>OX326950.1:15038686-15468686 GCA_946800315.1 Misopates orontium | reverse complement strand
ATAGAAATCTTATTACCAATTCACGGAGGTCAGAGGAGATTATTTCTGTTGACATAGGTCGGGTCGCCTAGATCTATTCGGAATTACCCGGGTTATATCACATGCTACAAAATGAACATGCGATACCATGGAGCCCACATAAAATCCCAGATTAAGGGCCTATAATGGCATATCAAACAAGCCGTAAACATATTAGTTAAGAACGTATATTTTTGTAACCAATTGACGACTTTTGGTAAAAGCATATTGGTTACCTATGTTGCACCGATACTCCAAAAAAAACCCCCGTGCAGTATCGGATACTTCAGGGATACGGGTTCGGGTGCGATACGCGTGCGATACGCACGGGATACACCACGTGGCGTATCGTTAATTAAAAATTTAAAAAAATACAGATACGTATGGGATACGGCTAGGGCCGTATCCGACACGCCATAGATTCTTCGGGGTCAGTTTTGCAATCCTTTAAGATTTATAGGGTTGGATATGTAATTTTGTAAAGTTTAAATTAAATATAAAAAAAAAAACTAAAAGATGTCAAATACAAAAACTTAAAAACGTTTCTTGTTTTCAAAAACTAAAATAGAAGTAGCTACTTTTAAATTTCAATTCTCAAATCTTAATTCTCAAATCAACTTTACGCAAAAACTTCCTGCCTCTCAAATTCTAAACAAAACCTTCTGCCTCTCTCAACTCTCAAGCTCTCACACGTTAAAAACAAAAAAAAAACCCCAATCTCAAAATTTCTCCATCTTCGGCAATTCACCGGCGATTCACCGCCTCTCCACCATAGATTTGCCACCTCTCATCTTCCTCATCACGAATCACCACTTTCCCCCAATTGTTTTTGCTATTTAACCCAACAACAATTAGTTTCTAGAAATCTAGGGTTTGACAAAAAATCGAAAAAACAAAGGGGATCTCCAAAGAAAACTCAATCAGCCTTTATTGTAAGTTGTTTTCAGTGAATCCTTATCACACTCTCAATTTATCATGTGGTTTTGTTGTCTCACACTTATTTTTTTAATTTGTTATTTATTAGTAATTATTTGCTCTAATTTTTCTGTTAATATTATTATTTATAGATTGTAGGAAGTTGTTGAAGCTGCAAATATTCTGGTAATATCATTATTTACCATTTATCATCTTTATCTTGAAAATGAGCATGGATGTTGGTGGTAGTGGTAGTGGTAGTGGTAATGTGCCTAATGAACCTGCTCCATCACCTGTATTCCCTTTGTGGCGATTTGTTACAAAGTTAAATAACTATACCGATGGTGGTGGGAACACTTTATTCAAATGTAAATTTTGCAAAGGGAAGTTTACGGGTTCTTATTCTAGACTTAAAGCACACATGTTGCAATGGCCTGGAAAAGGGATAGCGATCTATCCAACGACAACAGTAGCTCAAATCACTGAAATGACAAAGTTGGAAGAGGATTTTCTAAATAGAAAAGAAGCTAGTAAGATAAAACATGTCCATGTGCCTCGGTCTAGCTCTAGTAATTCTTCTTCGTATTCAGTGACAGATGCATTAAACCATGATTCACATAGAGAGGAAAGTGGTGATCCAAAAAAACGAAAAACTAGAGGTGATGGTGCTTTGGAGAAATCTTTTAATTTGCATGCTAGGGAGCAATTAAATAGTGATATTGCAAGGATGTTTTACTCAGCTGGTCTTTCGTTTAATCTTGCAAGAAATCCTTATTTCATCAAGGCTTTTAGTGTTGCTGCGAAATCTAATATTCCAGGTTATGTTCCCCCAGGATACAATGCTTTGAGAACTACATTGTTAGATAAAGATATAATATTGAGAATTTGCTTGCAAGTACCAAATCCACTTAGAGAAATAAAGGAGTAAGTATAGTTTGTGATGGTTGGACAGACCCTCAAAGAAGGCATCTTATTAATTTTATGGCAATAAGTGAGGGGGGACCAATGTTTATCCGTGCAGTTAATTATCAAGGGGAATATAAAGATAAACATTTTATTTCAGCTTTGATCAAAAATGTGATTATGGAGGTTGGGGTTACTAATGTGGTCCAAGTCATTACTGATAATTCTCCTATTTGTAAAGCAGCCGGAAAGTTGATTGAACAAATGTTTCCTACTATTTTTTGGACTCCTTGTGTGATGCATACTGTTAACCTTGCCTTAAAAAGTATTTGTGCTGCAAAGAACACAGAGGCAAATGAAATGACATATGTAGAATGCAATTGGATCAGTAGGGATATTGCATCAGCTGTGATGATTCGTAATTTTATTATGAACCATGCAATGAGACTTTCCATATTCAATGAGTTCTCAAAGATGAAGTTGCTTGCTGTTGCTGAAACCCGTTTTGCTTCCATGGTTGTTATGCTTAAAAGATTCAAACTTGTGAAGCAACAATTACAATCTATGGTTATTAGTGAGCAATGGTCATGCTATCGTGAGGATGATGTTACCAAAGCACAACTTGTGAAAGCTAAATTGTTACATGATTCGTGGTGGGAGTCTATTGATTATATTCTTGATTTTACGAAGCCTATTTATTCTACGCTTAGAGCTTGTGACACGGACAATCCTTGTCTTCATTTGTGTTATGAGATGTGGGATAACATGATATTTCAAGTAAAAAGAGCATATATAAACATGAGAAGAGAATGGAGTTTGAAAAATCAGCTTTCTGGGATGTTGTACGAACGATTTTGGAAGATAGGTGGAGTAAAAGCAGTAATACTTTACATTGCTTAGCTTATTCTTTGAATCCAAGTTTAGTAATTTTATGTTTTTTCTATATTAAAAAAAATTGAATTTAGTTGTATGTTGATGTAATTTGTTCATAATTATTGTTTCAACTTTTGCAGGTGTACCACAAAAGAATGGGAAAATGAACATCCACACCTCACTCCACCTCAAAGGGATGCAGAAGTTTATAGGACGAGAAATATATGCTTGAAGCGTCTTTTCCCCAATGAGGATACACAAAGGGAAGTCAACATGGAACTAGCAAATTATTTTGGATGCCTTCGCGATTTTGGTGAGAAAGATTCAATAAGAGATAGATTGGAGATGGATCCAATGCAGTGGTGGTTTGTTCATGGTTCAGCAGCCCTCCATCTTCAGTCTATTGCTACTAAGTTACTTGGTCAAGTTTCTTCATCTTCTTGTTCTGAAAGAATCTGGAGTACTTATGCTTTCATTCACTCAACAAAGAGGAATAAGATTACCCCACAAAGAGCTGAAGACTTGGTATATGTACACAGTAACCTTCGTATTTTGTCAAGAAAAACTCCACAGTATATACAAGGAAATACGAGGATGTGGGATGTGGCTGGGGATGCCTATGAGTCCTTAGAGGATGTTGGAATTCTAGGCATTGCAAATTTATCTCTTGATGAACCAGAATTTGAATCTGTTTTGTTTGTTGATGAAGCTACTGAAGAACCAATGGCGAGTGATGATGTTTAATTTGAATTTGGAAGTTGATGACTTGAAACTATTTATTGTATCGACTTTAAATCATTAGGACTATTTGTCGTTAAGTTGTTTTTATTGGTCTTTTCTTTGAGACTTTGTTGACTGATAAGTGGTTATATGAATTGTGCGTTTTGATTTTGAATTTGTGCATTTGATTGTTCATGTTTATGACTTTGTGTATTACAAGGTTCATTTTTATAGATAAAAAAATATTAAGGCTCTCATTTTAGTTTTTAAGCTATAATTTTTGGTGTTTTTATCCATGTTAGTGCATTATATAAATATTAATATAAATTTATATAGTTGTATCCACGCCGCACCGTATCCCCCATTTTTCAAAAAATCCGTATCCCCGCACCCGAATCATATCGCACCCGTATCCATGCAACATAGTTGGTTACTTTATATGAAGGGATCGTGACAGGAGTAATTTGTGTAATTTTCCATTTGTGAGGGGTGGTTTGTGTAATATATCCATAGTTCAAGAGTAGTTAGTGTGGTTCTCACTTACCAAATATATAGGACGATTGCAAAAATTTCGTACAGAATATTTTGGAACGGACTATGAAATTACAAGGAAGCCAATCGAAATTTATAGTTAATACGTCTTACAATGTTTAGAATTAGTAATACACAAAGGTCCGGACACGAAAAACAAAAATTGGTGATACCATCAATATTTTCCATACGATTGAGAGAGTATTTTTGACAAAAAAAAAAATCATAAACTTAAGTACCTTGATCTTTCAAAAATAATACAAATCAGGAAAAATAACCATGAAATAAGTTAAAAGTATATTAAAATTATATAAATAAAGCTGATATGAGAATTATTATCTCTTTCGTCATATAGACTATAATATGCTTATTCGGGGTGAATTATATTACCTATGAAATATCAAATCGACATGATTCAATCCGCTTGACCGATGGTCCAATGGACGAGTTGGTCTTATGCACAACAAGGTGCACCACACCCTATAGACACATACATGTGGGTCCCACACAAGTAATGAACATACTTTAACACAATAATACCATATCACCCAAAGTAGATACCCTTAACGGTGTACAAAGTGTTACTAAACATTCCCTTGATTGCAATATTTTAGGTAAAAATGGCATTATGCAAAACTACATTAGTTTGGTCGTGTCCGTTTTACTTGTTTGGCAAATATATGTGCAGATATTAAAAGTTCGTTAATTTATTCTCTGGACTTGGTTTATGGACTAGGTGATGTATTTATTTCCTTGCTATCTCAAAAAAGTGGAATCTGCTTCATCAAACAAAATAACAAAAACAAATTTAAAGGATGAAGTTGCCTAAAAAATAATAATACACTGATTGGATTTGTGTAAGAAAGAGTTTTTAACAATTATATTATATTTTGTGTGTTATATGAAAAATACAAGAAATGCAACAAGATTTTTTTCCGTCATTGAACTATTATAGTTAATTATCATGTCCTATAACTTTCCTACCTCCTGGAATTAGTTGGAGGGAAGAGCACAATTCAAATGCTTAGAGCATTGTTATGATGTAAGGAAGAAATTCTCAGCTAAGAAATTGAAGTTTGTTTTGACATAAGCTTGCAAGTTATTTAATTTTACTCTTTTAGGGATTGACATTTTGATAGAAAGAATAACGGCCATAATAGATAGATGAGTAAAAGTTTGATTAAAATAAGAACTTGTGTTAGATGGACGAGTAACATGTAGATTAAATTGTAAATGTGTATATTTTATTAAATTACTTATTTTTTTCCTATGTACATTATTTCTAGTTGAACCAGAAAAGAGAAAAAATTAACTTGGGCTCGAACCCAGACGAGTCCCAATTGGTCCGCCGAGGCAAGTACCTTAGTGGTAAAAATGAAACCATGATACTTACATACTACTTTACCAATTTTTTTAATCATAAACGTGTGTGTTAATCTTGATGACACGTTGTAACGTATTTAATCCCAAAGTACTACTCGGCCAAAGTTTTCTACAAATATTATCCATATCATGTACTTACTTTAAACGAGTTAGTATTATACTAAATGTTAAAATGAAAATTATTGGTTGAGAAAATCTAGAACTTTAGGAGGAGTCACGTTCCGTGATGAAAATGAATTAGTGATAGTGAGAAAGAGTTCTTTTGGAAATGAGCGGTGCCACGAGGCCTAGGGTTCCGCCGCGGCTGCAAATTTGTCAGCGCGTCCATTCCTCCACCAATAATAATACTAGTATCTGGTCCACATCTTTTGTCTTAAATTCCCATGTTGACCAAAATTTGTTCCCAACTTTCATTCGTGACAATGCTTTTTATCTGAAATTTGGTATGCTTTTCTTGTTCGACACACTAATCTAAGATATTTGCATATATATCTAAAATTGATATTTATATGTTTTACACATAAATTTTAAGAGATATTTACATATATACATACCTCCACAAAGTTCAGTTAGTTACAAATACGTTTCGTAATATTTGAGTGACAATCAAAAACATGTCTTGAAGTTTACAAAATATTGCACATAGGCTTATTTAAGATTTGAATTATTATAGAAACATCCCCTAAATTTGAAGAAAAACATAATAAACCTCCTTAAGTTTACATGTTTCTAATTCGAGAGGCGACTCCAGAAATCTTAATTATGAAACTTTTCTATTGTTTGATCTAATTTAGGAGTGTAGTTATAATTATTCTCAAAATAAATAAGAGAGCATTTATTAATATACTTTTTTTTACAACATGACAATCAAAATCACTAAGTGACGTTCTGTTGTGGTCTTTTTTGATCAGATATCAATTTATTACTAGATATATCAGTCGATATATAAACTAATATCACTAAAACTAACAATTTTGAGGTAGCTGTATAAGGATAGTGTTAAGTTGGAATTTGAAAGAATTACAATTCTTTCAAGGGAGGTGTGTGTTAATTTATGTGATTCTTTTTTGGATAATTGTTAATTTATGCTACTCTATTATTTTCATATGATGTTCATATCATAACGTAGACATTCGAGTACCTTAATCGTCGACCTCATTACTAGTTAGTATCTTGATTGCTAATGATCATTTCAAAAATGTTATACGGAGTATAATTCAGAAATGATCTTTGAAATATAAAACACAACTTTAGATAAGCTTATGCATTAAGTAAAAATAATATGATCTGCATGCTCTATCCTCGGACATTAAAAAACTTCTTTGAGCTTTAATAATTACTTAGTTGAAAGTAACAACTTTTGATTCTTTTTCTTCTTCAAGCTTAAAATAAATCAAAGATATCGTTGTTTAGAATTTACATTACATTGAGCCGGAAGATCATTTCCCCATTAATTGTAACTAATTCCGTGTACGACTGAACACTGTATATTGAATACATACACATATATATAATATTTGATTAATTTATATTGAGTATTGATAAATAAACACTAATTATTAGTATCATGTAAAAATCTATCTACTCAGAGTCAGACGTGTTAACCACGTGGTTTAAATTGAATTTTGAGGTATAATTAGAGAAGTTAACGGACATTCACTTATAAGTAAATTACGAATTGACGAATAAAAACACGCCGATTTAATCACTCACTCTCTTCTCTTCTATCTCTATCCCAATAAAATAATTCTCACAAAATTTGCTGTTCCATTTTTTGTTCTATAATTCTATTCAACAAACGCAGTCGCACAAACACACAAAGAAACTCAGAATCTTCAATCGATACATACACATATAGATACAGATACACCTCGCAGAGATGTGGCGGTGCGTTTCTCGCATTCCTTCCACCAAATCTACCTCCCTACGCCGCTTCTTCTCTGCTCAATCGGTATCATCATCATCATCACTCTTCTCTATCTCCGTTTTTTTTTTATAAATTTAATTGATTAATTGTGTTGTTAGAGATTTAATATACTGATACTAGGTGATATTTGATTCTGTATTGGGGATTTTGAATATTGATTGATTGATTAGCAGGTGTTTTTGTTCAATTGTTGCAGGATTGATTTTTCTGATTATTTTGTTATTAGCTGCAACTGTTTAATGTATATTTAATTGGTTTTTGGAATGTAGAATGGGTACACGGTGGTGGATCACACGTATGATGCAGTGGTGGTCGGCGCAGGAGGAGCGGGGCTGAGGGCGGCGATAGGGTTATCGGAGCATGGATTCAATACGGCTTGCATTACGAAGCTCTTCCCCACTCGCTCCCATACTGTTGCTGCGCAGGTAAACGAGTTATTTAGGCTTCCGATTCTATGTACTATACATATATGAGCCTTTTTTCGTTAGTTGAGAGTTTCGTTTAACGTTCTTCTTTGCGGAGTGCTGTTTTCTTGTTGATTGAAATTATGTGATATATCCATCCTCGGGAGGAAATTCTCGTTCTTATTGTTATCTGTAATTTTTGTTCATTGCTCGGTGGTGTCGTTATGTGTAAGTGCGTGCCTGCGTAATTTGTTATTTTGCAAATGGTGTAATGTGAAAGTGCTTTGACTCTTGGTTTGGTTTAGTTTTTTTTTTTTGCATTTTGAAATCTTGTTCTTCATAGAAAACACCAGTGTTCTTCAAGCTCTGTGCATTTACTGGGAATCCAGGATTTTGGCTGCAGTAGATACTTTTGTCACAAATTACCGTGTGGTATTGATAGAATTTTTTTTCGGTGTTGGGACTTCAGAAGGGCTAAGGAATTCCGATATATACAAGAAATTTTGCATACACATTTGGATAAGTTCTGTTGTTTGGATTTCATTTTTTACCGAAAGCTTTCTGCTATTATTCTGTAATTTGATTGAACTTAAATCATCTGTACAGTTGATTTCAAACTATGCATTTAAAGTTATTTTTGTTGCGTAAAATCGCTTTCGAATTCAAGTGTTTGATTGATATTTTCCCTAGCATAGATACTTTTCTCTTTTTTAGTTTTTTTCATTCAAAGCACAACCTGAGTTTTGATATTGTTCATCTGTCTACTCTTTATCTTCTTCAATTCATTTGTTTATGTTTTTTACCTCGGTTAGAAGTTCTGGTCTTTACATAACTTGAAATTTTAATTCTGGTTGTTCATTTTGACAACTCCTTTTAATGTTCTGTGTGAGACGAATATATTTCCAGTGACCATTGCTTATAGCATCAATCTCTGGGCAATCTTTGCAGGGTGGGATTAATGCTGCATTAGGAAATATGACCGAGGATGATTGGAGGTGGCACATGTATGACACAGTAAAGGGAAGTGACTGGCTAGGTAAAGTATTTCCCAATGCAAATTGACTACCAATTTCTATCCTTTATGGCGAACACTCTTTTCTAGTCCGCCTGCCGTCTGGTTAGATATTCTTCGTATACCGAAGTTCTAGTTCAGGAAAAAATTGCTTTTTTCCCGTTTCTCGCAGAATTATAGCATCAATTAGTGGATTGCTCCACAACCTAGTTCCAGCTGTAGTTGGGATTAATCATGGACAGCTTTTGCAGTGTGGCACTTCTAGATTTTGTTGGATTTGTCTTTTTAAGATTTTATCTAACTTTGACTATTTAAGTTGAAGCCGGTTCTAACACAAAGCTCAAGGAGATTAGCTAATTACAGGCATAATTTAATGTGAATATGTAAACCACTTGCTGTTTATGATAGCAATTTTTATTCATAACTGAGGTATATTCTAAATTTTCATCAAAGCAGCTTTTTGACAAATTTGAACTTACATTTGTTTGATTTGAATACCTCTTGGTATGGCATCTGTGTATCTGGTAACCTCTAATGTTATGAGTTCTTATTGGCAGTTAATCTGGTTGTTTGTAATCAGAGACAAGTCTGACTTACCCTTCTGATAGCGTGTTGTTTCTTTTTTTATTCTTTGGTTCATGTGAGCCATTTCTTTCAATTAAAGTAGGTGTATTCTGTTCGACCAGCATCGTCTTCATATATTCTGTAACTTTGTGGTTTCCTTGTCATTAAGTGCCGTTGTTATTTTCTAGATCACCATCACTCACCATTCTACTATTGTTAACGGTTATACAGGTCACCATTCTAGATGAAATATATAATTTAAGCTCTATCACTTGAGTTATCTTACTGCCTCTGTCATTATGTTCTTACAGGCGACCAGGATGCTATCCAGTACATGTGTAGGGAAGCACCAAAAGCAGTTATAGAGCTTGAAAATTATGGTTTACCATTCTCTCGGACTGAAGATGGGAAAATATATCAACGTGCCTTTGGTGGCCAAAGCTTGGATTTTGGAAAAGGTATATCAATTATCTTCAGCTGAAACTAGGGTATGTCTCTGTTATTTCTAATACTAATCAGAAAATCTCTGTTGCTATAGGTGGACAAGCATATCGTTGCGCGTGTGCAGCTGATCGAACTGGGCATGCTTTGCTGCACACTCTATATGGCCAGGCGATGAAACATAATACGCAATTTTTTGTAGAATATTTTGCTCTTGATTTAATCATGGGCAATGATGGTACGTTTCTTAAATATCCTTTTACATGTGTTCTAGTCCATCCATTTTATTTCTTACCTCAACCATCCCTTTTGCACTTCCCTGGCATGAGCCTGAAAAAGCCATTTGATAAGGCCCTCATTCACTGTCTGGTATTGCTTTGGGTCAATCTCCTTCATATGATTGAAAAAAGAGAACTTTAGGGCAAATGAAACTTTAGACCAGCTTTTCTAAGACATTTACAAGTTAAGCAGAAAACTTGATATCCAGTTAATGATCGCATGCGCTTAACTATCTTGCTTTAATTTTCATTGA
Source organism: Misopates orontium (assembly GCA_946800315.1). Taxonomy (NCBI): domain Eukaryota; kingdom Viridiplantae; phylum Streptophyta; class Magnoliopsida; order Lamiales; family Plantaginaceae; genus Misopates; species Misopates orontium. The sequence continues at coordinate 15,458,463 of OX326950.1, read as the reverse complement.
TAACAGGCAGTTGTCAAGGAGTAGTTGCCTTAAATACAGAGGACGGAACCTTACATCGGTTCCGTGCTGCCTCTACAATTCTTGCTACCGGGGTAATTACTTTCTGCTGATATTGAAGCATGTTTAGGCGTATAAATGATACTGATCAAATGCATTTTTATGTATTTACAGTTTGTCACCTGTTAAAAGTTGCTCGTTGATATGTTTCTTTCAGGGTTATGGTAGAGCATACTTCTCTGCAACCTCTGCTCACACTTGCACCGGAGATGGCAATGCTATGGTTGCACGTGCAGGCCTACCTCTTGAGGTTTGTTATTTTTGATCACTTCCAACAGTTTGGTTCCAAAGGAGTTCCTACTTCCTTGTGACCTTCATTTGGATCAGTGAATCTTTGTTCAACTCTTAAATATTGAATTTCTGTGCAGGATCTCGAATTTGTTCAGTTTCATCCAACTGGCATATATGGTGCTGGATGTCTCATCACTGAAGGTTTGTGCCCTTTAAATATTTTCTGAGTTCCATGATATCAATTTATTTGTATAATTTTTGCCTTGGATCAGTTCTTTTTATTGTAGTTTATAAAATAATCTCCCATTATTTCCTAATGGACAGGATCCCGAGGTGAAGGTGGTATTCTTAGGAATAGTGAAGGAGAAAGATTCATGGAACGATATGCCCCAACTGCTAAGGATCTTGCTTCTAGAGATGTTGTATCAAGATCTATGACCATGGAGATCAGAGAGGGGCGTGGTGTTGGTGTGTAATCTTTGACGTGCATATCTTGTTGATTTAATTGGAATATCAATTGGCTCATTTCCATGAATGTCTACAGCTCTTAAATGGTTTCAATATCTATCAACAAACTGTGTTGGTTCTCCCGAGTCCCAGTTTCACTCATAAGAATGTCGGAATACTTTCTCTTAAATAAAATTATGTAGCTTTTGGTTCTAAATCAAATATCGTTATTTGAAGTTGCCATTGAATATTTTTGTCCTTTAAATCCTTTTTATATAATATTTTCAACTTCACAATGTCTTTTTGTTTTTGGGGTGGGGTGGTAGCAACAGAGTGGGTGGGATGAAGATATGGGATACAAAAATGTAGCGATGGTTTGTCATGCAACGTTTGCTAAGGGAGCCTTGGGTTCAAATATTACTTCAATTTTACATGCATTGGTTGTCCGTGGACATGGAAAGATATAATAATTGTAGATACTTATGGAGCCATTAATATGTTGCATGACAGGACCCATGAAAGATCACATCTACTTGCACTTGAATCACTTGCCTCCTGAGGTCCTCAAGGAGAGGCTTCCAGGAATTTCTGAAACTGCCGCTATTTTTGCTGGTGTTGATGTCACAAAGGAGCCAATCCCTGTTTTACCAACTGTCCATTACAACATGGGTGGAATTCCCACAAATCACCACGGAGAGGTAAAATTGACGATAATTGATTCGAGATAATTGTTGAGCAAAGTGGATCTCTTTTTCTTAAACTGTCGTTTCTTCTGAAGGTAATTACCGTTAAAGGTGACAACCCTGATGCTGTGGTCCCTGGACTGTTTGCTGCTGGGGAAGCTGCCTGTGCATCTGTGCATGGCGCAAATCGACTTGGAGCAAATTCACTTCTTGACATTGTTGTCTTTGGTCGGGCTTGTGCAAACAGGGTTGCTGAGATCCATAGGCCAGGTACCCAAAATTTTATTGTTTGGAAAATAAATACCCATTTGTTGAGTTATTACTATCCTGAATACGTTCACTTTCAATGCCGCAGGAGAGAAACAAAAGCCACTAGAAAAGGATGGTGGAGAGAAGACTATTGCATGGTTGGACAAGCTTAGGAATTCAAATGGTTCTCTTCCAACCTCTAATATCCGTCTGAACATGCAACGGGTGATGCAAAACAATGCTGCTGTGTTTCGGACGCAGGATACACTTGAGGAAGGTATGCAAGCGGATCTCCTTTTTTAATTTTCACTCACATGTTGTCCCTGATTAAAGAAAAATCGTACTCTTTCTCACTTTTTGGTTCTTTGACTCTTTAAGGTTGTCAACTGATTGATAAGACATGGGAGAGTTTCCATGATGTGAAGTTGACAGACAGAAGCTTGATATGGTATTTTTATATTTGAAGATTTTCGTTGGCAAGTGTATATGAATGTCAATGTTCTCCCTTTGCCTTATCCATTCTTGTTCTTGGACTTCCTCTAGGAACACAGACTTGATTGAGACTATCGAGTTAGAAAACCTTTTAATTAATGCTTGCATCACCATGCACTCTGCTGAAGCCAGGAAAGAAAGTAGGGGAGCTCATGCCCGTGAAGATTTTACGGTTAGTTCTGATTCTTCACTGGCAACACTTCAGTTATTTCTTCATCCCTCTTGTATAACTAAATGCAATTGTCTCCTTTGCAGACAAGAGACGACGTGAACTGGATGAAACATACATTAGGGTAAGCCTCTCTCAGTTCTCTTTTCTTCGCTACTATTAAGTTGTCCTACATCTCTCTGTTGAGTGGAAAAAGATTCTACAGGTTCTATAGCTCAAATATCCAAACATCACCTGGGTTTTTCAAAGGCTTAAAATAATTATGAAAGCCACCTGAAGTAGAATGATTTGGCTCCCAGCATTCTTGTTTATACATCTGTAAACTTGTGTCTAAATTTAGGAATAAGAGTGCCCTACATCCCGTTCTGTGTTATATCCTGTTTGATGGCCATTTCGGTCCAAGTCATTCTATGCTTAGTCCAGGATAACTAATTTGTGGTTCTTGTAAATTCATTAAAATCTTTTGAGACCCTGATATTTCTGCTGGATAAGATGCACCTATTTTTTAGCTTGTCCCTGCAAATTTTACTTCAGATAAATACGCGATTTCTCAGAAAGTTGGGTGTTGGGATAGCAAACTTGTGGTAGAATGCTTTTGTTGGTGGTTTGTTGCACCTGTTTTAAATAAGCCTTACAAGTACTATTCAACTCATAAGCAGTTGCCGCGGAAAAGAACTCGTGTTCTTTAATCTGTTTGCATGAACGGCATTTTGAAATGCTGTGAAAGGAGTTATAGTTGGTAACCTGTGATTTTCTATGCAATCACCTATTTGTGTTGATGAAACTCTCCGTGGTCTGCAGATTCTGGGAAAATGAGAAAGTGCGGTTGGACTACAGACCAGTTCACATGAATACACTTGATGATGAAGTTGAATCGTTCCCCCCTAAGGCTAGGGTTTATTAGTTAACTCACCATTAAGTCAAATTGGAAGCTCAAGAAATTTGATTTTTCTGTTAAGTTTGGGATGCAATAAATCAAGCAGAACTCCTAATTTTGGCAATAATTGTAGCATACAGAAGTATTTATTTGATTCAAACTGGAGAGTGAATATATCACAGAACAGCGCAGCTCCTTGTAACTCCGTAAGTAAGTTATGAACGATTTGTTCTGCCATATATTGGTTTGATTAGCTCCGTGTATGGAGATCATTTCATCAGTTTAAACGTTTTCTTTTGAGAGAATTGTGATGAAGAAGATTGTTCTGATGAGATACTGTGTAGTTGAACAGACATTACAATTATGCACCTCAATATACGGTTGAAATAAGTATGTGCATCTTCCTATGTTTCCTTGGTTGTTTTGTATATATTTGAATTCCAGTATTACTGGAAGTTTTGAACTGCGCTTCAAAACATGGTTCTGTTGATAATTAAGCTATCATGTGACGCATATCCTTGTATTGCGAATATGTAGTGGTTCCAGCACCATTTTTTTATTAAGCAGCAAGTAAGGCTGTGCAAACATAATCGAGCTGATTCGAATTGTTTCTAAAGATATGATTTAAAAATTGAATCGAATTTCGATTTGATTTTTGGTTAATACAAAAAAATCGAATCCAACTTTGATCCGGTTTTCCATTTTAGGGATCAATCATCTAATCAAAATAATCTATATTTTGAATTTAATATTTTATTATTTGTGAATTGTGTTAAAATGAGTAGAAATATTACTTTTGAATTGTGCATTTGCAATGATTGATAAATTAGAGTGTATATTATTTTTGTAGTGTTTCATACGTATTTTTTTTAGTTTTAATTTTAAATAAATTCGAGCAGTTACATTGCTTATTTTTTAAAATTAAAATACACTAAATAAAAGGTTCAAAAACGAATTTAGATTGTATTGAAATCGACTCGAATTAAATCGAATTGGGTTGTTTCGAACAATTCAATTTTGGTTGTCATTTTTTCAACACCAGAATCGAATGATATTAGCTGGTAAGTACCCACAGTTATTTTTTACGTCAGTGGGAGCATAAATTTGACAATCATTTAATCAGAACTCGAGAGTGGTTTATTCTAAGTCACTTGGAGTAGAGCTCATCAAATTCATATAAAGGAATGGAGCAAGTCTAATTATAAAAACTGATTAAACAAGTTCAATGAATTATCTGACCTTTAAACACAACTTCTCAAGTGACAAGGGTAATGAAATTATGAAACCAACCATCTTCCTCAACGTCCAACTCAATTGCCTATCACTCACAAAAATTCATTTGAACTTGTTATTTACCAAATTTTCCACGCAAAGATAAAAGTATGAGTGACAGCGGTTACTTTTCTCAACCAAAAATCAAGGACCACGGTGGACAATTTTAACAGTATTTTCAGTTCACCTGGAGATGGTAGTTTTGCATTATTTTAATTAAGTGTTACATCAAGTCTCTAATGAAAAATATCATCCCAAAGTTAACCCTTCGAAATGATTTGAAACTTTACGATAAGCAAAAACTCTGAGGTCTGCCCCAACATCATGTGACAAGTATAAGCCTACTATATAGCGGTGGCCCTCACATGATAAATATCAAGCCCATATAGCAGTGGTCAATCTCGAGAAGTGTAAGAAAAATTGTCCTGGTCAACTTAGGATTACCGTATTAAGAGTAAATCGACCAGATTAAAAAATATTGGTGAAACGAATTATAATATTGTTTTCATAAAGGGTGTATCAAATAAATTAATCCGTCCCCTGATGGCGGTGCTCTATTAGATTTTTAGTGTATAGTAATAACTGCTGCTGATTAAATTTGTCCCAGACGAAGAATGTACCAAATTAAGGACATACATTCATCAAAAAAAAGAAGAAAAAAGAGTACATATTCCGTCATAAGCCATCAATACAAATTGGCTTTGCACCTATCCGCATACAAAAGTACCTGCATGAAATGAAATGGAGGTGTCATTTGCGACTCAACATGAAACTTCCTAGCAAAGCTTTTTTCTTCCTTGGCATTTTTTTTTTTTTTTTTTCTATGGGGTTGTTCCACAAAAAATTAGGCATCATTCTAGGCTTTAAGATATGGACTCATGCTTACGTAGTCGGTACATTTTACTATCTTACAATAGGAACAAACTCTCATGTAGAGCCCACATGCATGTGAGGGCAGGAGATGGTGCATCATGAGGTATGGAAGACTATCCCTATGACTATGCAGACTCATCGATCTGACTAATCGGGACAATCTCCTTTGGTCACTCTGACTCATTTTACTAGCTTTGGACAGTTATGCGAATTTTTATTTATTGAAAAATTAATCTTAACGCAAATTTTTCTACCAAGATTTGGGGCATTACAATCAGCATCAACGCTACTACAGTCTATTATACGGTTACCTGTTACCCGTTACCACATATGGCATGTTATGTTTTGGATCTTTTTGTTGTTTTCTTAGTATTTCACTGTCTCTTTACCAATATATTAAATTTTTTATTTTACTTTAAACAATGAATAAAGTTTCATTAAAATGGAATGTTTCATAAACATTTTGAACGCTACTCTTTCAATAAGCTTTGGTGGTAACAAGACTGTATCTTTTTGGAGTTAACATAACCTGCAATTGATAGATATAAACGGACATTTAATAAACCGGAGAATCGAAAGTTACTCGGATTAGCGTCTCAATAGCAACATCACTAAGATTGAATAAAAGCAATCCAGACAAGTCACATCAAAGCATGGTAATGAGTGCCTGGTCTGATTAGTCAAATGTAATCTCTGCCACTACCAACGTACGTCTTTCTTAATTATGCCCTCAAAGATAAACTATGCATGATATATAATCACTCCATTATGGGAAATAATCACTCTGACTAATTAAGTACCTTTCGGCCTTTCCCATCTATATTTTTACACTTTATCCAGTATTGCTTTAATCATGGAGATACTTAATCAAACATTTTAACTAACGACAAGAAAAAACATCTTCCTCGGTTTCTCGTAGTATTTGCATTTATTCTTTAACCAGTAACTTCTAATGACTAGCTACACTTTGGATTAAATGGAGTTGAAGCTCAAAAGTAATTATAGTTACTTTTATATCATAGTATTCATGTAAGTTGTATTTCTCGGCTATGTTATTACGAAAAAATAATAAAGATTTTGAAGAAGTGACACTTATATAAACTTTTGACTCGTTTGATATTACTTTTGAGTCTCGCTTTGATGATCTTTTTGTTCAAGATTTGACAAAATAGAAAGGGAACTTTCCCTTTTCTTTGCTTCTCTTTTTATAATTCATTCTTTCGAGACAAATGCCAAAACAGCTAAAACATAACATGGGCGCAACTATGTGCGTGCAGAGAAAAAAGAGCGGCTAAAAAGAAACATAAATTGTCATATATACACAAATTATTGGCCTTCACTTTAATAGATTGCATGAAAATTTGATCACTTCGAGGTAATGTCTCTATCATGGAACTTTAGCTCTGAGGTTAAGCACAAAGGAAGGAAAAACAAAATTTGAAATATATTGTTTTTAGTTGGACAATTTTGCAATATTAATCCCATGGTAGCTGAAGAAATAGTATTTGTCTTTATATAGTTTGTAAAATAAATTGTTTATCTTTATATGACAATTATATAATTTATAGGGATAAAAGCATTAAACCTCCTATACTTTACCCCTTGTTGCACTTTACCCCCTATCCTTTTATTTTTGGCAACTTGCCCCCTGTACTATGGATAAATAAACACTTTGCCCCCTGAGTCATTTTTTCACCATTGGATCTGAACACGTGTCAGGATATTTTACCATTGGATTTGGACTGAGGGGGCAAAGTGCTTATTTATCCATAGTTTAGAGGACAAGATGCCAAAATTAAAAGGATAGAGGGCAAAGTGCAATCGGGGGTATACTACAGGGGGTTTAATGTTTTTATCCATAATTTATATCACAATGGATTTACTTTGTCTCTCGCTTCATTTAGTCCTAAGTTTAGCTGGAACAAGCAATAACTTTATCATTTTTTTTTTCATTTCTATGGACTTGACACAGTTGGGCTCTTTCTGTTATTTTTTTTTTTTTAAAATCAGATTCATCATTGAAACCCCCCCCCCCCCCCCCCCCCCCCCCCAAAAAAAAAAAAAACTTAAGAATTGCTTACTCGAGGACTAAGTTCGTCCAGATAAATATAAATTAAGACTAACTTATGAAATTAGAACGTAAATTACTAAAATGTATATAAAGATAAAAAGCAATTTTTGCAAGTTACAAAATGAAGCAAGAGTACCACTTTTGCTACCACGCTAAGCTAAGGGACTAATGTAACTTATCATATTTTTGGTGCTTCTCTCGGGCTGTGGCCAAATTTTACGATTTGACTGTACTATATTCATTTTCTCTATTTATGTTATTCTTAGATTTTATTTGACCAATGAAATAACAGTAATGCTCCTTCACATAATTAACGGATTCACGATGTTCGTAATGTTAACTAATCGTCAAGAAGTATTTTTCTTAATCATAAATTGGGAGAAAGTTGTTGTACTTTGTTTTAAGTTTAATTCATCATTCACTTGGTTCTTATCTCTTTTCATTTTAGAGGCTTGAAAGATAATAAGTCGCGCATTAAAAACATTAGCAATAGTTAGATATTTATTTTCTCTGACATTAATTAATTAATGCTTCTATATATTCTGGCAGTACTGTTTTCTGAGTTTCATAAAAGTGGCGAATACTGCACCTACCTTTTGGCATCAGCACATTGAATAAGGCGATGAATAGTATTGTCATTTAAAAACTGTTGCATGTATTTCTTCATGCACATCATTTTCTCCATTCCCATCAAAAAAATTTCAAATGACAGTGACAAAATATATCTCCATCCCCATTAATGAATGCCAAAAATGGTCCTATTTTTCACTTCTCACCAGTCAACGTCCAAAATGAAGTCTTAGGCACATGTAGGTCGGATTTTTTTATTTCTCATTTTTTGCCTTAGTAATTTTTTTGAACTAAAATATAATGTTTTTTAGGAACCGTAAGAAACCTATAACTTTGAATTTAATAGACAAGGTCCAGATTAGGATTTGTCTTACTGGGGTCAGAGTAAATTGTTATCACGCTACCGTTTTGTTCAAGTCGAGATTTGTTTTTTTTTTTTTTTTTTTTTTTTGTGTGTCGAATGGTGAATTCGTTCTGATAGAGTCTTTAAACTACAACATATATTCAATATTTAGTACACAAGTTAGTGAACAGTTAAAATAACAAATGTTACATAATGTTACAAACTGCATATATCATAAATTGACACGCATGTTGATTTATCATTTGGCTCAAAATATTTCACATGTTTTTTCGATTCCCCCATATTTGTTTTTACTTGGGTACAAGTTACTACCTTTTGGTCCATGAGGGTCCAAACCAACCAAAATAAAAAAATGGTCCCCAAATTTTAACTAAACTGGACCAAACACACCTACCTCCTTTGGTTTTCATGTTGCAATTTAACTCTTCAAAGTATGTTCAACATGGGAAAATGGAAGTGTGATTGAGTACCTTACATGGATTAACGCTTTTACGCATTGGATGTGCATCACTGCTTTCTAAAGCCAATTATATTCAAATCAGGTATACATAGTCTATGTAACATAGATGTATTTTATTTTTTTCATTGGTTAAAACATGTGACCATAATTATATCATCCATATATGTGGTTGCAAATGTTTACCAAGTGCTTATTAGTTTTAGACCAACATAAACACTTTCTTAGTGTTTGCAGCATCTGACTTTCCCTTCTACTTATATTAAACAAAAGTATAAGCCACAAAATGGGCAAATTCTATTGACCTCCCCTGAGGTTTTCCATCTCTCCATCCACTTCCCCTCTAGTTTCAATTTTCTCATCCACCTCCCCTCAAAAAGTGTTATTGCTAGTACACCATTAATTTGAAGGCTAGTTTAGTAAATGTATATTAAAAATCATTTATTGGACAAATAATATATATTAATTAGGTCTATTTAGAACAAAAAGAATTAAAATAGCTTATGTTGAATGATTTCCTTTTTGTTAAAAAATCATTAAGTTGATTATGATATTTATTCTTTACAGACTTGATAATTTTATGAGCTTTTATTAAATTAAATAATAAATATGTAGTTTATATCTTTTATGATTATATTATATTACAATACTTTGAATATTATGATAAGGTTACAACCATAATAAATGTGACTCGCTAAAAAATTTCACTATTTTTGGTCTAGAAAGAATATATAATCTAACTTTAAAGTTTTAATTTGTTAACATACATGTTATATTTTTTTTTTCCACCAAAGGTGTAGAACACGAGAAAAATATTTGAATTTAAAAATAAATTTAAAAACTGTGGTATTTCTCTTAAGGTGAATTTAAACTATAACTAGTTATTTTTTTATTTTGACTAATATTTTTCTGTAGTTATTTAAAAATATATTTTGTAAAAAAATGAGCCCATATTCAATAGGAAGATTGTAATAACATTTAATAAATATGAAGCTATATCGGTATTATTTTTATCATATTATTTTTTTAGTTATTCAATATATTTTTTAACAAAATGAATTCATATTCAACATGAGGTGTTTCTTCTTTGTAATTGGACTTTGTGTGTATTGTAACAACATTAATAAATACATTGACTAAAATACCCTTCAAATTAAAGGTAAATTAGCAATACAACTTTTTGAGGGGAGGTGGATGAGAAAGTTGAAACTAGAGGGGTGGTGGATGGAGAGAGACAAAACCTCAGGGGAGGTCAATGGAATTTGCCCGCCACAAAAGGGGTAATTTTCATCCACCTCCCCTGAGGTTTCATACTTTGGCATATAGCCCCCTGAGGTTTCATATTTTGGCATATAGACCCTGAGGTTTCACTCATTGGCATATACCCCCTGAGGTTTCAATTCTTTTGCATATACCCCCCTGAGGTTTCAATTCTTTTGCTTATGCCTCCCTTCCATCCATTGACCCTTAGTTAGCTACTAAAAGTTAGGGTAAATATGTAATTTCCTTATACTTTAAAATATGAAAAGTTATTCATAATTATGAATATGTTAATTAACTTAAACATAATCCATATATTCTATTATCTAAATATCTAAATTAAGCATGATTTATTTTTAATTATATTAGTTTATTAGCAATTTTAGATTTGCAAATTTAATTTTTTTAGAAGTTTTTTAAGTAGTTAAAATTTGACATGATTAGGAAAATTATACCTTATGATCATTTGCTTACTTTTAATATTTATAGAAAATTTTGCAGCATTTTTCTAGAAATTCTACATAGTTTATTCATATGCGCTATTGTTGATGATTATATTGATTAAATAATATTTTTATTAAAATATCGATCTTATTAATATGTTACATATGTAAAATAAAATATAGAATAAAAGGAATATATATGTTTCTAGGTTTTATTATTTTTTGCTAGAGAAATTATGCAAATTAATGGACCAATATGATTAAAAATAAAACATGCTTAATTTGAATATTTTAGACCATAAGTATAAATGGATTATGTTTAAGTTAATTAGCAAATTAATAACCATAAATAAGTTTTAATATTTTAAAGTGTAAGAAAATTACATATTTACCCTCACTTTTAATGGCTAACTAAGGGTCAATGGATGGAAGGGAGGTATAAACAAAAGAATTGAAACCTCAGGGGGATATATGCAAAAGAATTAGAACATCAGGGGGCTATATGCCAATGAGTGAAACCTCAGGGGGCTATATGCCAAAATACGAAACCTTAGGGGGCTATATGCCAAAGTATGAAACCTCAAGGGGGTGGATGAAAATTACCCGCCACAAAAGCAATGTCTAGGGTGCTTTCAAACTACTTTTCAAAATATGAAATATAAGAAAATTGTTGCAAACATCTAATTAATGCTTTAAATTGCTTTTTTCTAAAGATGTGCAAACAAAAAAGTTAGAAGAACTCATTTTACTATTTTATTATTTCTTGCAAAAACTCTTTAAGATTACAATTTTCCAACAACAATAGATAGAAACAAAAGTATCTAAAGACTTGATTTAGGTCAAAAATATATATGTTAATTTAGTGTACGTGGTTTGTTCTACTATTAATAATCCACATAGAGGTAATGCAATAGATAATTTCACATCCTCATCATTACAAGATAACGAGGCTTTCGTAATGAAAATTCGTTACGAGATGTGTTGTTTTTGGTTACCAAATCAAATGGTAGAGAAACTTTCGTTACAAAAACTTTGTACTTTAACACCGCTGCCCATTGTTCCTGGTAACAATAGTAATAGTAATGCATTTATAACTATTGTCTATTTTGTGACAAAAGAGAGCATTTTTTACCAATATTTTGTTACTAATTGTAGTATTATTTTGTTACTCATATTTTTTGTCGCTACGAATAACTAATTCAAAATGAAATTTTAAATCATTGGTTTAGTTACATATAGTTAAATAACTTCGTTACGATAAAATCAACTTTTTAAATATATTTTTCTTACAAATAAGTAGAGGTGAAAATGGATAGGTGATCCAATAATTTTGTTGTAGACGTGAAAATGAATAATATCAAATATATAATACTAAATTACATAAGACAAAATATATTTTACGTTAAGCTAATTCAAACCAATATCATCCAAAATAAAAACGAAGTTAATACCAATAACATATTTGTAGAAAGCATACTATCTATATAACAAATAGAAATGAACTGAGTACTACATGTTGTAGTATCATACTACAAAATCTACAAGGAAAACAAGTTTCGGGTGTAGCAGAATTGGTTCTAAAGTCCTAGTCCGTCGAAATAATTTATTTCTGAAAAGTGGAAACTAATTCCTTTCAGGCTAATAAGTTTTAGCCACAAGAGTTTACTGGTGAAAACAACTCTTGCTCAACTTAGTGAAAGGAGTCAGTTGTCGTGAAAGATTTACTAAGAAACATCTAGCTTTAACGTATACGTAATGCAGATTACTATCATTGTTTCTTATTGAAAATTGATATTATTATTATTATTATTATTATTATGTATTTGTCACAAATACCACAAATGAAAGTTAAAAGGTTCAAGACTTGTCACTGATAAGATTAAGGTTTATTTCTCATTTGTTCGTATAACCATTTCAACGACAACTAAGTTGAAATTTCAGTAATGCTATATTTGGCCCTAAAAGTTGAAACCTTTTACAACAAATACCTTGTTGCCGATAGTTATTATCATGCAACGATACGTTTTTTCTCCGATCAACAAATTTAAGAAAATTAATTGTATCACTGATTAAATATTGTTCATTACAATTCAATGATTATATACTCTAGTTAGAACATTAATTATCTAACAATATTCTACATAGAAAAGCAAAATCATGGGAAACTCTCAATATGATACATATTTATATGATTTAACTAAAAAAAGAATAATAAAAAAGAACAACATTTATTTCTTTCTTCTAGACAATCACAATGAACTTTTTTCTTATTATAACCAACACAAAATAAGAGCATACTCCACAAATGACACAAATGAAGTGTTGAAGCCTTAACACAAACTTATTATATCCCTTCAATATAACCCAAAGGATTGTTAATCTAAGCAATGAAGAAGGAAACTCTAAGCTAAAGAAAATAAAACACATTTGTAGCTTCGACACATCTTCATTAAACCATTATAAATTACAATTCTTAAATTTTGACATATCCAATTCTTCAATCTTGAACTGACACGTACATTCCAATATTATTTTCGCGGCCTACTAGGATGCTTCACATCATATTAACAATTCTCCAATTGGCTCACACACTACATATTCTCGGCTTGATTTGGAAAAACTACACTTAAACAAGACACGTAAGCTTGGAGATGGTTTCTAACTAAGACCACTTCAATGCTTAAGTCAATAAAAGTATAGAGAGAAATAACTCCGACTTAAAGAGAGAAAGTCAGAAGTGAGAATGTGTACCTTTAAGCTTTCTAAATGGGCATTTATAGATTTATCATGAGTGAGCTAATGGGTTTGGCCAATATTCATGGGTCCATAACAAACCTGAAGATGGTAGCCGATGACTTGATGATTGCATCATTCTAAAGTTAATCGCTGATAAAGTAAGGTATAACTGTGTGATACATCACAAAGGTCCATACCTCAGAAGATGTGACATCAGGCGTCAAAAAAGTCCACGTTGGGGAAGGTGAGCTGCGGAACCTCTATGCCTCAGAAAGTGAGACGTGAAGCGGTGGAGAGATATTCGTTTGAGAAGGTGCAGCTTGAGGTGACAGCCTGATAACCTGGTGGCCTATTGTCATGTATGTTAAGTCCTATTAGGACTATAGACTTGGTGATGACTTTTATTGTAGATGACATGTTGCAGATTCGGAGGTCGCCAAGTGTCGTGTAAGTGTATATATCAATATATAATATATCAATATAAGTTAATTAAGAAGTCAATCTATACATACGTAATAAATAAAAAAAATAGCTGAAAATTAACAAATTATATAATAAAATTGATTGGAGTGATATATCTAGCTACTTCAAATAAAATAACCTAATGCCTCGAATGAATTAAAATGTGAAGGACTAATTAAGGCGTGGTTAAACTATAATTGATGATCAAACATGACATTATTTAAAAACTAAGGACAAGGTTTTAGCCTTATCTTTTGATGAATTAGGATTTTATTCTTTCAGATAGTAACAATAATATTTTCCTTAGATACTTTCACAATTCGAGTCAGCTCGCCTAGAGTAACAAATCACAAGGGCCCCACTCGCGCTCCACTTTGTAAACTTTCAACAAATGTTGAAGCTCCAAATCAATTAACCTACTAGCTCAAAGAAGATCAAAAAATTGCATAGGACGACGATGTTGACTCGCCGTGTAGGATCACATCACGCGTGCCACCATTAAATCCCGCCGCAGGTACTGTAGCTGCTACAGTAAGGGTCCCCCCGTAGACAGCGGGAGGGGAGTACTATAATACAATAATACTATACACTACTATGACGTAGTTTTTGTCATTTTTTGAGGTCCCACTAGTGAATGTATCACATATATGTTGATTCATGTGCTACAATTACACATACCGACATACGTATACATACTGCAGATTAATATTGTTGCCCATAGGGGAACCATTTCACATGCTTATTGGAAGGAAACTCTGAAACATTTCTTAATTAACTTGGTAGTTTCATATATATTTTTATTATATAATATTTACCTCTGAATTCTAAAGAATAAATAACATTATATGTTAAAAGTAAAAAATACCATTCCATCGTATTCTGCAATAGATTAGATCATAATTGATGATAGTTCTAAATTTAAATTTTGATCAACTAAGAAGTAAAAACATTTAATTTCTATGTGTCGTTTTAAAATGTTAATCATTATTAGAACTGAATCCTACTGTGATCTTATATTATAGACAAAATGCGGAGCTTGCATATTTTTATCAGAATCAACCAACCCAATCAAAATAATGTTCTTAAGTACTTATACATAAATTATAAAAGGAAATGTTACTATAACTTGAGTAGATTCAGATCAAGATGGAGCTTGACTATATTATGTGAAGTAATAAATACTAACAAATATTGTACTTAGACCACAAATGCAATGATAGGGCGCGCTTGAAAAACTTTTGAACTAAGACAACTTTTGAAGCACGTGGAGAATCCAAGAAGATGTGGATGAAGGTTTTACAAGACGATGTGACTATCAATAAACAAAATGGTCATAAAAACGCTTTAATTTACTAAACTAAAAATGAATGAAATAACAGAATTCATTTGTTCAATCCAATAAAATTATCATTCGGCTAGGCCCAACTTCACGTAATCAGAGTAAAAGATGGTTGTTGTATTGTTGGAGATGAATACAGTAAAATAAACACCTTTTACTTTTGAATTTCTTATTTTTAAGGGATACTCTCACTGTTCCCTTGTGATCTAGTAAAGAAACTATAATAGCTCATATACTTCAATGATATCAGTTTCAGTCCCTTAAATTAACACAATTAACTCAAATATTGGTTTAACATAAGTAAAAAAATAATAATTGTTTTTTACTTACATTTTAAAATAAAATTTACTTAAGATTTTCAATACATTTGGCAAAAAGAGTTAATTTTAAATATAATAGAAAGAGAGACAAATCTCACCTCAACTTACCTTCACCTTCAACTCGGGTGCATCTTGGCTACCCCTAATGTTAAAACCACATTCCCTCACCTGTGTGTAATAGAGATTGTATAGGATTACAATTTCTTTATAATTATTTTTAAGTTATTTTTCTTATTGTAAATAACTTTGTAACGGTGAACATGCATGTTTAATTTGCTCTAAAGCCATCATGTGACCTCACTACAATGCCCTCGATTGCGAAAGAATAATCTCCTAGATTTCATGAAAATCCACAACAAGAACTTCGATCATTACGTAGAACTTCGATTGATTGACTTCTTGGAACATATATAATTAATAGTGCACATGTTTTTGTTTCTTTTTCTATCATTCTATCTACTTTTATGAATTAAAAGGAGAAAATAATGAAAAAAGGTAAGAGAAAAAATTGAGAGTTAGAGAAAGGGGGCACACGGAGCAAGACCCTAATCTTATTTATAATATTAAGTTTTATTTGTCTGGCGAATCATTTCCTAAAATAAATACTCTAATTATCAAGAAAAAATCATAAATATATTCATGAGATAAGGTAAGTCAACAATATTTAATCTTTCTTCTACATTCTCACTTATTCAAAATTAAATATTCCATCAATTTAACAAATAAAATAAAATATTCCATCTCATTAAATTATAATTAGTTTAATCTAGAAATTCGAATATGAATCAAACAATTTTTTTTTCTAGAAGGAGTAGGATAAGACTTAAAGTGTTCTTAAAAAATTTATACGGGGGCATTCAACATCATAATTTAACCTCAATATTTTGCCTCAACTATGTTAGTTAGATTCTTTTGTCTTTTATAATAAATTCCAGCTAAACTCCTAGTGAATTTAATTTGAGCTTTATCTTATAAAATAATTCACAACTTAATATTTCATAATTCAAGTGAGAATATTAATTAGTCAGAAACAACTATATTAATGTAACCCACAAATAACTCTCACACTATCCTACACCAAATTAATTTTAAATGAGACATATAATTCATACAGGTAGTTGAAATCTGATGGAGGACTGATCCATAAATCAGAACTCCATCGTCTTGAATTAATTTCACAACTCTTATTCTATTAAATCGGTTATTAATATTAGTACAAAATTGCACTAAATGTCTCATCCAGCGCCCTCGTCATTAGACCGTTGTAAGATAAAATCTTTCTTGAGTTTCTATTTATTTGTCAAACAATATATATATATACAAGCAATGTTTTAAAAGGCGCAGGGCGAGCGTTTTACTTCCTGAGAGGCGAGGCGTAAGACCCAAAAATTTTGTCATATATATTTTAAAAAATATATATATTAATTAAACAATAAAAAGAAAACATAAAAAGGCATAACTATACAAATATAATATGTTAAAATATTTGGAAAATGTTAAAATTTATTTGAGATAATACAAATTAAAAATATAATGGAAAGAAATTAAACCTATCTTTTTTTTTTTTGCCCCTCTGCACACACTACATAAATTCCATTCAAATACTTCA
Organism: Misopates orontium; assembly: GCA_946800315.1. NCBI lineage: Eukaryota > Viridiplantae > Streptophyta > Magnoliopsida > Lamiales > Plantaginaceae > Misopates > Misopates orontium. The sequence goes on along the minus strand of OX326950.1, from coordinate 15,441,482 downwards.
TGTGATCGTCACATATATTCCACGTATTGTTAAAATATTTAATAATTTACAAGAAAACTCAAGTAAAAATAATGAAATAGAAAAAGATCTAGAAGATATGGATTATGAATTAGATACCTATTATTAAATTCATAAATAAAAAATCAGTTTACAAATAAAAAAATATTAGAAAATTCTAATAACAAAAGTAAAACACCTTTTAGTGAAGGAACTTATAATTTTACCAAATTAAGTTTAAAGACAAGTTACAAATAAATAATCATAGAAAGATTTACAAAATAAATTATTTTCTTCCCATTTTTTTGCCTTTTACGACCAAGCTCACGCCTTTCGCGCTTCTAGATTACGCTTTTTGCACTCGGGGCGTACGTCTCAAATCACAGGGCATACACCTCAGGAAGGTAACGCCTTAATAACAGTCTCAGGGCGTTTTAGCTCAATTTTGCCCTGAGGTGAGCTCCGAGACGCGCCCTTAGAGTGCTTTTTTAAACACTAATCTCAATCCATCATCGTGAAGGAGTCTCTACTTGTCACAAACTCGGTTTTGACTTAAATACAGTGATATTTTAGGAATTCTGTTATTTAACTGAATTGAAAGTTGGTTTTGAGCGTGACTTTCACACCGGTTTTTTTGTGTATAAATAGGTTGTTTTCACCTCTCATTTCCATAACTTGAAAATCATTCTCTCCTCTGTAAAACTCTCTGAAATTCTGCAGAAATAAAACACAAACTTTGCTCTTTTGGACGTATGCTTTGATCACCTTGATCATTGTCGAACCAATTAAATAAATTCATTGTGTCGTTTATTGTCTTGTTGATTGATTGCATTAGTTGTTGCATTTGTTCAATAGATTAGATCATTTGATTCTACAATTTCGATTGAAAACCCCTACCATGATGCACAGACACATACACACAGACACGAACATGACACGATACAGGCACAACGACATAGATTTTTCATTATTATAAGACACGACACGGTCGAGACACGACTGTATCTTTTATATAAAATATATAAGACTACATCAAAATCTGCACAAATAACATTCCTAAGTTTAAATACACAATCAAACCCAAACATATTTTAAACTCCAAAATTCATATAAAATACTCATTACTATCTAAATCATAAATTCCAAGTATTAAACACAAAGTCACGAACAGAAATCAAATTACAATACAAAATCAGTGGCAGAGCCGCGGGAGGCATATGGGGGCCTGCACCCCCCAGCTCCAGCTTCACACACACACACACACACACACACACACACATATATATATATATATATATATATATATATATATATATATATATATATATATATATATATATATATATATATATATACATGCGTATATAATATATTTGTTATATATTGTATTAGGCATTATTTGAAGTTTATATATAGAGTTAATTAATGAAATCATAATATGCTGACATTAAGAATTAATACATGTATATATATAGATATTTTTGGTTTATATTTCTTAACATTCAATTCCTTGATTTCATAAGGTTTTGCCCATAAATTGTACGAACTTCTAAATTTTATCTTATTCTCTCACACTCTTTTCATGCAATAAATAAGATAAGGGTGATCATCTAACATAACATTTGAGCTAATTTATGTTTTAACATATTCTTCTAAATTTTTCTTAAACATCATTACTATGACGTGTGAATTTTTTTCATAATAAAGATTTTAAATAACTAACTCATAGATTAAAATTAAATATATTTTCTTATTACTACAATATTTGATATTTATTTTGCTACAATATAAAATTACTTTAAAGCGTATACTGTTATAAATATTATAGTGGACAATATAACAAAACTTCTTAATGAGCATATATTATTCCTATTTTTCTGACAAATTTTTTGTATATGTTTATGTAGCTTTATTTTACGAATCTTAGCTAAAAGTGTCACTTTAGAGTTTTTTTTTTAATAATTGTTTTTCCTATTAATATGTTTCTTATGGTACTAGTACTACTTTTTTTATGATTTATTATTATTGAAATAAATTATTAATAAAAGTATTCGTACTTATAAAAAAAATTCCTACTTAGTTTCTCCCCCTAACCTGAATTCCTGGCTCCGCCTCTATACAAAATGTTATACAATACTCAAATAAAATTTTTAGAACGAATTTCTTATCCCCGTCATTGTGTTTACGCAAAATACAAATGCAGAGAAATGTAATAGGCTTCTTTGTGGGATTTGATTGTGAAAATATGAGATTTGTTTTTTCTTTTTTGCTACTTAGTTATTCAACTTTTAAAGATTAATGTTTGACACTTCTAAAATCTTTGTCTATATATTTTAAGATATTTAATCTTAACCACAAGTAAAAGTTAAAAACTATAAAACTAGCTCAAATTGTGTTCGGACGTGTGTGGCACGTTCTTAAAACGTGTTTGGCAGAATGTCCTTTTCTTTATTTTTATTTTTATTAAGACACGCCACGTGACGGAGGCGTGTCAAACACTTAATTAAGAGATTTTTCGAAGTGTCGGTGCACCATGGGATATCATGTAATTTAGGAAGATATCCCACATCAGATATAATGTTTTCATTCGAACACATGACACCATAAAGATATTTTGTCTATTTAAGATTTAGTAATGCAAAAATGATTAGTTTAAAAATTGAGGTTCATTATAAAAAAGTATTAATTAACTTTTGTACCCATTTTTTTACTTATTAATTGCTTAATTTTATTGTTTATTTCGTAACACTTGTCACATTATTTTTTAGGGAGAATTACACAAACACCCCCTGAGGTATGGGCTAATTACACAGACACCCCCTCATGTTTGAGAAATTACACAAACACCCCCTATAGTATGCATCTCATTACACAAACACCCTTTGTAGTGTGTTTTTTTAATCGAATATACACACTTATGGTGTTGGATCATAATTTCAATAATGATGTGATGACTAACTTACAAAATCTTTCGAAATATACCTTATTTTTAATGTTTTTTTATTTTCTAAAACAGAATAAATGAGACTTATTTTCTATTGTTTTAGCAATTTTAGTTTATTTTTCATTGATTTTACAATATAAACGAGAGACGGAAATTTAAATTCAGCAAAACATAACAAATTGCGAAATTTTTTTTATCACAGGGGGTGTTTGTGTAATTTCCCAAACATGAGGGGGTGTCTGTGTAATTAGCCCATATCTCAGGGGGTGTTTGTGTAATTCTCCCTATTTTTTAAATGTTGCCTTTTATCTCGTAAATTGGTGTTGGTGATTTATTGAAATATGGTCCATTCTTTCTTTACATTTTATGAAATATTACAAAGTTTCTCGTTTTCTTCTATTATTCAATGAAGGGGACATTAGAGTATCAATTATTCAGAAACAGTACTAAGTACTAACAATATGATCTGTTTTCAAAGCTCACATTCAAGTTAAAAAAGTAATGTAACTAGACAAAAATTCAAAGAGAATTAAATGTAAAGCACAGGTCCATACAGTTCAGTAGAGTAACCTTCCACATACTTTTCCTCACGATATTAAAATTGAAAATTATATTTTCATAATTCCAGAACATGCCATAAGCCATTATTTTCTAATTTCTACTTCTTCTAAATAGAAATGGCCTAAAACATGAAAACAATAACCTAAGAAAGATCCAAGTGAACCCCCGTTCTTCTAGATTTTTCAATACCGGAAAAAAAACCCAGATAAAAACAATAAGATTCTAACAAGTATATAAGGGTGCAGCAGCAGCAGCAGCTAGTGCAAGCAACTCCATCACTTATGTTCCACTACAGTACTACTCACTTATTACATATCCATCTTTTGTTCTTCTTCACACTTATTCATTAACAACATACTTCTTACATATATTTAAAGATAGATCCCAACAGTAAAACTCACTCACTCACTCCTCCACAACAACTCAAACCCCAAAACCTCTACACTATGTTGTCAAGTCAAAGGGTTGTCGGAATCTTAGTAGCAGCAGCAGCAGCAGCAGCTTGATTCAATAACAACAACAACAATGGCGTACATGTGTACGGACAGCGGCAATCTAATGGCCATTGCCCAGCAAGTAATCAACCAGAAGCAGCAAAGACAACAACAACAACAACAAGAAGAGCAACAAAAACAACAACAACAACTATTGGCCATGAACCCACTATGGCCCACTTCTTCAGCCTCCCTTAACTTCGGGTTCCCCGACCCGTTTCAAGGATCCGAACCCGGGTTCCACTTCCCAAACCTCGACCCGCATCACTCAACCGGGTTCCGCTTCTCCGACTTCGACTCCAACGACTGGATGGAGACTTTACTCGCCCCCGACTACGACCACCTCTTTCACACTCCCTCGGATCTGAACCGGGTCGACCCGACTACCTCCCCACCTCAGCACTCGGAGCCAGTAGACATCATCACCACCACTAAACAAGATGATGATGACAATGCTGTCCAATTTATTACTACTGAACACACTTCATCTTCTTCTTGTTCAACTAAACCCCCAATTGTAAAAGCCCTTTTGGACTGTGCCCGTTTAGTAGAGTCCGACCCGCAAAGCGCTATGAGATCACTGGTCCCGCTAATGGATTTGGTGTCGACAAACGGAGATCCGTTGCAGCGAGTTGCGTATTACTTCTCGCAAGCCATGTATTCCACACTCTCTCGTACAGCAACTGAGAAGAAGTGTTTTGATGCGACAAAGTCTGCTAAAGATTTGATTTTGTCGTATAAAGTCCTAAACGACGCCTGCCCATATACGAAATTCGCGCATTTGACGGCGAATCAGGCCATTCTAGAAGCGACCCAGAACGCCAAAAGGATCCACATTGTGGATTTTGGTGTTGTTCAGGGGATCCAATGGGCGGCGTTTCTTCAGGCGTTGGCGACCCGGCCCTCAGGAAAACCGGAAAGGGTTCGGATATCGGGTGTACCGGCTCATTCGATGCAAAACTCTACGCCTGTGTCGCTTTTAGCTACTGGGAATCGGTTGCGTGATTTTGCGAAGCTGTTGGATTTGAATTTGGTGTTTGAACCGGTTTTGACCCCGGTTCAGAAGCTGGATTGTTCGAGTTTTCGGGTTGAGCCGGATGAGCTTCTTGCGGTGAACTTTATGCTTCAGCTGTATAATTTGCTGGACGAGAGTGACAAAGGGGTTGAATCCGTTCTCAAGCTTGCCAAGTCGTTGAATCCGTGTGTGGTGACATTGGGTGAATACGAAGTGAGCTTGAATAGGGTCGGGTTCTTGCAGCGTTTCAAGAATGCGGTTAAGTACTACACCGCGGTTTTTGAGTCGCTAGAGCCGAACTTGACCCGTGATTCATTGGAGCGGCTCCAGGTGGAAAGAGTGGTGTTTGGTCGTCGAATAGCGGGGATATTGGGGCCGGAGAATCGGAGAAGAGAGCGCCTGGAAGACAAAGAAAGGTGGAGAATTTTGATGGAGGGGGCTGGTTTTAAGCCGTTAACGTTTAGCCATTACGCGTTGAGTCAAGCGAAAATACTGCTTTGGAACTACAGTTTTAGTTCGTTTTACAAGCTTGTTGATTCTTGTCCTATTGGGTTTCTATCTTTGGCTTGGAAGGATGTACCTCTTCTCACTGTTTCCTCATGGCATTGATTGGATAACCTTAAATTTGGTTCCATATAGTTTTTGTGGTCGTCTTCTTGTTCAGTTTGATGTCAGTTTGAGTATGGTATTTTGATCCCAGTTATGAAGTAGCTAATTAAGCTTTAGTCCAAGTGTAGTTGTAGGAGTAGATGGAAGACTTAGTTGTATAGATCTTAATGGTTTTGAAGCCAATTTGGCCGAATTTGTTTTAGGTAACTAGTTTGTAAGGATGGAGTTTCTAGCTATTTTATGATATATGATTATCATGGAGTTTTAAGGCATCATGTGTTATGGTGTGGGCTAAAGTTGGTAGATGGGGGGTAGTTTGCTCTTTTTCATCTTTTTCTCATCTATTGATAGATGGTTTGTAATTGTTCAAATAGGTAATATTAGTTGCTAGTGTTTAGCATAAAGCTGTACTTTGGTTGTTTGGCAATGCTGATGTCTTAAAAGCACAAACAAATGGTGGTGGTTCTTTAGTTGTCTGTTTCCTTGATGTGTGAATCTGGCATTTTCTATCAAGTTAAGTTGTAGGTATGGTGTCATAAATCTTTCTCAACATACTTACAAAAGCACTAATTTAAAACCTCTCAACTTAGTGAACTGATGCAGTGGGCTTGTTGGTTTCCTGTTTGGTATGATTTGTGAAAAGGACGCCTCCCATTACACATATTTTACACGACTTAAGCTCCATTATTGTCCTCCCAATAACACGTTTAATTTAAGAGTTATTTAAACAGAAAAGTTTGAGGTAGGATGGAGACCCTGCCTCCGATATTACATTGAAACCATTATCTTGGTCAACGAGTAGTTAGGACAGCTGATAGTGTTACATTTTCGCAGTGAAGACATATCAATGAGAAATTAAATAATATAGCACACAACAATGTTTGGAGCAAAGGAATGAAATTAATGGGGGGGGTGAGGAGTTAAGTTGTAGAGATTTCGGATGCATTGATTAGACCGCATAGGAAGTTTGTTTATATGAAGAACATCAAATTCTTTCTCAAGTCGGTCTTTATGGCCTAAATGGAATTCTAAATTTGTCCCTCAGTCTATCAACGTTGCAGATCATAACTATAGCTTAAAGAAAAAAAAAAACAAATCTTCCTCAATATTACCAGACAATGCTCAACGTGCTGGATTGTGTCTGGGCTATGTTGCCAAAACACCATTAGCCGTAACTAAACTCTAAAAATATGAAACACAAATGTGCAATTGATAAAGAAAACTTGAATCCACCAAGGTTTGGAATAACATTATGATTTCATTAAATGAAAATATCAAGTCTTTTAATAATAATAAGAAACACAGTATTTATAGTTTTAAAAGAATTCCTAATACGAATAAGGAAATAAATGAAACAGAGTCCTAAAAATAAAAGGAAATTCTTAAAATAAAGCAACATAAAACTATAATGTTGTCCAACTTTCTTGAACATACGATTTTGGACCAAAAAAATGCGAGTTCTCCTTTTTGACCTTTTACGGCGGTAGGAAACTCAATTGAATTCGATATATTATGGGCCTAGGAACATTGAATAAGAAGTTTTGACGATTTTCGTACATACCTTTTTTTATTCTAAAAATATCCAAAACTTGAGGTTCTTATCCTACATGGATGTATGAGAATATAAAACCCCTTAATTCATCTCCTTAGAAGTCCATGTACGGATATTTGAAGTCTTTCTCAAAATATTTGGACAATATTCAACGGTAATTACAAAATTAATATGAGGTTGTTAATAAAATAGTTCTATCTAGTATCTACAGTTCCTACAGTTCTCGTTTAATTTTCTGATAGGAAAAAAAAAAAAAAAAAAAAAGAAGTTCCGGTTTAATTTCAAAAAAGATTTTAATTACGCCCCGGAAGTGGGTTCTCTGACTTCTGGTGGTGTAGGAAGGATATTAATGGGACACTGTTGTGGTCCATTATCTGTGCAGTCTTTTCCAATCAATGAAAAATATGGTATTCATGACTCATCCGTGACATGGCTTTCTTTCTATTTTTGCATTTCAGCAATGAATTTATAGTTAATGTAGTGCTCATGACTTACAGTATATAAGTTGTCTGAACAAATAACACCCACTTTAATATTTTCACCAAAAAAATAAAATAAAATAAAATCCACTCTAGTGAAAGAGAAAAAGAAAAAATGTTAACTAGCCTTTCACCACTGAACTTTTAGCGATACATAGCATTTCACTAAAAAACCAATTATGGTTTCTACAAAATCTTCTCTGTTCAAATCTTCATGGGCCGCCAAATGAATTATATATGAATCTATTATCAGTCCGTATTGTTTTGCTGCTCAGCATTTGATCTAGTTGGCTGCAGACCCGTCTTTGCACTTGCTGGGAAAAGATTTCTCATATGATTGTGTATTTGACATAATTTGGAGAATTTAAAACCTCCATAACAAACACCTCAACTCACACTTAAAAATACGCCAATCCAACTCGATGAAATCTCCGTTTTTTCATTATAGTTTAACCTTTTCAACATAAAAAAAAAAAAATATTTTCACATTTTCGAGAGATATTTAGAAACGTAAATCCACATCCTATGTTGAATTGAAACGGATACCATGAAAGGGGTACCATACGATGACAACACAGATTCTTAAAAAATTGTGGATTAGATATGGCTACTTATTTTAATATTAATATTGATGTTATGTATTAGTATAAATATTATTATTTATTATATCAAACCTTTAATCTACAATATCAAAGATTACTCTAAAATACATTAGTAAAAGTTTAAACACACTATTTATCTCATTATTCACTAAAAAGAGCTCATGTAACATAGAAATATAAAAATATCAAAGTATTGAATACAGATATGAAAATATCGATAACAATTTACAATATCTCATTAACTTTTAATTATCCGTGCAACATATAGCCTCAGTTACAATGACACACGTCCGAGGGTAATGTGCACGCGTGAAGCAACCCACTCTCTCAGGCTGCGGATCGGAGCGCCACTCGGATCTGGCCATATATGTTTCACTTCACTCATCTCTCTCTGTCTCTATATATATATAACATAGATTAATTTACTACTCGTACGTTGTCTTCACCTCTGCATGCATATAAGTATTAGTATATATTTGATTAAGCACACAAGAATATAATGTTGAACGCATTTAGATCAGTAAGTTCACGTTCATCTTCTTTGGCCACTCCAAAAACTACGGGGCTACGATTCGTGCAGTCCGTATCTGGGCCGAATAATCCCGACAAAATGCAGCAGCAACCCGATGCGACCGGGTAGGTGCTCGAATTCCTCTACTAGCTTTGGTCATACATATATGCAAATTAAAATCTCAGAAATAAAAAAAGGGAAGTATATATGAATCTAGCTATATTAATGCGTGTGTGTTAATTTGTTTGATATTTAATGATTTTTGGTGCATGTGATTAGGGAGGCGGCTTCTTCGTTAGGGGGAGGATACGCGACGAGGGCGGATGAAGAAGGATTCGGCGGAATCTATAAAGGGAATCAGCCCCTCCCACCCGGTGACGAAGAAAAAATTGTACATGGAAATGCTCCTGGTACGTATGTATTAATTAAATATTAATTAATAATGTTACATTGATGAGAGTGTTTAAGTAAATAATTTGGATTCAATAATTTCTTGATATTCATATTGGATAAATTGGTTTGATGAAGATTATGATCGGAGTCAAGGAAGTGAAGTGAAGGAGAAGGAAAGAGCTCGAAACCAGACCAAGGTGGCATCGTGAACATCTCTTTTTAATTGTTTGTTTAGTGCAAAAGCTGCATCTACTGCTTTATTTCTATATTTTTTAGTTATAGAAATTTTATATTTTTGTAAGTAGTTAAGAAATTTGTTGGGATTTATCGCACATTGCTTGGGAATGAACTTGGGCTTCTGTTTATAAAGGATTTCCCCCTCTCCCTCTAATAAGGCCTTTTAGGGGGGAATACGAGGGGGCCCTAATTTCTACAAAATTCTTGTTTCAATTTTGCTGGATAAGTGTTCATTTTGTAATAATAGGTGCGGCTAGCATGAGTGGCGGTAACGGATGTTTTAGTGGCAAATTTTCACAACTTTTTAAATCCTTCGCCAGGCTTTTGAGTTTTGATTAGCATCTACTTAAATTTATTGCGTTATGATCAGTTTCTTCTCTTTATTTATAAATAAGTTCTATATTACCTTACTTGAGTAATAGTATGACTTTAATGTTGTAAGGCATATATTTGTTAATCTCTTACGACAAACTTGTCTTACATTTCATTTTCCAATATTTATATTACAATCATTAATACTAAAACTTGTGCATAATTACCGTTATAAATGGTTGTCTTAAGAGCTTATTATACTTTGTGATGTCTCAATATATAGTTTATTTCATCCATTTTAAGTGAAATTAAATTAATGTCAAACTCATATAACGACGAGTTTTATCAATTATTAGTTAAACTTGTTTCGCAGTATATTTCAAGTTTATTTTGTTACAATTTAATACTCTTTTTAAGCATGCAATATTATAAATACGATAACGAACATATATAAGAAAAAACTCTCTAATTGAGTAAAAAAAATCTCAATTTTTATGAAATATTTTTTGTATTTATTTATGTCGTATTTTCCAAATTTTAGCTAAAGTTGTGTCACTTTTAGAGTTACTTTTATAATTTTGTTTCTATATATCTATTAAGGTATTAGTATCTTTATGGTGATTATTATTTATATAATAAATTATAATTAATTAACAATAAAAAAATTTGTATATGAATATATACGTATAAATAATTTCTCAGATTTCGCCCCTAACGTGAATTCCTGGCTCCGCCCCTAGTGTAAAGGTACATGGAACGCGTTAGTGCGGAATCAAAAAAATCAAAATTTTGACAAGAGACAAGAATGAATTTTAGAATCAAGTTAAATGAAACGATAATGGGAGGTTATCAAGACCTCCAAAACACCAAACTGAATTTAGTTTAGTTTATCAATCATTTAGATCGACCTCATTTGACGAAAACTGGTGCAGGAACAATCAAAACTTCGAATTATTCCACTTTAGGAATTAATGTACAGATAGTAGCTTAGCACAAAACAAACAGGCAACTGAAAGTTTAATTAAAGATAAAATACATTAGTAGCTGTTATATGGATACAAGTAGATTAGTAGATAATAAATGACAACCATGATGTTGTTACTGCTGCTGCACCTTATAACCAGTAAATCCATGAACAGGCCAGCGGCTGTGCGGGCCAGGAATCCAGGAAGACCTCCTTTGCACCGCCACTCTTGGTCTCGGAGTCTCGACAACTTTCCTTACAGTTGCTCTCCTCTCCACATTTCCATTTTCATTTTTCCTGTAATTAGAAAATACCCTGAAAACTCTTGTCCAGCCTCTTCTCCTCGTGCGAATATACTGATCATTCTCGCACTTGTATTCGCCACCAGTCACGACTCGCATGGACTGCGAAAGCCGTTCATAACCATGATGAATGATTCTTGCAATCTCTAACTCCGACTCCACCAACGAACTTTTGGATCTTCCATTAACCTTTCGCAAACAAGAACTGCTTTCGTCGAGTCTGAAACTCCCGCAGAACAAAGCCATTGTTAATATTCTCCTTCGGGTATTTTCTTGTAATCCGAATGTTATTGCATAGATTTTCAACTCACTTAGCTGCTCCGCCGCGTAATTATACGAGAGTGGTTCAACTAATCTTCATGGTAGTTTCTTGTACTATTTATGAGTATAGAGATCTATGTTTATTGTTGTTGGTAGAGTACTAGAATATTTGTACTATATATATTCGAAATAATTCAAGGCTAGTGCTGTGTGCATTGTGGTTGTATGAATGTCGGGAATAACTCAATTAATCTAATCTTTAGTTGACTGGGGAAGTTTTGTGTTCTATGAACATGTTAGTTACATCAACGCTGGCATGATACGTTGTTAAGCATTCTCAATATTTTCTTAAGGGGTGACTATATTTCTCAATATAGTATAATTAGTCCATGGAGTAGTTAGAAGAATTTTTTTAAATGCACGTTTTACTTTAGTAAATATGTTTCTACAGATTTTATATATATAATGCTTCTATTTTGGAGCTTTTAGGAGTAACCAACATAAGCATTGTATAAATACCGGTAGATATAGTTAAGTTTATTCATTGGACCCTACAAAACATGATACAATTAATTATTACTTAGTGTTGAACTTTGGAGATATAATTTATACATCGAGACAGCCAGATGGTGAAAAAGTGGATTTCATTCCATAAAGACAGTTTATACTAACAAAGTACCAATGATGTACTCTTAATCATAGGCGTGGTCTCCACATAGTTTGAGCAGGACCCCAAGATTCATGGATGTTGTTGAAAGATAAATCAGGTTGATTTCTTAATTTGATCTATGTACAGTGGATCTGCACCTAACAAACATGTTTTTTCTTACGCTCAGTCAACAGTTTTTTAAGCAAGTAAACTCAATAGAAAATGCATTTTGCCAAAAAAAAAAAGAAAAAAGTCAAGCCCGTGAATTAGCCTAAAGCCCAGTCCCAAGCCTAATTCCCTTGTCAATGCCAGTGCAGCACATTGTTCTAGAACCAAAACATGCGCACCGCTGGAGGAACCGTCAGTTCAACCTCATGGCTATAACCGAATTCTGCTCTAGCTTTGAAACCAACTCCAACGATCTTCAGGAAACGAAAGAACTTGGCTTCCATTATCAATGATCATCTGATATCACAGAGCAATGCATGCTGCCGTCAAAATTGTGCAAAAAGAAACTGTATGTCGAAAGAAATATAATTTGACAAAATAGTCATTTTACAAGCTCGAGCGGTCTTATGGTTCGTGCAATTGGGTTTTCACAAGAGTCACCTATCCTAAGTTATAGGCGGGTGCATAAAATAAAATAAAATAAAATACACCTCCAACATTTCTTACAATCAAGTAAAAACTGGACATTAGACCTCACTCTTGATCTAAGTCACACAAAGAAACTTATGCCCAATCATATATATTTCTCACATCTCAAAGATAAGAAAGCTGGACAAGAAGCAGATGATACAGAAACAGAACAGATGTCAAGGTAACTTTGTTAGTTAGTGTAGCTAATTGAATTAAATAGTTGTTAGTTAGTGAACTCAGTTGTTAACCATTTGTATATAAGTTCTTAGCTTAGCACTTTACTTTACTGAATCAGAGAAATTACATTTCAACATACAAATAACAAACTTTCTCTCCATTCTCCAACGGATCCTCACTGCACATCTTCTTCATTTATCTTTGGGATAATATCGGTGACACCCCCTGAGGTTTGCATTGACATATCAGTGGCATCCCCTGAGGTTTCAATAAGATCAAGGACACCCCTTGAGGTTTGCATTGACATATCAATCAGGCCCCTCCCTAAAAAGACGTGATAAATTCAGTTGAAATTTTTAATAGAATTCCTATTTCACCCTTGGTCAAATTTAACCCGAATTTTTATCTACCATTAAGACCCAAAAGCCCTTTTTGTTACTTAAATTATGGGGATTGTTATTATGTTATGCTACTTTAAGGAATGTCTTTGATTAAACTAAATACTTTTACAATTTTGTGATGTACAAATTTGAAACTATTAATTTGATTTTAATTGATACTTTCTTAAAAAGCAAGGAGAGAAAAAACCTTACGTCAATTTACCAAATCTTTAAATAGGGATGTACTTTGTTTTTATTATTAAAAAGATTAATAACTAAAATTAGTTCAACATTCAATAATATTTCACTTTTTGAGTCAATTAATTTAAAAATTATTTTTTATAATTTAATATTTTTAATATTTTTTATAAAATATCCAAAATTAGAATGATGAAAAAAATAGACTTTCTAAAACTAACAATTGTACTGATGGTATTAATCAATCGGGGTACCTATGATATTGCATCAATGTCTTTGATATTGCTGGAATCCTCAATAGACTATCAGTGATAAATTATATTTTCTAATTTATTGATTTTAGGATTTAAGTTATAAATTTAAAGGAGAACATGACCTGAAAACTTTTAACTTCATATAACGCTGTTGATTTATCAATAAATATGAGGGGTGTTCACTAAAGTATGTTAAGTATATTAACTTATAATTTAAAGTTAGAAACATGAATACTATATTTCAAAAACGTACAACTTATTTTAAACAAATTTACATATATAAATTACATAAGAAGCAAAAGAAAGAACAAAAATTATATATATGAAAATATGGTCAGGGATACTCTTGTCATTTTGATTCTTTTACAAAAAAGTATAATGTTAATTAAAAGGGTAAAGATGTCATGTTGCATAAAAGCAAGGGAATAACTAGCCATATTAGATGAGAGGGGGTATCTCTGATATTATTGAAACCTCAGGGGGTGTCACCGATATTAACCCTTTATCTTTCAATCATTCCATTCTAACGAAAAGAAAGGTGCTCATGTTGTCCCTGGCATCCAAGCACGGACAAAAGGCAAGGTTAAAACAAAACTAATATTAGAAACAACGTATAACACCAAATCCAATACTGTAAGACAAATAGGGGTCACAAACTAAACAAAATCCTCGCCAGTTTATGCCTACTGCAAACACTCAACATCTTCTCTCCGCGTACCATCAATATTAGTATTACCCTAAACAACACATAAGCATAACAACTGAATTCATCAAACGCAGCGAAGAATCACGACATACTTCATCAAGGCACAACCAAATCTAACATATAACCCACTCTAACAAAGAAATCAAAAACAAAAATGAGAAATGTAGTGAATATAAAGCAAAAAAATTGCATCTTTTTAGGCTCTACTCCTCCACATACCTCAAGACCAACTACTTTTGGAAGTTCTTGCCTTCAAGCAAAACTGTCATATATGATATATTTCAATCAAAAAAAAAAAAAAAAAAAGACACCCATTTCATCATGTTAGGTATTTGATCCCACAAATACGCGCCCCCAGAATTTGCCCATTATGGAATATGAAGCAAAACGAATAAATATTGACAATAGTAACAACACAAGGATTTACGTGGAAACTCCAAAACCGGAGAAAAAACCACGGGACAAGAGCGGAAATTCACTATGTAGAAAATTATTACAACTATATAATTTTCCCTCACTCTCAACGACACCATCAAAGCCTATTCACTAGCACCACTCTCTAATTACACCTCACTCACAATATAAAATATTACAAGAGGAATAGGAAGACAGCTAGAAGCTTATTTTGGTGTGATTGAAACAATGAACTCATGCCCCTGTTTATAGGATGAACTTGGGGGGTTAAAATCCATTTAGCATAACTTGAGGGACCTAGTTGTAATTTCCATCTAGGCCCCTAAAATGCAATAAACACCTATGCTAATTGACCGGTCATTTTGGCCCCTCCCAAAAACAGCCCACTGCAAACTCCTCAACCAATTGTCACATGCCATCTTTATGGCACTTTGACTGCCAACAATCTCCACATTTAAGATTTGATTAACTCAATCACATCTTCACACCATCTTCGTCTTGGCCTTTCGTTACCCCACAACGACTCCACATCGACGATGATCGTCATAGCTTCCGCTATCACTGCAATGCAGCCATAATTCTTCAGAATTACCATGCTTCACCATAAAAAGCACAACCACTCAGAATAAGACCATTCCAAGCATTTTGGACCATGTCGAAAAATACCCCTGCTAATAATTATGGTGCAACTCCCACTTTTGGCTCTCCAGGGAGTCACCATCGACATGAATGTTCACCACACACCTTGCATCAATGCCAAACAATGCCCGTGTGCAAGACCCACTAACATTAACATCATGTATCATGGCAACTTTAGGGTCTCATGCCATCAGGATGTGCATGCCGCTTACAAGACGGCATCTTCACAGTAAGCAATGTTAGTGCCACCGCCAGTATCTCGCTGTACTGACCCAGAGCCTCTTACTGAACCAGCTCCCCAATTCGGACAATTTCGTTTTCTATGACCAGGTTGTCCGCACCCCCAACAGACTTTATTCCCTGAGTTCCTCTTCCCATCGCCATAAGCCACCATCGCATTATTTACATGTGAAAAGTCACTCCCGCTGAGCCTCCTCTCTTCAGAAAGAAGCTTGCTAGTGACATCAGAAAAATTGATTTTCTCTTTCCCATGAATCAAGATCGGTTTCATGTGCTCGTATGAACGTGGAAGAGACCAGATGAGTCTCAAGGCTTCATCCTCCTCATCAATCTGAACTCCAATGGATTCAAGCTCAGCAACAATTCCGTTCAGAACGCTCAGATGATCTGAGATACTCGAACCCTCGTCCATTCGCAGTGTGTGAAATTGCTCCTTCAGGTACACACGATTTGAGACGCCCTTTGTCTGATATAACTCCTCTAACTTTTCCCAGAGTTCCTTCGCTGAAGATATTCCATGCACGTTTGCCAAAACATTTTTGGCTAGGCACAGACGGATTGCACTTGCAGCTCTCAAATCGAGATCCTCCCAATCATCATCGTTCATTGCAGCTTTGCCTGTTGCATTTACAAGGGTATCCCTACCCCTCAAAGCCTTGTGTAAGCCTGACTGAATCAACACATCCCTAACTTGCACTTGCCACAAGCCAAAGTTGATTTTCCTGTCAAACTTCTCTACCTCAAATTTGATCGTTCCCTTGCTCCCTGACATTGCACTTGTGAATTTTGGCGAATTTACAGTAGACCTGAATAGTACTCACTAAGTAAGCCCCCCCGGGAAGAGAGATGCCCAATCTTTCCAGAAAAACTTCAAGGTTCCCATGCCACTGGCGGGGTCACAACGGTCCCACTTATAACCAGATTCCTTTGCACAGAACCGCCTTAGACAATACGTATTCACAACTACTACCACACCAGAACTCCACCTCAGCAATAACTCCACCTCAACAGGACCCGAGCTCGGATACCACTGTTAGGTATTTGATCCCACAAATACGCGCCCCCAGAATTTGTCCATTATGGAATATGAAGCAAAACGAATAAATATTGACAATAGCAACAACAAAAGGATTTATGTGGAAACTCCAAACCGGAGGAAAAACCACGTGACAAGAGCGGAAATTCACTATATAGAAAATTATTACAACTATATAATTTTCCCTCACTCTCAACGACACCCTCAAAGCCTATTCACTAGCACCACTCCCTAATTACACCTCACTCACAATATGAAATATTACAAGAGGAATAGGAAGACAACTAGAAGCTTATTTTGGTGCGATTGAAACAATGAACTCATGCCCCTATTTATAGGATGAACTTGGGGGGCTAAAATCCATTTAGCATAACTTGAGAGACCTAGTTGCAATTTCCATCTAGGCCCCTAAAATGCAATAAACACCTATGCTAATTGACCGGTCATTTTGGCCCCTTCCAAAAACAGCCCCCTACAAACTCCTCAACCAATTGTCACATGCCATCTTTATGGCACTTTGACTGCCAACACATCAGACAGTCATCAGATTTTTTCCCTCTATTTCTTTTTCTTTTATATGCAGACAAAAAGGGAGTAAACATGAAACTATGATCGCAATTTCGGAGGCAATCCCACAATTCATTCATTAACGGAAGTAGCCTATAGAAATGTTAAGTCACTAGCAAATATCATGAACTTGCCTTCGAATCGCTATGAGTAAAAACTCAACAGTTGATTGTAGAGCTTGATGGAATTGTAGTTTGTCAGATGGAAGGTGAACTGGGAAAGATCATTTCAAATAAACCTTACAATACTTTATGAAAAAAAGAGTTCTACACAAGTCAATATACATCAGATTAGCTAAAAAACAAATATACGAAAATTCTTAGCGAGAGAAAGTAGGCAAAATGCTCTCTCCTCTCTCCAAACAAACTCACGGCACACACTTACACCATGAGTGTGTGTTCGTAGTTTAGTCTCCCTCTACAAGATAGCAACCTCAACGGCCTCACGTTGTCGGAATAACAATCAATGGCCTCACACCACCTTAGATTCTCGTCCTTCAATGTTGATATTCGAAAAAAAATAATTTCTTTACGCTTCCTCTTTTTCTCAAAATTTAAGCACTCTTCTCCATCAATTCTTGGTGGAGAGTATTTGGGAGGTGGAGAAGGTCATCTTACCGGTTTAGATTTGAAATCGGAGTTATTTTGAGCTCACCTGAATTTGGCCAAAATTTAGGAATATTTTCGATTTTTCTTCGTTTCCAGGCCTCTTTTGTTTATTCTACTTCGACCATTGTCTTGCACCAAGCCCTAAAAACTACTAACAAAAAAAAAAAACATTCGGCAAAATTTTCAGCCAATCGGCGGAAGTCAACGTCGGCCAGTAGGCCAGGCGCCAGCCAACCCACGCCCCAGGCGGGCATTTATGGCACATCAGCCGCCCCACGTGGACTGCATTCAAAGAGCACAGTTGGCGCCCCATGCTGCCCATGCGGGCAAGAAAGAGCCAGCTCGGCGCGCGCCAATTGCTGCAACAGAGCAGCTCCTGGTCAGCCAACAGACGGCCCCAACAGACTAGCACCTGGAGGCCCGCTAGGCCGACCGACAACCCCTTTAAAGGCCCCTAGAGCCCCAACCGATGGCTCCATATTCTCATTCCACAACCGCACATCAGCAACACCGGCGGGCAGACCAGCGACGCCTCCACGACGGTGCCCACACGGGGGCGGTGACGAGGCTGGCTGGGCTGGCGACGGATTTTTCTGGAACACCTATTTCAACTATTCCTGCAGTGGTGAGTCCAAATCAGGCAACGGTTTTTCCATCGAAGGACCCTTCGGAAATATTGTTTGCAAAAAATGGGGCAGCAAGTGTTTTACCTCATTGAAATGGAGAATCTTCACACATTTCGTCACCAAAACATGCAACAACGTGGCCAGGGTCGTGTACAATCATTTCTTCAAACTTCATGCCGAGGAATGAAGCTATAAAAGTCTCTAATGAGTCAAAAAAGGTGGTGGAGGAGTCGGAAAAAGCAATTGTCAAAAATGTTGCTCTACCAAATCTTAAGCCGCATCAATTACGCCCACCGGTGCAAGGTACATCGTTGCTGAATAACTTAACAATAATGCATCTATGAGATCATATGAATTGAATAAGTCGTTGATTGATGGTAAAGATACTATGAGAAAGTTTGTTGAGCCTAAATCCTTTCATATGGTACATGGTAAAGAAAGTCTAATTTTTACCGAGCATGAAATTGAGAAATTAGATGCACGACTTGAGCTTGTTCTTATATGTAGATTCCTTGTTGTAAAACCCTCTTATGCTTATGTTCATATAAGGCTAAGGTACCTTAAATTGAAAGGCAATTATATACTAGGTCCTATAGGTCCACGACACCTAATGATCAGATCTGAATTAGAGGAAGATTACACGCATATATGGACCAAAGGAAATTGTGATTTTCTAGGTCTTGAGAGAACTTTGTTCAAATGGACTCCTTCATTTGAATAAGAAAATGACCCCCAATTGCCCCTGTGTGGATTTGTCTTCCCAACTTAAATATGAGATATTGTGAACAAGAGACTCTTACGGAGATTGAGAAATTCTTTGGCAACCAATAAGGCTAGATGAGGGAGCGACAACTATGTCACGACTAGACCTCCCACGAATTTGTATAGAGGTCAATTTACTTAAGCCGCAGAAGCATGAAATACAAAATGACCGCATAACACGTGTCACACAAAAAGTGATATATGAAAAATTTCCAAAATATTGCACTAAGTGCAACAAGTTAGGACATGTTCAAGAAAAATGCGGAGTCCTTGAAAGAGAACACGAGGGCAATGAAAAAAGGAAAGAAAAAGTTGCGGCACACCAACAAACAAGAAGTGAATGGATTAGAGTGGGGAGTAAAGGGGGGGGGGGGGGATGTTGGAAGCATTAATGCGAGAGGAAAACAAGTGCAAATTCTCCTATAGGAAGTTAACAATACCTTCCAGGTATTAGAGAATGAAAGAGAGGAAAAGGTACAAATCCAAAAAGAAATCCAACGGGAGCCGGTGCAACAAGTTGTGAGAAAAAACAAAATATGGTGGTTTATAGTGACGAAGGGGAAAAAGAGATTGAAGATGATGCGCTAACGACATATATAATGATATGGCGAGACACTCTGCTTCTCAATTTAAGAAAAAACCAAGAGCAATTTTCCCAACAACGATACCTACAAGAAAAGAAGTTGTTGCGTCCTGCAAAGAAAAAGAAAAGGAAGCACAATTGTATGTGATATGACAATGCAGCCACGACACCAAAGTGGCAAACTTGGGTTTGAAAATAGTGCAAACGGGAATCACACTGATAGTGATAATGATTTCCACTTATCGGAAGAGGAAAAAAATGATGGGATCTCAAGCCACAAAAACTCATCACAATTGAGTTATAGAGATGATAATGCAAGACCGCAAGACCGCACTTTGAGAAATGGCAAGCAAATACGATTTGAGAATCCTGATAAGGCACAAGAACGCTATTTGGTAGATGCTGGTGGAACTTTAGCAGCTCTGCATAAAAAAAAGAAGCAGGGAGCGCGGGAACAAAAGAAATTTGAAAAATCAGCGTGCCAGTTGACGATAAAGAAAGAAAATACCCCGTTTGATTATCAAAATTAAATGGCGGTCATACTTGTTGGAACGTTAGGGGTGTGCGTAATGAACAAGCATGTACAAAGGTGTACGCTATGAAAAAGAATATGAGCCAAAGGTGATGGCACTCATTGAACCTAAAGTCATGCTTGATAGAGTGCGATGTCTCAGGCGTTTCTAGTACGATAAAGTCTTTGAGAATTGTGGAGGTAAGATCTGGGTATTTGCCGATTTTGACATTGAAATAGATATCCTTGAAGACCATGAACAATTCTTACACTGTAAGATCACTTCACCGGACCACCCATCACCTTTTATATGCACGTTTGTCTATGCGGCTAGCGACCATATGGTCGAAGACCTCTTTGGGAAGGGATGAGGAACAATGAGACATATCTCTCGTGGATGGCCGTTGGGACTTCAATATTGTAATGAAACTCGAGGAAAAAGTAATCCTATAATGGTTGGCGATAGAGGATTTTTTGTGAATGTGTTGATGATTGTGGCCTACAAGATGCGGGTTTCGAAGGAAATCCATTCACATGGACTCGTAATGGCACGCGAACAAGGTTAGACCGGGTACTAATCAACCTGGCATGGATCAATCTATTCTCTTCTACGAGAGTAGTACATTTGGCCCTCCGTCAATCGATTCATGTCCCTCTACAGATTTTATAGGAACGAGTAAGCTTGTTGATAAACTTCTTCGTACGAAGAAACATTTTAAGCAATGGAATTGGAGGGTTTTTGGGAACGTCTTCAAAAATATATATAAAAAAAAAGAGAGAAAGCGATGTCAAAGGCAAAATTAAGATATGACAGCGACCCCACCCCAGAGAGACGAGGACTATGCATATGTGCAATATTGAACATACTTTGGTATTAAACATGGAAGAAGCATACTGGAGGCAAAAATCAAGATGCAGATGGCTCTTGGAGGTGAAAGAAATACTAAAGTCTTTCAGGCAATGGCAAGAAAGAAACAGATTGGTGCCAAATTCTTTCAAACACAAGAGAATGGGTTCTTATGAATGATCCAAATGAAGTTGGAAATTCGGTCGTTCGCTACTTTGAAAATCTATTGGCCAAACCAAATTACGTGTTGGGTTGCCATAATCTCAACTTCATTCCTACGTTGGTGACAGAAGATGACAATGATTGGTTATGCCGGAAACCCTCGATTGAGGAATTTAAAGAAGCGTTCTTTGGTCTTCAATCTTGATAGATCTTTAAGTCTAATACTTTACGTTTTAAGCAGTAGTTGTGATACCTAGTCTAGATAGATATGTAAGACAGGTATATAAGACAGTAAAGTAAGACAACAGATTTTAACGTGGTTCGGTCTATGTCCTACATCCACGAGGCTTTCGCCTGAATCAAACTTCTTTCAACGGACAAAAGTTATTACACCTAATGGTTTTACTCTAACACCGAATCCCTCAAATGTTCATACCACCGGAACCTTTTTCGCGTCTACTCCATATGACCCGTAAGACCAACACTCCCGTAGTGATCTTCTTATGAACAAGCTTCCAAGCGAACTGCACGTACGTATAGATCCCTCTAACTGGCGCAATCCTTTCCCATTGAACTCCCTTCAACTCTCGTCAGCTCGTCACGTTCTTGAATTAAATAAAGAGGGCAAAAACTAAGAAATCAAAATAAAAGAGAACACCTAAAGATGTATATTTTGTTACACGAGTGTTTTACATTGATTCCTAGGATTTCTACTATTCATAGGATAGCTCTCCTTGAAAGATCTCCTTGAATCTCGGCCAGTCTCCATATCCAGTCGAGACAGGATCTTTCCAAATATATCTGAATCTTTCCATTGAAAGGCGTCGTTTCCTTTTGATAAGTCTTTGTTTCCGTTTGATAAGATCTTCATGATCTTCGTGAATCTGCACACCAAAGACAAAAGAGAACTCCACAAGGAAAAGATTACTTAAGGATATAAACAAAGAGTTTGATATAGATTAACTTTCCATAAGATAAGATTCTATAAGATCAAGTTAAATCTTTACAAACTTACCCAAATATTCACTCGTCTTTAACAAGATAATTACCATAAAATCAAGAGCGAATAATTAAGTAAATAAATCAAAGTAAAATAAAACCAGAATTTTCCTTTAAAATAATTTTGGAAACAAGGAAATAAATCGAGTTGGACCTGACAGTCCTGACTGTTCAATCAAGTTCAAATCGTGTTGGACTTGCGGTCCTAACAAATCTGATAGTGTTGCGGGACCAGATGGCTTCAATGCTAACTTCTATCAAGTATATTGGGGAATCCTAAAGGATGACGTATTTGAAGCGGTTATAGATTTCTTCCATGAGACTGAACTACCACGGAGCTTAAAAGCTACTAATGTGGTACTCATTCCAAAAAAGGATGAGCCTACAGCTAGAAAAGACTATAGGCCTATAAGTTTATGTAATGTGGACTATAAGATACTGTCCAAAGTCCTTAATGATCGACTAGCACACATATTAAGGATAATCTCACCCTCTCAAAGTGGGTTCCTCAAAGCCCGTATCATTGGGTATAATATCCTACTGGCACAAGAGATGGTCCACAATATGGAAGTGAAGAGGGATAAGTATAACACAGTGGTTAAACTTGATATGGAAAAGGCATATGATCGATTAGAATGGTCTTTCTTGTATCAGATGATGGATAAGGTTGGATTTTCTTCGGCGTGGATTGGATTTATAAAATCATGTGTTGAGAATTTCTATTTCTTTATTCTAGTTAATGGGGCAGCAAACAACTTTTTTGAATCAAGCCATGGAGTCTGACAGGGAGATCCAATATCGCCGACTCTCTTTATTATATCAGCAGAATTCCTATCACGTGGCCTTGACCACCTCTCTGAGCTAAACAAGGACACGAGGTTCTCCACGAGAGGTGGGATACCAGCTATTCTAATTCTCAAAATCTTCATATTCCCACTTATTCAAAAACTATATAAACACTTTTATCAATATTTTTGTTTTGCACATTTTATTGAACTCCGAGGTACCACTTTCAATTTTATCTATATTTTTATATTTATCCCTGTTGTTTATTATTTTCAATGACGTATCATTATTTTCATTTAATCTATAATTCCATCTGATGTTATAAATGTTCTTTCACTTCTAATGTATCAATAGGACTTGTAAGCTTTAATATATATTAAATTAAGTAAGAATTACGATTCTTAACTTAAGATGGTTTTCTCTCCTAGAATTTGCAAATATATAATTTCAGAAAAAAAAAAAATATTAATTAATTTCATAAAAGATAACTCTTAATATGATTTTACAATATAATTTAAGTTTTAAAGTATAATAATACTTTTTACAATGTTAAAATTATTATAAGTAAGCAAGTTAAGTATAATATTTTCTCGCAAAACTAAAGTAATGGTAATCGCATGAAAAAGAAAGGAAAATTTTATTTTTCCAAGAAAATTTCCTAAAAATTCTAATTTTCCGCTACTTTATCTTTTATCCCAGTTTCCGTGGAACAGATCAAAGCCTTAACATAACAACTTCCACTCACCTCATATTTATCTTGGTCCACATATTTCGAAACCTAGTTATCTTGAAAGACTGAAATTTGGTTAGTCTAATAGACATGTGTGCCAATTAATAGGCAATTTCATAGTATAGAGAGAACTGCTATGTTTCTTGACATGATCAATTTGAAGGAAATTTTGAAATTTGGTCCTCGAATATAACGGTTACAATTTTGATCCTCTAATGAGCAAATCCTGAATTTTGGTTCTCTTTAATAAAACCAATTTTAGTCCTTTTTCATCAAAAAGGTTCAAAATTTGCACTTAAATTGCGTGTGACTGCCTGATCTCAAGTCGCACGTCCCGGTAGAATGCGTTTTCATTCATTGGCAAAGTTCTAACTTTTTTACTTAATAAATAAACGTCTAAAAGAATGCGCTAAAATCAAATGCGGCATTTAGCTGAAGAACCCTAATTTTTGATTCCTCGTCCCAATGCGCTTAGTACACTTCCACAAAAATTAACATTGAAGACAAGCAACTGCCCCCGCCCCCCCCCCATTCGTCGATACACGGTCGTCCATGTCGGAAGTTGGTCTCATTGCCTTCGAAGAGGAAAACTGAGAATCCACCATTACTTAGATAGACATGTATCATGTGAAAATGAAGAAAACAACCGAAGGGGTAAATATTGTATCCTAAAATGGTTTTGAATTAAATTGTGGGGGTAATTTAAACAAAATGAGGAACGCATTGCGTGAGGGATCCCAACCTAATTTGATCCCCTTGTTGCTCTTTAAAGAAAGCATTTTTATTCCACACCTTTTCTCGCACGTGCAAGTCGAGCTCAAGCAATTACAAGCGATTCACGTGCAAATCTCACGCAAATTTTGCACTTCCCGACTTAAGAAAGGACTAAAATTAGATTTGTTACACTACGATTTGCACATTAGATGACCAAAATTGCAATCGGTACATATTAGAGAACCATACAGATGCAGGTAAGTGGTAACATTAATTTTGTGCTGCATTGTAAAATCAATACGCGCTATACTTGAAGTTTACGATTGGAACAACCCACTTAATAGTTGAGAAGTACAAGAGAACTCATCAAGATGGATAAATTATAACATATTCAACATAATAGGAAAAGAAAAAAAAATTATTTTCTTCTTCCCATTTTTGGTATACAAGTATATCTAGAGTTCCACTCATGTTCTCTTATAACAGTCACAGACAACAAACAATAACTGCTGAACTTATACTTGTATATACAACAATTGCAGCTATAGCTTCTATAAGACAGTAACAATTCCACGGATATCCTTGACAGAGTTGAGTGTATTACCATTCTTTATATCCTTGTTTCCGAGTATACGAATCAAGCATTTCTCCAGCAGCACATAAATCATACAGCAGCACGTTCTAGTGCTTTGATTGTCCTTCGACGCCATGTTGCAGTTTCAGGATCAAATGACAGCTCCCATGTAGGCCAGTAGTGCAAATCTTGCTTTAGTGTCAGTACTTTCTGCTTCGCGTTCAAGTAAATTACTTTCACGCGAACAAACTCCCCGTGTTCTAGTCCCTATTAGAATGACAATCTTAAGTGATTAAAAATCTGTAACACTTGTATTAAGGAACTGAGTATGATATCATTTACCTTAGCCACAGCAGCGAAAGCATCCAAATCCGGAGTTGGTCTTCCGTTTACTTCAACAATCCATTGACGAGAATATAATCCATAATGATGTACTGGACTCCCATGGCACGTCCTGAAACATTTTATTTGCAAAATAATCTAAAGGAACCTGACTGCTGTAATAAACCAACGAGAAGTAGAGATTTAGAGTTAAATTCTCATTCCTAATTAACTAAATAGAAATTTTTGAAATCGAATTATGTCCTGAGGCCTGTAACTGAACGCTGAGAACAAGGAAAATTCGTTAAAACTTGTCTTCTCTCTCTGAGTATTAAGAAACTCAGTTCCCACTTGACCAGTTTGAAAAGGGTTTTAATTTACAGTTCCTAGAATATTAAGTAACTTCTCAAACATACTGATGAGAATTTTCAACATTAGTCCTTTATGTGTACCCTCCTCTAATGTGCACTTCAATTTTTTAGTCTCATATTGTGAATCTGAATTTAGTCCTTTTTGGTCGGAATTGCCAATTTCTTGCCGGAAAAACACGTGACTGGCACATGTTTGCTTGAAAGTTCCTTTGCACGTGACACACACAAAGCGCTGGTGCTGAGACGAGATTTTTTTTTTTGTAAGAAATTTAAAAAAAAACGTCTTCTTCTTTTTTGGGAAAAACTCGTCTTAGCACCAAATGGGCAATTCCGATAAAAAATGACCAAATTCATATTTTGCGCACAATAGGGGACTAAAAAATTGAAAGTGACATTAGAGGACGATACTTGTACAAGGTACACATTAAAGGACTAAACTTGAAAAAAAAATCCAGTAATTAACTGATTAGTCTTTATTGTAGTAGTACTCAGCATCAAGTCCACTGGAAATTAAACTTCAGTTTAAAAGCATTACCAGGTCACATATACGCCATGCCCCTCTTCAGGCAGAAAACCAAGAGCACGCACTGCTGAATGTGGATCCTGCACTACAGAGCCACACCAATGAATTACACGCCTTGTTCCATTTCCGTCCCTGACGTCCGTTCCAACCAGAAGATCCACTTCACGACCCTAAGAGACAACGTCAACACGACATACGAAAACAAAGAAAAAGATGATAACATAAAAGTCCACTCGAGCTGAACAAAAATAACTGTACAGTCTTAAGTTAACTATATTCTTGTCACAACTTATTTTGGTAAAGTATATGAAAACCATTAACAAAGAACAAGATATATGAATTGCTCCACAACAAACCTGGCGAAAGATCGTTAGCAAGAGCTTCCCATTTTCTTCACTGCATGGGTCTAGTTTTTGGCAAGCATCTTCAATGTCATGAAAACATGTGACTGGTTCTTTATTGATTGCCAAAACCATGTCACCCTGTTCCAGCACATTTTTGGCCTTTGACCCTGCTAAGCAGCCTTTAACCCGTAATACTTGACGCCTAATAGGATCTTTTTGCACCAGTGCCTGAAATCAAGAAACCAACGATTGGTATTTTCGATATTGCCAAGATTAATTCCATTCTGAAGCCACCTAGACCAGGTCAACTATAGATAGAACCTGCAGATACAATTCGTCATATACTAAAACTCGTGGCTGTAAGGGCTAGGTCTACCTTAGACCTAGTGGAAACAAATCCTCACGTATTATAACTTGTGGCTATAATTATCCCACTCGATTATTATCATTGCTTTCTGAATCTTGCCGCAAAATCTTAGTCGCAAGGTGTATAGACAACTCTTTTCTTCTAAACCATCATCTAGAGTACGTTGAACACTTCTGAATCGTTATTCAACTGTAGCATACTGCATTGATAATACTATACACATTTAAGGAAAATGTTCATATGAAGACAGGATCTTTCTTTAGGTTGGTATAAGTTATCATATCACAATTGACATATGGTCATAACAGCTGAGTGATATAAAACTACTCAATAAAAATACTTGTGAACCGAACTTCAATAAGCAAATAAAATATGCGAGCATAAAACCTACTTTACTAATAAATGACACTAAAGAGTTCAGAAAATAGATTCCCCACTTGATAATTTGTTCTCCTTTTGTAATAAGCAAGGTTCAGAATATTGCCGGACAAATCATGGCAAATGGAATCCTAACTCTTGTAAGGAGTAAAAGCAAACTACATAAAAACCAAGTTACCTGGATCCAAGCATCACTTAGGCCAAAACTACGAGCTTTGGAGAGCCGAGTTGGATAAAGTTCAACCTCTAGTATTCGTACAAGTGGCATAGGTCTTTTGATTCCATTTATGAGAAGCCTAGGACCATCAGCACCAGAAACAATCTTGTCAAGTATCTGGCTTATGGTGTACATTGGAATACCTCGAACCAATTGATGCTTTTTTGAATCAGAGCCAGCTTTGATCTGGAAGATGAAAAAATAGATATCCATTAGAGCATATTGAGAGCCATATAGCATGTTCCAGAAAGCAACTTAGACAAATGTGAGATGCAAAAATGGAAAAAGAAAAAAACCTGAGCCGAAAAGCTTCCCCAGATAGCTCGAACTCTTCCAAGCTCGTCCGTAAGAGCACCGCAAACCTTATTACCGAAATCTAAACATGGTTGAAGAAGAGTTAGCACCAATTATTCGATACAGAAGGCAGAAGCCGGGAAAAGAACACAAAATAAAGCAACAAACTAAATGATGCAGATTTCAAAAATCACCAGTATCAAGCTCAATGACTTCCATATTCGTTGCTCTGTATCTTGGGAAGTCCGCCGAGACGATATGGAGAGCAGCACATGAATTAGTTACAAATGATTTCCTTGAAGTAGCTTGCAGAGTACTATTTAATCCCACAAGGAAAACAGATTCTCCACGACGCAGGGCAGGTTCTGAAGCATAAGGCATAATCAAATGATGTTTATGAAAAGAGTGTGTGTGTGTGTGTGTGAGAGAGAGAGAGAGAGATGCTGCACTTAAGGGCATGAACTGGACAAGTTATAAGAACTTGTGCAGAAAGCTGATTTAACATTTTCATACTACTCGTGGGGCAAATTTCTTCAGCAAGAAAGCTACACAACCTCACAGACAATGCAGAACCATAGTGTAAATGACACAATTTGAATTATCAGCTAGGATCATTTTAATGTCGCCCTGAGATGCAAAATTCTACAATGGGATAGACCATTAATGATAATATTATCGAAGATGGATGCTACCTGGACAGTTGCTTTTACAAGTTCCCTCCTGAATTACAGCATGGATACCATACAGAAATGACACAGATCTCTGAGGGTCTCACAGTTTAGAGGGTTCCGAAATGCTATTGACTTGGAAGTAGACTATTCTCCTAGTATTTTTAAGATTCTATACTTTATTTCATTAACGATATTTTTTTCGATCTACGAGAAAGAGTTAATACTTATATTGTTTCCTGTTCTAATCTATAAATAAGAGGTAAATTAGATGCAACTTATTATGATTGCTTATTCAGAATTGCTACTGATTTTCCATTCTAATTTATATCTCCTTGTTCCTCCTCTATTTCTCTAATATCCCTTCTTCTAATTCCTCAATCTTCGTCAGTTTGGCACCAGAGCGTAAATCGATCTGTTCTCCCCTTTTCAGCTGTAGTAATAGTTCCAATCCAGGTTTCAGTAATGTCTACGATCTTCTCTATACAAGTAAAACTGTATATTTACATGTCTTCAAATTAAAAGTTGGTAATGATTGTAAAATCACCTAAATTCTCGTAAAAAATTTGCGCTGCTTGCATGAACTAAGTGATTCTGCTGATTCTTTTGAAAACTGCTTGTGATATACTTTAGTTTTGCATAATTGTGAAGATTTATGTGCATGTTGTGATAAAAAATTGCATATAGCATAAATGGAACCTTATTCACCTGAGTAAAAACTTTGTTTATCCTTCTAATCGATCTGTGACTTTTAGCATGGCTCACTAACAGAAGGATAAGTTTATCTTGTAGAAGGTACAAATGGAAGTGGATTTCCAACTGCAGAAGGGTCATATGCAATAGCTGCAAATTTATCAAAACTAATGTTTCAACTTTAGGTGATGACTAGAGTAAATTAGAGATGTTACAAAAATGGAACGGATATCAAATGCACGCTAGAAGTGTATGTGGTTAAGTGAATCTAACTGGATAGAATAATCAGACGACCTACCAGGAAGAAGTTCAGCAGATCGAACTAGAGAGGCACCTGCTCCAAGTGCACAAGGGTCATATGCAACAAATGCAAAATTATGTACAGGGTGGAGAAAAACAACCTGTACAAGATAAGTATGCTGCTTAACATAAAGAAATGGTAACCCCTTTAATTTCTCAAACGAGTAACGAAATTACCTCGCCGGGAATTTCAATTGGATAAGCAGCAAAAGACAGCATAATGTCAGAGGCAGATATTGCAACAGTGTTTCTATCAACCACAATTAATCCCAGCGTTTCGGAGTGATGTATGACAATACCAGTCCCGGTGAAACGTTGTGAGTGCACACCATCAACCATACAAGTGGTTGGCACATGAACCTGCCAAATTTTGCGAAAAGCAGACAACTTCTCCTTAGATAACTCAACTGGAAATCACTGGAGTTTCCCTTTTGAACTGATATTTACTTTCGGCACAGATTTCAGATGAGAGTTGAAAAAGTGAGACTTTTTAACTTCGGTCCTTAAAAGTACATATGAATGATTTCTCCAAATTTTTGTAGTTTGTCACAGAACTACTTAAAGCAAGACCATTAAGGGGGACAGTTATTTTGATTTGATCTTTAGATGAATGATTTATACATGACATAAAAAAAGAACACTGATTGATTCTATCATAATGAAGTAATTGTCCTATGAACTGCCAACTTCTGCCTCCTCCCACGGTACCCCTCCCTATTAGCATAACCTTAGCTCAGTCTCCACCTGTCTAACTCCCATGTTCCTTTTTGGAGTAAATTTATTCATCACTAAACTATTCCGTGGCCGAATTTAATCTAATCTCCAACAAATGTTAATCCATAGAT
The DNA here is from genome assembly GCA_946800315.1 of Misopates orontium. Taxonomy (NCBI): domain Eukaryota; kingdom Viridiplantae; phylum Streptophyta; class Magnoliopsida; order Lamiales; family Plantaginaceae; genus Misopates; species Misopates orontium. Next base: position 15,411,127 of record OX326950.1, on the reverse strand, counting down.
ACAAGAAGAAACAATTAGCTTCACAAAGCCAGTTACTTAAGGGGGGAAAAGAAAATAAACAAATAACAAATAGATGAAACTAAATTTCGCTTATACAATGAGAATCAGCTTTGTGTTACTATGTTACCTCAAACATAACGAGGGTCGGCTCAATCACACGCTCAGCAACTGAAGCATTAGCTGCTGCCCCTTGATAATCTCTGTAAACTGTCTCAGTTTCGGCTTTCAAATCCTCCAGTTTTTCTTCCCTAGATTCATGCAAGGAAATATTAGTTAATAAAACACCAGCAGCAGATAAATCCTCCTCAACCTGTTCATTTTTGGTTCCAGGATCAGATTGGTTCAAAGAATGTTGTGCTTCTACTTGTTCGCAGCTAGTTTCCATAGTAGTTGCACTATCCATAGTTTCTTGACCAATACATTGATATGCTTGTTCCACTGTGCTAACCTCAGCACTAGATGATGAAACTATGTTGCTTCCATGATCTTGTTGAATGAGATTCACTCTTGATGATAATAGAGGCGATTCCAGAGGCAAAGCTGGTTTTACAGTCCACAACCCAGAACCGTCATCACGAGTATATATCTGTGGTGGGGCGTACCAGTCATGGCGATCGACGGTGACAAGGGCAGACTGCATCAAGAAAAATAGAATCAGAATTCTCCAAGTTTCCAACATTTTCCAGGAAGAAAAAGAAAAGCATTAACTATCTGTCTCAATAAAACAAACATGCAAGTATTATAATCTAAAAGCGATAGTAAGGAGTAACTGATATCTGCAGGGAAATGGACAGTGAGCATGTAAAAGCACAGTTTATGAAATCAATCTATCTAACCAACAAAAATGATGTTCCCTCAAGCAGTATACAGTCGTTAGAATCTACACGACTTATTAAATGTTGCCTCTACAAATAAGTGGCACCAAGAAACACATGACATCACCTCAAGACAAGCGCGCTCTTTATAGAGACAAAGCATAAAAACAGGCTAGCGAGCTTCTGGTTGGATCAAATAATACTTGAAAATAACATGCTATTACGTACAGTATACATTGTTCCTATTGTCAGATGAGTTCTGCATGACTAAGAATTATAAAGTCCAAACAGAAAGCAAATACAATGGCAAAAATAAGTGACTACGACTATTACTTTCAGCAGCGGAAATAATTTTCCAGTTCCCAAAAGAATATTCAGCACAATTTCATTCCAATGTATGTCGCATCTAAAGATTCAAGAGATATAAAAACATTTAATAATCAATAGCTTATTGGTGATGACTCCAAACCTCACTTCCCTTGCTGCAAGGAAAGGACTGCAAGACTGAGAATATTCAACACCAACTTTCTGAAATTAAATGCTTTTTCATTCCCGAAGGAATGTTCGACACCAAACTTTCACGCTATTCTAAAGTTGTATTTAATGGATCATGAAATAAAATCTTTGATACGACAATAACTTGATTATACTGAATTTGCTGCCATATGGAAGATGAGTCACAAGAGGCATGACAGCACAATTTTGCACGGACCTTGCATGAGCACGCACAAAAAGCATTTAATTAATCTACAAATTTGCCTGGGGTAGAATGTCAAGGAAAAAAGAAGAAATCATTTCACTACAATCAACTCTGAAGCTTTAAATGAGTTCGTTCGGCAACACGCATTGAAGGAAGTGGGTGACTTGTATCACTATTCACTTATCTTATGATTACATTTCTAAGGAACACCAATGCTAAGCATATTATCCAACAATTACTTCAGGAGGTATCAGAAGTACCTTTCTTCGATGACGATCCGTATGGGTTATATACTCCAATGGTACTCTTGCACCCCTGGACAACTTAGATAAAACAGAAATCAAGTCCTCGAGTTTTGATATGTCTTGGCCTCCAAACGTCATAATAATAGCATGACGAGGAACTCCAGCTTTGATAAGCATGTACCTACAATTAATAAGGACAAAGTAATCAAATATTAGAGTAAACAATGGTTCTCTAGATGGTAAGTCAAGTGAAGACCCCAGATTTTTGGTATCATTCAACTTAAAAAAAACCAGACACTATAATAAGTGGGAACAAAACACAATCACAGACTCCAAAGAGAAATTTTAAACAAGACCTTTCAGCAGATCAAAAATAAACTACAGACATACCCTTTTTCGGCGACATATACAAGACCACACCGGAAGCGAAAGTTTCTGGCCTGCACCACAAAAAGAAAAGAAGAAAAAGAAAAAGAAAAAAAAAAGTTGTAATTATATAGAAGTAACGACAAAATAAGCTTGTCATAATTGTTGAGATCTATCCCACATCGCTTGGGAATGAACTTGAGCTTTTGTATACTAATGTTTTCACCCTCTCCCCTTAATAAGGCCTTTCAGGGAGAACATGAGGGGGTTCTAAACTCTAATATGGTATCGAGCCTACCCAACACGTATGATTGGCTCGCACGTCCTACCCTTGTGATATTTAAGCGAAGTGAATTACAGGAATTTCCTTAAAGTTGGTACAAGAATTCAAACATCATATTAATCTAATTAATCATAACAGGTATAAAATGCCCAGAAACTGTTTATAAGTAATATGTAACAAACCAACCTGTTGGTAAGAAAGTGGATGTATAACAGCACCACCAACTTCAAGGAAGTAATCAGGAGTGACAGAGTGTAAATCCTGAACCTGAAACAGTTCTGGAGAAATCGTTGAGAAAAATAGAGCACTGGCTTAGCTCATTACCCGACCACAAGAAGAAGTAAGTTATAGTTATGGTGCTCGGACTAAATCATGATAAAGCTAGCTTATCTGTGCACTTAAATGAAGCATCAACACATTACCTTATACTTATGTTGAGATGTTCATACACCAGAAACCCAGTCTAACAACACCAAGAATAACAGAAGGGTGATAGCAAGAAAGTGTTGTCTATTTCAGTACTTTCAACAAAAACAAGCATAATCAATATACAAAAGAAAAAGAAATCAAATTAAGTATGACGTGATTGCTGCTCAAATTAGTTAATGCAGTGCAAAATAATCAAATTTTCTCCAAATGACAGGGTACATTTTATGATACACGATTTCATATTGAGTTACCATGCACTTTATAAATGAAATTATAGAAAGTCCTAGCAAGTTCATATCTCACCGTCAAATCCACAGTTAAAGTTTTCCCTCCTCTTTCAAACTGAAGTTCAATTTTATGGTTCACACTGTCGTCAAGTAAATCCTCCATCTTCAGAAATTGCGTAGTTACCTGCACCAGTGTTCTGAAAATCAAATTTATTTCATGAAGAACTAAAAAAGAATTAAGATCCTTGATAAGATTAACATAAACCATCTGCAATTTTCAATGTTATCTTACAAGCTTCATAACAACTAATGGTTCACTAATAATAAAAAGTATTGTGGCATGCAAAGCATGCAATATAGATATTGGGTTTTGCAAATTCTTTTAGAAGCAACTTGTGACTTTTCTTTATTGAAGAGGCTGGCATTTTATCAATGCTTGAGAACTGTGAGCATAAGCAAGAGAAGTTGGTTAGAGTGCTTACATACATCACTAAAAGTCAATTTCCATCAAGGATATGGTGCATGAAATGGAAAAAGAAGAACAATGAGTTTTGGAAGACATAAATCCATGCATCACTTTTTTCGTATTGAACAAAACAGGTTTGAATCCATACATCAACCAACCAGTAAACAAAAGCATTCTCTTGATCCAGCCACCAAGTTCTCAGAGTTTGTTTAAATGCTAAGAAAGACGAGACAGCAGCAATCATCAAGCATTTGATCTCAAAACCAAACAAGAATCGGGATGAGTAGTACTGCAAATGAATTCACGTCCTCTAAGTTTGATTATGCAACGCTTCTTCATTAAGTCATTCATCCGTATCAGTCTGTAACACCTTAATCCAAATTTACTTAGGTCGTCCATTCGTCCTAAGTTAGAAGACTACACCGCTGCGTACGGGTGTATCAATAGATTTTATATTTACCATGACTAACAATGTTCAAAATTAGTGTAGAGAAGTTGTAAATTTTTTAAAGCCACTTTATTTCTCCATTTAGAAGACATTCTTATGGGAGCACGGAATTTCATTACTATATTAATGAAATTGAAAGACCAAAACCATAGATTCAAAAGTACCTCGCCATTCAAACGAATTAGCACATCGCCTGGCTGTAAATGATTATGGGCTGGGCCATCTGACACCTGAAACAAACGCAAGAGCACAATTAAATTTATACAAAACCATAATCTAACAGAACATTACTTTTTGATAACACAGTCATAACATAAAGAAATCACAAATTTATACTCACCACAGAATCAACGACAAGCATTCCAGTTTCCTCAGGTGGAGAGGCATGGCGTACTAACTATGGAAAAAAGAAAAAAAAAAAAAAAAAAAGGAACGAGAGGTTCAAGAAATTACTGAAATAAATCCATAACAAAACTAGAGTGGAGGAAATTTTAATTCAGATGAAATGAGCAGTGGAGAATGGCATACACCTCTTCTGTTTCGCTTCTTAGGCCAAGCCGGCGTGTTTCATCAAATCCTTTGTGGAGAAATGTAGCCTATGTCACAAATATGAATCCAAATCAAACAAAATTGTTTCAAGAGATCAAACCTTAAACGAACCGAAAAAATAAGAAAGCTTCTTATACAAAAAAGATAAAAATTAAGTGTTTCATTTATATATGTGAATCAACAACATCCATGGTTTTGAGTCAATAATAATCTTCAAGATTCAAGCAGCTACTCATTCAAATGCAAAGCAATTCAACCTATAACAGCTATTTAAAAGTGAAGGACCAAGACAAAACCCTGCAAGAAAGAACAAACAAACCTGAAGTGTACCACGAGGAATAGTGACAGCCTCCCATTTATTTAGGCTAGACTCTTTTCCTTTCTGCAAGAGCTGTAAGGCCCGCACAACCTGAAATTGAAATCAATGTAGCACTAATTATATGCAGAGTCTTAGATTTTTAAGCAAGATTTGAATTGAGTCTGCATAACTGAATAATTTTAATTCCTTAAAGAGTATGCGATTAAGTTATGATACATGAACTAGGCTAGGTTCACGATAGGATAATTCCATAAATACTTGTGTAATCTAGTTATTTTATAACATGTCATTTAGAGTTGTTTAGAGTGTTGAGTTTTCGCTTGTTCCGTCAAGTTTTTCCAACAGCCTTATCATCTATACTATCAGGAAAGCAGATGTCTTATCATTAGTAGCGTAACTGGAGTAGCTGAATCTTTCAACCCCATAAACCAAGAAGAAGTGAAAGAAACATAGAGAAGAATAATGACAGCATAAGTTTGTGCCAAAATGGTTAAAGCTCAGGGAAATATTCACTAGTACTAAAGATTACTTAAGATTTAGTTCAGACAAGCATGTACGTACTTACTCTTTCTAGAGGCAAGAAAAATGCCGATGCACTGGATGTTCTTTTGCCCCCGGAATTCAAGGCAACAGCTCTACCTTGCCAGTCAATCACAGGGGAGCCACTTGAGCCACCTTTTGTTCCAGAAGCTGCCTGTGTTCCAGAAAGAAGAAAAATGCAAAAAGATTGAACAGAGATGCAATTAACCATTGAGGTCAACAAGACGATAAGGACTGGATGAAGCAAAACCACGTGTATGTCCACAACAAGAGACCATGAACATACTAACTAACATACAGCCCATGATCATACTATCACATGGAAAATGTTCCAAGAACAGCGACACCACCAGCGTACGTATCAATGCTAATAATAGCAGGGGGGTGTTTAGTACTTTAGTTTGTTATTTCTTCTTTCCTTTGTTTTGTGAGCTACCTGCGTTGGCTTTTCTTTCTACTGTTTCATTAGTAGGTAAGGTCCTAGATGTTTTCTTGCATTTTCCTCTGTTTACGATATATTACACCTTTTGGGAAAAAAATTATTCTTGTTTTACTTTCCAAATATTCCTCTCAAACAATCACGAGCGGCAGTAAAGTATAGACGATCAAAGAAATTAGTCACAGCAGCATAAAACAATAATATTCATATATACGTAAGAACAGCATCGAGCTTGGACAAAGACTGTATCAGACTTAAGTAACTAAAGTCAAAGTTAACAAACAATATAAATCTGAAAACGGAAGCATCTCATTAAAATGCTTACTTGCATGTAGAATGTGTTGAAGTCATTGTACCCATCCCTGCATAAATATTTAGTTCATCGTAAACATGTGATAACAACAGGCAATGACTATTAGTATGTATCACTCAAGAGACGATCTTCCCAAAAATTGTCTTTATCGTCAATTGCTAACAAACAGTCATGGCCCACCTCAAATTTACGGATGTTACGGGATGTAGACTGGAAGAAAATCTAAATGTGATTTATACCATAGATCTACATCCCAATTTTGACATGTGTATGGGCTAATGAAGCATGTCAATCTGTTAGGCTGATGAAGCCATTGTTCAGAAAGGTGGTTTGTGGCGGTATTAAGCGCAAATCTCAACTAACTAATATCTTGATCTATGAATTGAAAGCGAAAACTTTGGGGTGGGCTGCATGATGTTAGCGCTACGGAAAACATTCTTTCCTAACAATCATATCTTGCAAAGTAAGTGATCAATCCAATGTCATATATAGAACATGCAAACATACGTTCTGTAGCGTGGCGCTTCTCTATCCAAACGAGCAAGGGTGCCAGCTAAGATAGAGACCTGCAAATTCAGGAAAGGGAGAAAATACATGTGATGTAGATCATCTTTCACGTTCCTTTTAAAATTTGTGATGGAAAACAAAAACCAAATTCAAGCAAAAACTAATACATAATTATGATAAATCTTCTGCGAACCAATAAATGTTACACATTAAATCTGTCACATTACTTTTAAATTTGTGACGGAAACAAAGGACAAGCAGGAAGTAATTCGTAATTATTGTTAAACTTCTGCAAACCGATAAGAGTATACGTACATTTAAACTGCAGTTTTAGGATACACAAGACAGTGCATTAGAAGCAAAAAACACGGAAAAACAAATTTATAGCATAGAAGGCGCGTGATATGAACAATTCTAAAAAAAATCTGATCAGTACTCGATCAGATTAATGCATAACTAGGAATGAATCCTGCAATAAAGTTATGCGCGTACCTTTTCTCCGCTATCATTGCCGACAACCCTAATCTCGCGACCCACACAAGCAGCCTCAGGAGCAAGAGGAATCTCCTCATAGCTCAGGAATTTTAGAGCACAAGGGTCAAAACGAAAGAAACCAAAATCATGAACCTATAGAAACACCACTATCAGAGAGGTTATGAAAACTCAATATCGATCTCTCATGCTTAACAAATAACATGGTAACTAAAAAATTGACACATTTTGTAGAAAAAAGAGTTAAAATGTAATAAAGGTCCCAAATTACAATGAAACATAAATGATCGATCACTCTTAAGAGTTTATAGAAGTAATTACAGGGTCTCTATAGATTGGATACACCGGGACCTCTTCACGGTTAATGAACGTAGCTTCCGCGACCACCGGACCTAGAAGCAAGAAACAACAACAACAAATCATTCTAGCTAAAAAGTTGAATAATATATAAGTTGATCGAAACATATAAATTTTTGCTAATTACCAGGCTGGACTACGTGGCGGTTAGTGAGGATGATTCCTCGGCGCTTATCGACGACGAATCCGGTGGCGGAGAAAGCGCGGGCGGACTCCGTATCGAAGGCGCGGCAAGCGGTGGCGCGGAGGACGACGACGGAGGGGACAACTCTATCTAGCGTCCTCCGCCAGTCCTCATTGGTGGCCTTTAATGGAGGATCATTTATGCAACAAACTTCTTCTTCGTTCATTTTCAATTTTATTTGTCAGTTCAGCTATATATTAGACTCCAGTGATCGGGGATAGAGTTGTGGAAAAGTTTCAGTTTAGTTTGTCTGAGAAAGAAAGAGAGGTGTTTGTTTGTTCAGTCAATGGCTGGTCTTTTTATTTTTATTTTTCTGCAGGTAGCACTTTTTTATATATTGTTTGGAGACTTTGGAAATTATTGGTGGTCTTTCTATTTTCTTTTACGACAAAGAATCACAATAATATATATATATATATATATATATATATATATATATATATATATATATATATATATATATATATATCGGTCTTCTTTCTTTTATTGATTAGCTCTCCCTAGCTAATTGTTGAGTGCAGCTTTGAATTAGTTGGTATAGAAGAGGACAAAAAATTATAATTCCTTCAATTATGTGCAGCTAGTGGTCATGCATCACACGAGAAGTTTATGGAATAAAATTGTCCATGAAAGTCAAAGAGTTCTCCCTCGAAGATCTAATTGTCAAAATCCATAAACATTTTGAGGATTATACTCGAGAACAAATCCTTAAATGCGCAGCGATCCAACGTACTCACAAAGAACCTCAGTGGTTAAACCCAAATAAGGTTGGATGGAAGTTAATGTTGATGCAACCGTCCATCTGCACATTGTATTTCGAAATCATAATGGTTATGTCAGTCGAGCAGGAACCAATGCCTTGATCCTGCAATGGAGGAGGCAAGAGCCTTACTCGAGGCAACGACGTATGCTCACCATCGTCCTAAGGATAAGATCATTTTTGAATTAGTTAACCTAGACGTTTTGAACATAATTAGCTAGAGACACGATTTTCCAAATTGGCGTGCTAAGGGCTAGTTTGGTTGCCCTTGATGGGCTAGTCCGTTTTACATTAATTTTGGTTACAACGCCAGCCTTTTATCCGTCTGACCCGGGTTTCATCCCTAAAATCTAGCAGACCTCTTCCCCCCAGTTTAAGAATCTTGGCTGAACAGTTGCTGTTTTTCTTTTTTTTCAACATTACCAAATTGTCCATGTTAATTAAATACACTTTCCAAATAACCCTCAACCCTGATTGAATTGTAAGAAACTCTCAAACGCAAAAGTTGGCCCCCCAAGACGAAACGAAACCTTAGTTTTTACTTTGCTCTCAAAATTCGTTGGACATACACTTCGAAGTAGCGGCGAATCGTTCCAGGCAGTGCTTCATTGAGCTTGCTTCCTTTGATTTATGCGTTAAATGAGGTTGTTGAGTGATGTTATTCACAATTTTAATGAACTGACCACACGTTTTGTTTTCCTTTTTTTTGCATATTTGGTTGAATATGGGTGTTCAAGACGTAGGCTTTCGGTCGGCCACAAGTAGCTAGAAATCCGTTTCTTCTTTGGAGCAAGTAAAGTTTGAAGGATTGTTTCATTGAGTTTCTTACCCAATAAGTGCGTTTTCAGATTGATAAACCCACTATGTATATGTCTTGTTGTTTCCTGGAATTGTTGCTTTTTCTGCGATTGATTGGGATGAGTCTGTTTTGAGATTATTTGATGTTTCGATTGTGTGGCGCATGGTCTACTTCACCAAAACTCTAAAGTGTGCAAAAGCTCACAAATTCCTTGTTTAGTTGATATGATTTATTTATTGATTTGTGTAATTAGTTTCCTATTTTCTTTATTGGATGTTTTGTTTAGTTGTGGCTATTTATAATTATGGTATGGTGTGTTGTGGGAACAAGGTGGGTAGGCGTAGGTGGTGTTTTAGAGTAATACACAAATGAAATATGGAAATCAACTGTGTAGGTTTATCTGTTGACAATGGATTTGCAGTCAAGAGCAATGATAATGGTTGCTTTGGAGTTAGTCATCTTAAGAATGAGAATGATGATGTTACTTATGTCTTATTATTTTATGAGAAAGAGGCCAATACAAAATAAACGGAAGCGTGGTCACCACTACAGTTTGATAGACAAGATACCCGATCAAGTCAAAACATTACGCAAGTTAGTTGAATTGAAGGACCGAGAATAATTGACATGTTGAGGATGGAACACAATTGTTTTCACAAACTTTGTGATGTTTTAGAGCAATCTGGGGGTTTGACCAACTCTAGATATGTGTCCATTCAGGAGCAAGTAGCTTTGTTTCTCCAAATGTTAGCACACCACCATAAGAATCGTGTTATAAGATACGATTTTGAACGTTCGAGTCAAACAATTAGTCACTATTTTCACAAAACTTTAGAAGCCTTGGGACTTGATAATTGTGCAACCTCAAGCAGTCCCTACAGACTCTCGTGCCGAGAAGTGGAAATCCTTCGAGGTAATTTTACTTTAGTACCCAATTCACTTACATTTTCTTACTTACTTAAATGTGTGTGTTTGGTTACTAATCCATGAAATAAACATATATGAACAATCATAGGGATGCATGGGCACTTTAGATGGGACTCATATCAACCTAAGGGTCTCTCTCGAAGAAAAAGAACGGTATAGATCACGTAAAGGAGATATATGTACTAATGTATTAGGAGTCTGCGATAGCAATATGAACTTTGTGTATATACTGGCCGGGTGGAAGGGTTCCGCAGGTGACGGTCGTGTGCAACGAGATTCCCTTGTGCGAGAGAGAGGTTTAAAGGTCCCAGAAGGTATGTGTTCAACAATTTATTCCAGTTAATCATATATATGTACAATTAAATAGACACAGACACTAACATGTTTTTTTTTTTTTTAGGTCAGTACTATTTGTGCGACTTGGGTTACCAAAAAGTGATGGATTTCTAACTCCATACCATGGGAGGAGGTACCATCTTGATGAGTGGAGCAATGGTAGGAATAGACCGCGTGACAAAGAGGAATACTTCAATATGAAACACAACAAAGCTCGAAACGTAACGAATGTGCTTTTGGAGTGCTCAGAGGACGTTGACCCTTCTTAGGAGACGGTCACACTATTCAGTTGAAACCAAATGTCGCATTATAATGGCGTGTGCACTACTTCATAATTTCATCCGTCTAAACATGGTTGTGGATCTGTTCGTACTAAATGAAAGTAACCTGTCAAGAGAACCACCCGAAAACAATGATGGAAATTAAGAGTTCAAGTTAGATTAGGAGTTTAATTATTGTTTTCTAGTTTGGTTAGAAGTCTTATTTATTTCTTATTTATTTATTTCATAGTTATCTTGTTTAAGAGTTTTACTTTTAGTAGATTTTATTTGCTTAGCCTATAAATAGTGGCCAAGTCTTATTGTTGAAGACACGTTGTTGATGATTATATTATTTTGCTGATTGCAAGGTTTTCTCTCTAAAATTCTGTCTTTCTCTTCTTGCTACTCTAGTTCTTGTTCTTATTTTGTCTCTAATCCTGTGACATCTATTTCTTCTCTCTATTTCTCTAATCTATCTTCTCACGAGTATCCGATCTCTATCAATTTGGCACCAGAGCCATATCTATCCTTTATTTTCCGCTGCATTATTCTGTCGTGTTTTAATAAAAAAATTTCGTTCAAGTTTTTTCAAATTTCGAGTTCCTTTAGAAAGAAAAAAATTATGTCCAAAAAAAAACCAAAAAATTGAAAAAAAAAATTTCTGCCAGAAAGAAAGAAAAAAAAAAAACTCCAGCAGCAATTCCAGATCTGCACCAGCATCAAGCCCAAATTTGCAACTTCGAGCCATCATCAGATTCGTCGTTTAATCGGCGAAAATCACTTCTTTCTATTGAATTGTGGACTATTTATTATTAGTGCAAGTTTAGCTTATTGCGTAAAGCTTATCCAAAAGAAAAAAAGTTTTTTTTCTTTGTAGTAGTTGGATAATTATCTTCAAGGTTTATTTGTCTTGGTGAATTTCAAGTTAGTTTATAATTGATTTACTTGTGAATTTTGAGATTGATATCGGCATATTGGCAAAGTATTGGGATGGACCGGAAGCAAGACTATAAACCACCAATTACTTTGTCGAAAGAGATGAAGTATATGTTGAGAGAAAAATATTCATATTCTTTCTATAGAATGCAATTAGTGAGTGAATGGTTGAATTAAAACAATTGTCTTCAAGTGTGAGTGAATACTTTGATAGATTTAATGACTTGAAGAAAAGATGCAACATTCAAGAAGAGGACTTTGTCACAACAATGCGATTTATTAATGGGTTAAGAGATGATCTTAAGAAACCGGTTGATTTTTGGAGATCTGAGACTCTTTTTCATGCATACAGAAGAGCTTTAATATATGAGAAACTCCAAAGGTCCTCAATTTATTCAGGTAGTTCGACTTTTCAAGTCGGGGAGTCTATGCAACTCAAGATTATATCACCTGAAGAGTCTACTAATTCTTTCAAGTCCTCTCAAGGTAACGACGAAGAAGTTGTGTGTGATAAATATCACGAAATTGATTATTCGTTTTCGAGTTGTCAGCATCTGGTGTCTAATGAGGATAACCAAGAACTTTCTACTTATGAGACTTCTAGTGAAGAGTTGCGTTCAGAGACTAATTGTGAAAAGGAAGTGGGTCTTGCATGTCACGTCTACTGAACATGATTTTCATGCTAATTTTCAACCAAAATTTGTACACAGTAATGAAGATTATAAATTGGCTATTGATGTGCACTGTGATAAATTAGAGCTGAATAAAGGTGATTATTTGATGATCAAAATTTGTTAAGAAAATTCTTTAAACTATGCTTTTGAAAAGTTTTTTACCTAAAACCTCATGACGTTGTTGTGTTTTAAAAGAGTTTGACTCTAATGCATGTTTGCGAGACTTGCCTCCTAACGATCAGTCCTATTTTCAATAGTAAGGATTTAACTGACTCTCGAGGCATTCTTGAGCCTCCCAAATTTTCTGTTACTGCTACAGGTGGTTTCGCTACTTCTTCAATTTTGGTGCCTAGGCTACTTCCTATACAACTGTTCATCCTGAAGGAAGTATATGCTCGAAGCAAGGTTGGCGATGGGTGTTTTATGTACTTGGTTCGATGGAAAGGTCATCCAGATTTGGATAACTTTGCAACTCAATTGTTGCATTCACTGCTGATTTTCACACCTTCTGGAGAGTATTTTCAAGCAAACTCTCCGGAGGCGAGTTTTTTCAAGCCGGGGAGAATGATGAAAATTAAAAGTTCAAGTTACATTAGAGTTTAGTTATTGTTTTCTAGTTTAGTTAGGAATCTTATTTATTTCTTATTTATTTATTTCATAGTTATCTTGTTTAAGAGTTTTAGTTTTAGTAGGTTTTATTTGCTTAGCCTATAAATAGTGGCCAAGTCTTATTGTTGAAGACACGTTTTTGATGATTATATTATTTTGCTGATTGCAAGGTTTTCTCTCTAAAATTCTGTCTTTCTCTTCTTGCTACTCTAGTTCTTGTTCTTATTCTGTCTCTAATCCTCTGACATCTATTTCTTCTCTCTATTTCTCTAATCTCTCTTCTCACGAGTACCCGATCTCTATCACACCGAGTACGTTGACATGATTGAACCATCTCAGCGGTAGCATGAATGACGGGAGGAATTAGCAACAAGGATGTTCAACAGTCGTAGAGGAAGACGCTAGTAATTCTGATTGCATAGGGTCCTTGCTTTGAGTATGTTGTTGTTTATGCTTATTTTTACTTTAGTTTTGAACTATTGTAACCTAGTGTGGAGTTTTTAACGCACTTAAGAATTTTTTATTAATAGCTATGTGCCGGCTGCATATTTTGAAGAAGTTCATGATGTGGTAGATTTTTCTTTTGTTATTGTACCAGCATTTTAATTTATGTATCGACCCGTTCATCATGTCCCATATAATGTTTTGTTTATTTTATAATTACAATAAGTGTTTATACAAAATGAGTCAGCATTTGTGCAAATGGATAATAATAAAGGGTTGCTTTGCTACCAGGCTTTAATGGAAGATTCTTGCAACTCAAACCTTGGGAATGGATCGGATCCAAAAAGTGGAAAGCGGCATAAATATTGGACTTGGGCGGAGGAGGATGCATGTGTTGTGGCAGTGAAGGAACTAGTCGTGGCTGGTTGGAGATCCGGCAACGGATGGCGCCAGGGGTTTTACAAACAAAAGTTGCTGCTAGGATAAGAAAGCAAGTCCCTGGGAGTGACGTTCGTGGAGATCCCCGCGTGTTGTCAAAGATTGGATCATGGAAGAAGGAGTACAACCACTTGAAAGGGTTATTTGGGCAAGCGGACAAGGTTTGGACCATATGGATTACTCAATCCCAATTGTTGGTTCTGAACAATGGAATGCTAAAGTGCGGGGGTAAGAAATACATACATTTCTCTGAACTTTATAACCTTTCTTGGAGATGCAAATTAATTATGTGTTTTCCATGTTTTTGTCACAAATTAAGGTGAACCCTGATTTGGAGAAGCAATACCCCTACTACGAAGATTGGAAAGTAACCTAATTTGTAAAACGGGTTAATTAACACGTGAGCAGTAGACCCGTTAGCAAAACAAAGATTTTGGAAAGTAACCTAATTAACACGGGTGTCTTCGACTTTCCAATCTACGAAGATTGAAAAACCATACTATATTGCAAAACGGGTGTCTTCGACTAACATCATGACCGGCACAAGTGTGTTTTAGATATACTCCGTAACGCTCCAACGGTCGTTGTATATCTCAATGTACTCCCTCTCCCGCATGCGGGCAAACAAAGGTTCATTGGTAACCAAATACTTGCACGGGACATCAAATAAACCATCATCCGATGTTGGTAAAATTAGTCGTGGATCGTTCATATATATATTCGATTTATCGAACATGAATTGCAAAGAATCCTACCACGGTTCGCCTTGAGTAAAGTATTTATGGGAGAGAGGGTTATCCTGCATGCAAACAAGCTCATTGAAATACTAAAGCGAATTTCCAAATGTCAAGGTTTGAAACAACAACCATGAAGTCGGAAAAATAAATACTTCTGTATCCCGTTTATCTTTGTTTCACTTAACTAATGAAAGTTTTCCTCTGAAATTTGACTCTATTATTTGTGAAACTTGTCATCTTGCAAAGCAACATGGCTTGCCTTTTACTATTGATACATATTTATCAGATGACATTTTTGATCTTATTCATGTAGACATATGGGGTCCTTTCAATACTATTTCCTTGAATGGTTCTAGATTCTTTCTTACAATAATTGATGATTACAGTCGTTTTACTTGGGTTTATCTCATGAAAAACAAGAGCCAAACAAGAGATATCATTAAAGGTTTCTTTCAATATGTTAAAACACAATTCAACAAAGATATCAAAATCATTAGATCAGATCAAGGCAAAGAATTTGATATGCATGATTTCTTCACTTCCAAAGGAGTCCTTCACCACCAAAGTTGCGTCTATACACCTCAACAAAACTCAGTTGTTGAACGCAAACATAGACACCTCCTTAACATAGCTAGAGCTCTGCGTTTGCAAGCTTCTTTGCCTTTACATTTCTGGGGAGAGTGTGTTGTCACTGCCTCATATCTAATTAACAGAATTAGCCCCTTGTTACAGAACCTTACACCTTTCTATCACCTCTACTCTAAACATCCACAATACTCTCACCTTAAAGTGTTTGACTATCTTTGTTATGCAACTACTTTGCCAAGACCACAAAATAAATTATCACCTAGAGCAAACAAGTGCATTTTTCTTGGTTATCCTGCAAATATTAAAGGATATAAACTTTATGATCTCACTACTAATGATGTATTTATATCCAGAGATGTCATTTTTTATGAAAACCGATTTCCTTTTGCTCTTTCCATTACATCTCCATCACCTGATACTTCATCCTGGTTCACTCCTATATCCTCATCTCTTGATGATCCTCTTCTTTATCCATCTTCACATAATAATTCCCATTCTGATGCAAACTCTTCTCCTCATTCTCACTATTCTACATCTCAGCATACACTAAATCCTTCCACCCCACCTGCTCCTTCACTCTCAAATCATTCTAGTCCATCTCATCCTCCTATACCTGTTTCACCTGTTTCTGATTCTGAAATACCTTCTTCTCTTCATGATCTTGTTCCTGAATCACCTCCTCGTCGTTCCTCTCGAATCAGACAACCTCCTGCTCATCTTAAGGATTATCAGTGCAGGCTTGCTCAATCTCTAGCTGTGTCCAATCATTCTCCAGGTGCTTCTTCACACACAGGTATCTCTTTTGCTTCTTCTATTAACTTATCTTTTCATAGTCTCTCTTCTTCACATCTCAGTTTTGTCTTAGCTGTTGCTTCACACCCTGGACCTACTACCTATGATCAAGCTGTTACTAATCCTCTATGGAGAAATGCCATGGATGCTGAGCTAATTGCTCGAAAAGATAACAACACCTGGAGTTTACAACAATTACCACCTGGTAAGAAAGCCATTGGCTGTCGTTGGGTTTATAAAGTTAAATATACTGCTAATGGACAGGTTGAAAGATACAAAGCACGCCTGGTTGCCAAGGGATACACTCAACATGAGGGTCTTGACTACTTTGAGACTTTTTCTCCAGTAGCAAAATCACCACTGTGCGCACCTTACTTGCCTTTGCTGCTTCTCAGTAATGGTTCCTCTCTCAGCTTGATGTCAACAATGCTTTTTTATATGGTGATCTGGAGGAGGAAGTATACATGGCTCCACCTCCTGGACTTGCTACTGAGGGGGAGAATCTAGTTTGCAAACTGCATAAGTCACTCTATGGCTTGAAACAAGCATCTAGACAATGGAATCACAAATTGAGCTCAGTTATTTTACAACAAGGTTTCAAGCCATCATCAGCTGATCATTCTCTATTTATCAGAAGAGTTGGCAACATTACTACTGTTTTGCTTGTGTATGTGGATGATATAATTGTTGCAGGCAACAATGAGAAGGATATATCATCTTTGAAGGAGTATCTGCAGCTTCATTTTAAACTCAAAGACCTTGGCCCCTTGAAGTTTTTCCTTGGAATAGAAGTTGCCAGAGGCAAGCCAGGGATTTCTATAAACCAAAGACGATATGCCTTGGAGATTATTGAGGATTGTGGATTGCTTCATGAAAAACCAGCAAGTTCTCCCATTGAACAGAATGTTAAATTATCACAGACAGGGGGAGAACACTTGCAGGATCCAACAGAGTATAGAAGGCTCATTGGAAGACTTCTATATTTGGCTTTAACTAGGCCTGATATCTCCTACGCAGTTCAGACACTGAGCCAATACATGAATGAGCCTACAGACCTACATATGAATGCTGCAATTAGAGTTGTAAGGTATCTGAAACATCACCAGGAAGAGGATTGTTCTTTCCAAGCAACAATCAAGTGCACATGAAAGCCTACTGTGATGCAGATTGGGGATCATGCATGGATACCAGGAAATCAATAACAGGATATTGTGTTTTTCTTGGAAATTCACTGGTTTCATGGAAGTCTAAGAAACAACAAACAGTTTCTAAGTCATCAGCTGAATCAGAGTAATCAGAGTATAGGGAAATGGCTTCAACAGTTTGTGAATTAGTTTGGATCAAGAATTTGTTGAATGACCTTGGATATGATCATCAACAACCAGCTCAACTATTTTGTGACAACCAAGCAGCAATACATATAGCCTCAAACCCGGTATACCATGAGAGAACAAAGAATATTGAGATAGACTGCCATATTGTGAGGGAGAGACTTCAACAAGGACTTCTTAAGTTGTTTCATGTTCGAACAGGAGCTCAACTTGCAGACATTTTCACTAAGGCTTTGAGCACAACAAGGCTTCAAGAGTTGGTCTTCAAGATGGGAGTACATGATATACATTCCCATCTTGAGGGGGAGTATGAAAGTATGAATTTATCCAGTCAGCTACAGAATGGAATTCATCAAAGGAATCATCATGTGAGTCAGCATGCTCACACGCTTTTGTCTAGAAGAATTAGTGATGAAAAAGAATCTTAGGTTGTTACAATTTTGTTGTTATTCTCTTGTACGTGTGAGGTCATTTTCTCCATGTATAAGTACTAGGTACATTGCACCTTTTGTAGTACATTGTGATCATTTTATTCTATAACAAAAAATATTCTTTTTGTCCTTGCTTTTCTTCTTCATCATGTATTCTTTGTTTTCTGCAAACATGTTTGTTCTTCTTTCAGTTTTGATAATTTTTTTCAAAACGTTTAACACTACAGGTTTTGTGGTAGGAAAATGAATTATGTTCTATTGTGTCTCGAAAAAGTGTCCTGGTACTTATAAAGTGTTAAAAAACCAACAATGCTCAACATGTGAACCTTATCTCTTCCATGTTGACAACACATACTAAAACGCAAGGAATTCGCCCAACAAACCCGTTTTACAATTTGCCCTAAAATCTAAAATTTTCTCTCAAATTCGTGTATATCTGAAATGAATGCATCAACATTCCTCGCAAGGAATTGATTTTTGGTGAGACGCAGAAATTGTGCAATAAATTCGGGCTTCAATTTTTGCAATCAATGGCAACCCACATTAGGTAATAATTTTGGAGGAGAAATCTCGCATGACTAAGACCTGAAATTGGGTGTAGAGAAAGAGGCTCATTTTACTAAAATTTTGGGATAATTTGGTAATTTTGTTATAAAAGTTAAGCACCAGGGTTTATTGTATGGTCAACAAAAGATAATTTAGTTTCAACTAATGGATTCATTCAACCCCTTAAAAAAGTAACCAAAACAGATATAATCTTTAGTAGCAGAGAAAATAGCAGTACTATGACTCATAATGGGCTAATCCCACATCAGGAACCAAACGAGCCC
This sequence comes from Misopates orontium, assembly GCA_946800315.1. Classification (NCBI taxonomy): domain Eukaryota; kingdom Viridiplantae; phylum Streptophyta; class Magnoliopsida; order Lamiales; family Plantaginaceae; genus Misopates; species Misopates orontium. The sequence goes on along the minus strand of OX326950.1, from coordinate 15,392,556 downwards.
ATGAGCTTTATTTTTCAAATCCATAGTTACTGGGTCATATGGACAAGATGGAAATTCTATTATAATTGTAGAAACAACAATGTTGCAGCCCATGATCGCCCCTTTTGATGTTTTGCTTGTAAATTGTCTTTGTGATGGTGGGTATCTACTGGTGTGTTTCACTTTTTGATGTATGACCTTTCATTGATATGAAGGTCTTTTCATAAATTTAAAAAACAAAAACACTTTACTCAATTTAAAATGAAACTTGACCCTTAGAATGGGGTTTTCAATGTTAGAATCAAAACCATACTTTTTATGGTAAAACAATAACTTTTACTTTTATTACTTCAGAAGTCTTAGGGATACAAAATAATACTATTATTTTAAAGATAATATATTTATTGTATAACTCACAATTTTACAATTTTCTCAAAAACGCAAACACGACAATCGCATTTCCTATTTCCATAGGAATCGCCTTTCTTTCAATGAAATCTCAACTCGACAATCATTTACCTTAATCATGTAGCTCATTGGTTGTATTCTAAGGAACGGACAGACGAAACAATAAGAGGAAAATTTCTCTTTGACTTAGTGAGATTCTTCATACATTTCAAATATTTTAAGAAGTGAGAGATAACAACAAATATGGAATTCGGTTATGATTTTCATTTGCAATACTAAATTGAGGTAATTAGTTATAACGATTGATATTAGACCACTGAAAGAAGGATAATCAAATCGTGCCTTACTTGAAACGAATATAACCTTGTGATTCTCAATATACTACCTTATAATTCCCATGAGGAGTGGTCTTGCAAATAAAACTTAAGACATACTCACAAGTCCATCTAAAATGCACGATTGCAGCAAATCTGCATGCAAAGCCAAGATCGATGGATTAAGCAAAGTTGCATAAGTTGGTCCCAAATTCCAAAACAAGTCGTAACAGGTAGAACACGACTTTTACGTGATCTAGTAAACCAGATAATATTCGTTACTCTTTTGAGTTATAAATTCTGAAAGTAGTTCGTCGCTCATTACATGAGTTATCATGTCAGAACAAAATAAAATGATTATGAATCAATATATGATAGCAAATTAATGAATGAATTTACTTCAACAATAGGTAACGAGTTGAGATATATAATGAAATAAAGGATATGGAATGTCAAGCAAGAAAATTGATGAACTAAATAATGTTCTTGATTAAAAGAAAAAATCACGAATATTTTCAAGGTAAATATAGTGGGTAGTTTCATGGACAAGCTGGTAACTTTGAAATCTAAGGCCCGTATCAATTGGGCCAAGCTACTAAAATAGCAAAGTATAGGACACTAAGACAGGATGTAGTGAATAAGGCTTTCCAGTTGGTTAGTTATCTTTAGTTCACTTTGTTGAAGTCATTATTTAATAAATTGAAAGAAAGTTTTAACTTCAAGTAGGGCTCTTCCAATGATTGGATTTGGATAGATGTTGACTGGAATATTCAATGGTTGAAATTGGATCAGAATTTGAATACTATAAATAAAATTCAAATATTCCACAAAAAGCTAGGGAAATAAAAATATAAATTCTTACATGGATTACCTCCTTCGCACGTAAAGAATTGGCAACGTCATTTGCATGCATTTTTATATCATCATTTTTGCAGTAATCAACCTTGGTAAAGACTCACAAGCAATCAAGGATTTCTTTTTCTTCGCTTAAACCTTGATATAATTGGTTTTAATTTTAAAGAATTTAAGAAATATTTCTTGATCAAAATAAGTGTTTTGCATATAATAATTTATATGAATCTTTGTGCTGCAAACTACGTACTAACTTCCTTCATACATATCGTGAACTTAAAAACACAAATCGATATTATAAGAGAGCAACATTCTGGACTTTAATTAGTTCTTTAGACGCAAGTTCACCTTCCTAACATAAAATAATTCATCATTTCTTATAGCATTATTCATCAAATGGAGATATATAATTTTCATTACATAAATCTTGTGGTCATTGTTGTATTTACACTATTGGAACTAATTTAAGTATTAAATAAATAATATGACCACAACAACTTTAATACATAAAAGAACTATGACGATCAAATGTAGACAAATTTAATGCAAGTAAATTCCTTTCAACTCAGATGTAGTATTTAATAATACAAGACACCAACAGGTGATTGTAATGATGCAAACTTGTGGTATTAAAAGCAAAAGTATATAAAAACAGACAAACAGAAAAAGCTACTCCTCGTATCTATATATGATTTGAAGAGAAACAAAAGTGAAAGGTCAAAAAAGAAAAGCAAATCTAACAAACATAGAATTGACTGACTATGTTTGACCAATCAATAAAATTAAAAGAAGAAGAGAGAAACAAATTAAAGAAAAGAATTTTTGGCTAGCCATATCATGCAGATTGTATTGATCGATTGTGGCCTTTAGAACACTTTCTAAGTTGTCTGAAAATTATCTTGTGAAGTGATCATGTTGAAAGCCAAGACATGTAGGGAATGCCGGTTTCCGAGTCACGACAATCGTATTCTTCTACGTATTGGTACTCGTTGTAATAAGACGGCATTTTCTGAGGCTGAACCCACGAGGAGTTGTTTATCACGTACTGCGACTCGACCGCCATATGGGCCGCAGCACCGCCATTGTTAGAGGCGGCTGCCGCAGCTCTTCTCTCCTCCTTCTTGAAACGAATGCCACAAGCATTGCATAACGACTGCAATTTATAAATAATTAGTCTCGCACATCATGTACAAAAGGATTTAAATGAAACGACAATTCAATATGTTATCCGTTGTATACCTTGGGGCCTCTTGGACCATTCCTCCATAGGGGGGTGGAGGTGGTGTCGCAATTAGCACAACGACGAGCAAGGAGCGGGTCGCCCCCGTTGCCACGATGGTTCTTGGCGGAGGACGGCTTGGGAGAGTGTTTGGACGACGGAAGTGTGTTCCATCCGAAAGAAGAACGCTGATGATTATTGTACTCATCGTTGTTAGTACTGAGACGAGTGGAGGGTGTGCCTAATGAAAGAGTGCAATCAACGGAAGAAGACGACGAATATTGGGACGACATTTCTCCATCGTCGTAAGCTCCATCGCCATTGGACATGGAGAACAACATTGAGAACGATGAATTGCTTTGTGTATGGTACTGCATGGTTTTAATTTCTACTTGAGATTGACAAGAATATTGGTAAGTAGATGGTTCGAGCACAATGTATGAAAAATGGAGGTGGCGTCTTTAGGAGATGTGTTGGACAAGAAGTAGGAACAAAATAGTAAGTTGTATTAATAAAATGTTTGGATTAGATAAATATAGAGGAAAAAAGCTACAACAGATTACACCTTGCAGTGTGTGATTTTGTGTGAAATGAGTAATGATGGTGTAAGGAATATAAGAATTATGCAAGAAGTGAATAAGTGATTGATGTTTTGGTACTTGGTACTTGAACAATCAATGTGTTGGTGGCGTATATATAGAGTGAGCTCATCCGACTTAGACATATAGATACAGATTCTCCCTTGGGAGGTGGGGTGGGGTGGGGTGGGGGTGTAGTTGCTGATTGGGCAGTCAAAAGAAGTCACGTGACAATGGGGAACAGTCTTCCAAAAATAGATGTGCCTTCTCCGATCACGAGGGAACATACTCCTCAAACCCAATTAATTATTAATATATCAAACTTGAATTGTGTCCGCATCCGTATCTCTTTGTCGCGGGACTCGGGACTAAAACACCTAGATTTATATTCCCTTCTTCACTTATTAATTAATTGATGATATAATGTACTTCTTGTTAGCTACATTTAGAGAAACTTAATCTAGACAGTGTTGGGACTATGTTGTTAGCTGTAGTTGGTTTCTAGAGTTTACGGTGTTAAAATTTAAAATAGAGTTAATAGCAATTTACACATGTGTTATGGAATATAGACATATTACTCGCGTAGCAGATAAATAACCAATGTAATAAATGATATCAAAATTACTCTCCCGTGATTTGAATGAGTTGCGCAACACTTCCTTAACATTTACATATAAGAGGAAGTATTTTACAACGTAACTTACAATATTATATATCTATTTAACAAGTAACAGAGGTGTAAGTGTTTATTATTTTTCACAAGAGGATAGCATTCATATTTTAACATAACACACAAAGTGGTTTGCCCATTTATTTTTCAAGTAAGATACTAAGTCTATTTCATGTGGTATAGGAAAAATAACTACTTGATAAACTTCCATGTTGCATGCTCAATTACGTGTTCGACTTGATTGTATGTTAAGGAATGGAAGCCGAGAAAAAGTGGAAGACATGACCCTGTGCAATCATTGAAGCAACACAAATATTCTTGTGGGCTAAGATAAAATCTTTGACCCAAAGATAGAAACTGGGAAAAAGAAAAAGCCATTCGTACTCTTTGCCATGTCGACGTTCATCACCTCATCTATTATATTTATTTATTATTCAAATATTATATCATCTAAACGACCGTCACTGTATACCTATATTAAAATTTCACCATAAAGCAAATCAACATATCGTGAATTAATTAATAGTGTGAAACATATTGATACACAATTAAGAATTGTACTAATATTTGGAAAAGCTAAATAATAAACAATATAATTAGAACAAGTTATAGGAAGAACAAATTGCACATAATCGTAACAGAATGACCCCACATTACTCATCTAGAATATGATCATCATAATGGATCGGTTCGATCAAAAGATTCAAAAAATAAAAATAAAACAGACAGAATAAAAGAAAGTAGAGAGAGAATCGGATCGCCTTGAGATTGGAGTTCGACAAACGGGAAGAACACACCGCTTTCCAAAATATGCTCTCCACTAAACTGCGATTTGCCCAATGCTTTGTTCCGTTTAGCTTTTCCACGCGCGATATTGCACTGCGTGGCACTCAAGACCAATCCATTTTCTATTTTTTGGATATTAATTTCACATGCTACTTTAACTTAAAATATCATTAATTTACTATTTTATTTTAAAGGTCAATTAGCTCCATAAGTTAATGCTCTATAATTTTCTTTTTTGTTTAAGAATCGATTACTTTATTCATTAAGATGTAAATTTGATCATTGTCCAAGTGTACACACAACCAAAGGTCATCTTTGTTCTTCTAGATAAATATATTATTACATTGAGGAAAGAAGAAATAATATAGTAGTTTATGTGAAATAAATCTAAAATGCATGTTTCTCTTACAAACCGTCATTTCTTAAATAAGCTAAATTTCCACGCACTGCAGTTCTTCCCGAAAGTTAGTCCATTTGTATAAACCTTATAAACATATTTAACAAAAAAGTAAAATCATGAAGAGTACTCATAATTAAATTACAGAACCACATGAAATATTCAAATCAGATATTCTAAACACTAGCTAACCCAAGAAAGGCCTAATCATTGCCATTAAACCACGTGCCACGTGGCGACCAATGGACTCGTCCATGCAATATACATGCATGCAAAATTATAACATTTGGTCGACATATGCGTTACACAATTATTAAAGCGAAATAATAATCTATGTTAAATTATTAGCACCGAGAGTCTCGAACGCATCATGTTTGAACTCCCCAAAAGGAAAAAAAACATTCCTCAAAAGCCACGAGATACAACTGGGAACTATTATAAATCTTTCCTTGTCTCCAATTGCTTCAGCTTTCTCTCTCAATCTATGTACATTTATATCTAGAGAGAGAATGAGAGATTCATATGAATTTAGTGGAATTGGGATCTATATATGCAAAGCTGAAAATTATAATGCAATGTCATTGTTGGCAGGTAGGATCTACTTTTGCCAGAGTTTTGTTACTCTTTGAAATTAGGTGGGGTTGGTCTAATACCTGGAGTAAAGGGAAAGTAAGAATAATAAGTACAAAATTCTTAAAGTCATGGACTTTTAGTAAATAATCTCGTGATTTAGATAAACTATTTCATGTAGTGAACTATAGAATAATTTTCATGTAACGTTGAGAAAAAGAGATCATTAATTTTTTCTTGGTTTTTCATATTTTCCAGCCCCTATAGATAAATCATCTTCATATAAATATTAATATATTTTTGACTAAGAAGATCAGTTGCTACGTGTCACTGTTTTTCACAATAATCATGACTTGCATAATAGACACAACAAAAGGTGACATTAGCCATTATTTTTTTAAAAGTAAAGATAATTTCTTTTATCACAAAATTATCAACTTATGTTTTTAGGAGTGCACTTGCATGTGTAAGAGGAGCATTTGCAAACTACTTTTATATAAATAAAAAAAAATGAATGGGAGGCTTTATTAAACAAGCTCGCACAAGATTTTACGGGAGCGTGACAGTCTAATATATAAATATACAATAAGTGTCAAGACTGATAACATGGTGACAACCAATCAAATTAGAAGTCCAGTATATACTGAGTACATTCGGTTGGACTCCGGCATCCACAACGTCCATCTGATCCCGTGCGAACTAGCTGATCTGCGACTCGATTTGTCTTCCAATACTCAAAAGTCAGCTACACCTCTTCGAACATAATCCAGCTCGTTCATACTTCGCGTCATAAAGTCCTCAGTGGTGTGGAAAGGGCTCGTCTCACCATCTGCAAACTAGTTAAATACAAAGTACTGTAGCATATTTATTACTATATTTTGCATATATATAAATGTTTAAATATCGGTCCCACCACAAAATTAGGGGGTTTATTGAAACAATCCTTTCTTATGTGTTATAACTTATAAGCCATAAAAACCTATCAAATCGAAAAGGCAAAAACCAAACAACTATTAACTTATTGATGTAAGATACAAAATCTTGTTAATGCATGATGAATTTCCTACTCAAGAAAAATGTACATAACTCCTAAAAATTTTCCGGAGTGTGATTTAAACGAAAGCTCATTGGTCTTAGTCAAATAACATAGGATGAAGACATCTATCATTATCAAGGATTAAACGAGAAAATTGAAAACTTCGAATTGTCTCCTACAAGGAGGTCTAGTCTTCTGTCCAAAGTAAACTCCACATTGGTCTCTTTTCCTTTATCTCGATGACCAAACTGCCGTTTTTGTGCTCTGCATCGGTTATTGCTTCATTCATTTCCTTTTTCTTTTTCTGTTACTTTAAATTTATTAGCGTGATGTAACACTCTAGACTATTGGGTATGTTTTAAAATAGTGTATTTTTAAGGTTGGTCATTGGTCAATTATTTCGGATTATGGTTTTTAGTAGCCCGTTTTTAGTACTTTTCTGGTATAGGTTCCAGTCTTTTGAGAAGAAATTAGTAATTATTGGCCCCTATGTTACAAAGCTGGATTGCAGGAAAATAGAATAGCATATCATTTAAATTAGGGAGAATTATACAAACTACCCCTGAACTATGGGCATATTACACAAACCACCCCTCATCTTTGAGAAATTACAAAAACTACCCTTATTTTATGTTTCTCATTACACTCACCCCCTTACGACGCTAAATCTAACGGAAAAATATGAAGTCATCCAAAAAAAATCCTGAAATTCCAAAATTGCCCTCAAATAAACTATTCTTTAATTTAAAAAATTATATATTTCTAATAAAATTATAAATAAATAACAAAAAGTCAATTTTTATAAAAAGAAAATTACATATATTTATTACTTCAGATATTGTGACCTAATTTATATTTTTGAAAAGGTTTTAATAGGTTTTTTATTTTCTAAATAATATAAATAGAAAAAAAAACAAAAAAAAAAAAGAAAAACTGAATTGGGGAAGTCATCTTTCCCGATTCACAAGTCGCCGGAATCGGTCGCACAACGGCCCCTACTGGGAAAGCCACGGCGTCGCGCGACCATAGGTGGTGGGCCACTGCCAGCGACCGATTTCGATTTCGCTTGCACCACGGCGAAAATCGCCGATTTCCGTGGTGCAATTTTGCCGGCCACAAGCGACCTGAACATGTCACAATGGTCAGAGCTTCATCGCTACCAGGTCACGGCTGACCTGGTCGCGATGGCACCGGGAAGAGCTTTTTCGAGACGGGCGGGGGTGGGCGGTGGAGGTGGTGGTGGGGCTGGGTTGGGTTGGGGTTTCGTTTTTTTTTTTTTTTTTAAATTTATTTATTATTTTTCTTATTATTATTATTTATTTATGTAGAAATAGTTTTTACTTTTTTTTTACAAATTTCATGAAAGGGTATGGATGGAATTTCTCCAACTCTGTTCTAACAGAAGTTAAGTGTAGGGGTAGTTTGTGTAATTTCCCAAAGATGAGTGGTGGTTTGTGTAATTTACCCATAATTTAGGGGTAGTTTGTGTAATTATCCCTTTAAATTATCTAGGGAATGTCAACCACTTGTTCTCGCTAATTTTTAAAGTAAGGAATGTACTTATGCATGCTCTAGTAGTGTGGCTTCTTTATTATTTTATGATAAAATATAAATCACAACTGTACTTAATTTGTATGAAACAATTTTTATGAAAATAAAATATTAGAATTTTAAATTATGTAAATTCAACATATTGTATATTAGCCCGCAACTAAATTTTGTCCCAACAAAATTGAAATGACTATATCTCTTATCTCTAAATTATATTAACTTACTATTTTTTTTTTCAAAACTCAGAAGGTCACAACTTACATTTACGACTGTGGAAATTTTGCCATACTATCCCACAAAGTGACACACTTCCAAAACTAGTCCACAAAGACGTAGGTCACCTCCATTAATCCCAAAATGTGGGACCATTTGCAAAAATTGGTCTTTTTTTGCCGGAGTCAACCATTTTGACCGTATTTCGACTGGAGTCAACGATTTTGACCTTTTCTGGGGGTATTTTGGTAACTGTTCAATCGTGTTAAATCTAATTTTTTTATTATTTTTTAAGAAATCGCGTTTTAGTGTAGTAAAACAATCCCAACATAAACAACTATACCAAGCCTTAACAAAATCAGCAAAACCAAAACCATACACCTCTCCCTCACGCGATCTGGAGGATATAAATAGAAGATGAAAAACTCAAGAGAAGAAGGCTGGTAAATGTTTTTGGGGAAAGAAGAATCCTATTTTGCAGAGTAGCTTTTGGAAGAGAAGTAAAGATCAAAGAAGACGGAAAAGAACAAGAATCCTAAGTCGTGATTTAGTTTATGTTGTTTAGTATTTCTACATCTGAATTCTGTTTGTTGATCTGGATATTGCACTTTATTTTCTTACATTTGTTTTGAGCAAGATCTTTGCTTTAATTATTTTATTGAAGACTATCTTTCATTTTATATCTGTTTACGCTTTTATTTTAAGTAAGAGTAGCTAAATCCATCGCGTATCGTGAAAGTCATGATGAGAGTATTTGGATAGAGATCATTAGGGGTGTGCAGTTCGATAAAACCGTACCATATGTATAAAATCAAAAAGGAGGGTTTTGGTATCGGTATGTCGAACCTTCGTACCACATACAATATTACAATGCTCAGTACGATTCACTACAAACTAATACCGGATCGGTACGATTCAATGGTTTTCGAATTATTATTTGTTCATTTTGAAAGAAAAAAATGCAATATATGTCTAAATAATTGACTTTAAAATTACAAATAAAAATAAATAAATGAAGAATGTAAAAAATAATATAAATATATAAAATATATTAAAGTTACTCAATTACACATCAAAAATCAAAACACTCAAACATCATTCATTCGAATGATCCACATCTCATTTAACCATCTTACAATTATCCGCAAGTATCGGTATAAAACCATTTCGATCAAGATGCTAAACACATTTGCCAACTATCAACATCATTACATTTGAGCGAAAGCAGAGAATTTTTTCTTAATTTTTTGTTGACTTTATTTGTTCTTTTTGCTAAACAGTACAGTGGTTACCGCACCCTAAAACCAATACCATACCAAAATTGATTTCGGTATTCGACCCCTTGCCAATTACCATATCATTTCTTCGGTTCGGTAAAATTACTGTACCAACCGGCCAATCACCAACTGGTATAGCGGTATCGGTTGTGTAGCACACCTTTAGAGATCATGCTGAGATGATTATGTTGAGATGATTGTGTGATGAATAATTAAATTGAATTGATAAATTGAGTAAAATGCTTTATGTGCGTCATGAACACATAATTGATTAGATTCTTATGACAGATGCGAAAGCCGAACTCATATGATAAATCTCATAGGTTATACAATTTCACATGTCGTGTGATGGTAGCATCTAGTAATTAAGACGTAGGTATTTCATTAAGATGAATGAGGTTGAAGGAACATCGTACAAATAATAACATTTCAAATTACAGAGTGGCGTTTCCACTATTGAAACTCATAAATATATGTTTTACCTTATAGTTTAATAAATCCCACACATGAATAGATCGTAATTTGTCTCAACAATGATTTCTCTATTAGCCTTTGATTATATATATCCAAAAAAACCTAATTTCTTACGATACCGCTTGTTTAATTATTGATTGGAGTCTTTATTTATTAATTGTTTGTAGCTATTAATCACTCAAATCCAAAATTCCCCTTATTTACATTTACTGTCGAGTCGTGATTGTGAAAGGTGACAACTTCAAAGTCATTAGTCTTGTTTTTGCATAAATATATTTATTAGTACTTAAAGTCAAACGAAATCCTCCCTTGGGTTCGATATTTTATGGGTTGTAACTTCTTCTATGTATTACTTGCACCAGTGAGCTTGCGGTAAAATATTGTCGTTTGCTAATATCACAATTTCTTAGTATCAATTGGATGCTGCTTGGTATGACAAGGCGTAATTCAGTAGTAGACGAAAAATACTCTGAATCTATATGCATGGTCATAAAGTTAATGGAAGGGTTGGGGCTGCAACTACACCAATATGCGTTCTCGCCTCCATCCTCTTAATTAAATGAGACTTTGATTAATTGCATGAACTATTTCGAATTTCTCGCTAACTTTTTTTGTTTATTAATAAATTGATATAAGATTGTCAATCATGGTGCTAATTAATTACTTGGTTCCCAGTTTGAAATCCGAAACAGATTACCTCCTCGGCTAGAGCTTATGGGTAATGAACTTCTTGAAATTTATCCCACATTGCTTGGGAACTCTCATGTGCTTCATTATATTAGTGAGTTCCCCTCCTCTCTAATAAGGCCTTTTAGAGGAAAATATGAGAGGGCCTAATCTTTACAAAACTCCTCAAATGTTTCAGGAGTTAGTATACAACTCCATTCTGTTAGTTCTAAAGGCGCTAACCATTAAAACTTGATGTAAAATTACTTAACCTATAAATTTAAAAGAAATAAAGAATTAGGATGTAATAGGAATGCAAACTAGCCAAAAAGTTTCGAAAAGAAATGAATCTCGAGCACATACATTGAGGGACAACTAGAAATTCCTAGCGGTGCGACTGGAAGAAATAACTTGGCATATTTTTGGTTCAATTTTGATTAATGTTAATTAGTGAGTAAATTAGTAGGCTGTCTTTGATGACATTTATCCAAGGACACCCAATAGTAGATTAGCTAATAACCTAACAAGAAACCATGAATATCTCGCAGGCCCATGAGCTTGTACCACAAGAGTAGTATCTTTGGGCTCACTTCTCAATATGGGCTCTGCCCAGTTGTATATTAATATATTAGGTGTTGTTATTTATGATGAAACTAAACCTTGGCTAATCATTTTAGCCCAGTTGACTCTGTCCATCACTTTTGATGGATGATACAATAGAGTTTTCTATTTTATGAAGCAAGCTTGTCTTGGAAGAATTTTGTAAGCAATCGTACGTAGTATAAGATAGAATAATATTTTCTTAATACACGGCTGATATAGTTAAAAGCTAATTGTCCTACATACTAAAAAAATATTTTTTTTTGAAATAGATATAAGAAACGGACGAGAGAAATGCATAAATTTGTTATATGACCAATATATTCACAGTAAGAGAAGCTAGAAGCAATAGTGATTCTGGATGAATTGGCCCTAAGTTTATGAATAGTCCTGCAATTTATCTGGATCAATCAATAAGAAATCGCTATTTTTTTTAATAGATAAAACATATAACATGGTTAGCTTAACTCCGTTATCGTTGACCTCGGGCAGTACTACTAGCAGTAGGTCACCCACCTTAACGAAATAGAGGGCTTACTTCCCTACAAGAAATTAAAGAATCCAAAGCCAGATGTCATATAGTAATCTTGTCTGGAACTTGTTGCAATAATGTATTGAATTGTTTATAAGTTACTGATATTATGACACTGCAAAAATATAGCAATAATTGTATTCGATAAAACTATAAGCATAAATCTAAATAATGTTAAAAAATCAATAATAACTTTATCACCTATTAAAATTTATAATTACAAGTAATTACTTAGTTGAACTTAACACGTTTATTTCATGTAATTAATACCACTTTGCATGCTGCATTTGATCTTATATATCAAACTTTGAATAGCAATAAATGAAATGCTAAAAATATGAAAATATAAACTAGAAATAAGATGACAGGGACACATCAAAATTAGTTTACAGTATTCCTAGTATAGGTCACAAGCAATTAATTTTTTCAGCAAAAGGAAGACCATGGAGGTTAGGCAGTGTGGTTGATCAAAATTTGAACAAATCTTGTACCATTCATCATCGCACATGATTAAAGTGCGTGTTTTTGTTATTCACTTGGATATAATTTTAAAAAAACAAAGATTTCGTGCAAGAAATAGACGAGAGTGATTGGGCATGTGGTCTCACAAGCTATAGGACCCGTCGTCATATTATTAATTTCCTATATGACTTTTTCAATCCTTCCAACATTTCAGAATTTTAAGAAGCCCTTTACAACAAATAATATTGCTTTGCCAAGTTTTTACTGGGTTAGATTTACATAAATTATGCGGCTATAATTTCATGATATGAAGATATTATATACTTAATATCATAAGTACTTGAATAATATGATTAAACTTATGTATGCAAAAATCACTAACAACTTTCATCACCATTATTTTCCTTATAGGGTTAATTTCCTTATATGAAGATAGGGTAAATGATAGGACAACCACTTCAACCATTGTACAAATCAAAACCAACCTAAGTTTAAAACATAGAACAAACGAGTTGTCTTTTTAGAATCAATGACATAAATATCAAATTCAAGATTAACAATAACGGAAATCGCGTCATTTTTAGATAATTAATTTGAAGGGCGCCAACTGCCCTCTACTAATCTGAATATTGTGTATGTAATGCTCACAGTCACATTCAATGGTAGCAACAGATAACAACCAAACACCAACTGCCCCTTTTCAACACTCTTTTAAAAGCACGATTCACTTCATTTCTTCATCAAACATCATATACACACACACATTGAGAACACTTAGAGAAGATAAGAAAAATGGTGAACTTAGTAGCAGCTCAAAAGCCATTGTTACACTGGCTGATGAAAATGGCGGGCATTGTACCACACACCATAGAAACCGAACCAGGCACCACCATGAACATTTGGGTCCCTATTGAAACCGTTCAAACCCCGAAAAAGAACTCCAAGAAAACAGCCGATGTCGCCGAGATCGCTGGCATCGAAACCACTAAACCTACAAAGCCCGTCGTGGTACTCGTCCACGGCTTCGCCAGCGAGGGCATCGTCACCTGGCAATTCCAGGTATGAGAACATCATAATGGATTGTACCGCTTCATATGATGATGCGCGTCCTGAATTTTAATACCATAAATTTTAATGCATAAAGTGTGAGTTCTTATTATACGACACATGAGTTGGCACAAACGGTTAATTGAACCTTGACTGCATTAAGATATAGAACACGTGTCATCATTTAGTCTATTCTTCAATCGAGAATCACCATAGTTAATTATCATAACAAATCGTATCACTTTGTTTGGCGACAACATGCACCGTATATCAATACTTAGAGCGAGTTGATGATTATAGGACACCTAAACGATTTATATTTTAAAGTGCAAAACACGTGTCATCGTAACAACTAAAGTATGCAGAAACGATTCACACCGCGTTAGTTACTAGAAACTAGAGCTGAAATCTTTGCTTCATGATTTGTCTCTCTAGGTGGGCGCCCTTACGAAAAAGTACTCCGTGTACGTACCGGACCTCCTCTTCTTCGGGGGCTCGATCACGGATCAGCCCGACCGATCTCCGACGTTCCAGGCAGAGTATCTCGTGAAGGGGCTGAGGAAGTTAGGAATCGAGAAGTGCACGGTGGTGGGGTTCAGCTACGGTGGCATGGTTGCGTTCAAGATGGCGGAGATGTATCCGGACCTGGTGGAGGCGCTGGTGATATCAGGGTCGATCCTGGCGATGACGGATTCGATCAGCACTGCCACGCTGGAGGAGCTTGGATTCTCCTCGTCATCAGAGCTATTGCTTCCTGATTCTGTCAAAGGTTGTAAGGCGCTGCTTAAAGTGGCGGTTCACAAAAAGCTCTGGTTCCCCGACCGTCTTTACAAGGACTTCATTGAGGTCAGTACTAGACTTTTGTGACTTGAATATTCTTTGTCAAAATTGTTAATTTTAGATTTATGTTAGAAATTAATAAAGATATATATGCATAATTGAGGACATTAAATGATTATCTTCTTTGTCGTAGGCAAGTGATATCAAAATTATTTCATATAGTTACACATTATTTGTGGCTTTTCCTTTTCATCGACAGCCCTGTTATAGACCATGTCGTGCGGTCACATGTTTAAATATTAATTTCATCATATAGTTCTTGATTAACGATGCATGTAGATGTTATTTGAAGCGTTCTACTTACATGAAAGTGCAAATTTTGTATGTTGTGATATTTTGCCATAAGTTTTCACGAGTTTCTAACAGTTACAATAAACTATGTTACATATATGTTGAAGAGACTCCTATGTTTTGCAGCAGGACCGCCTCTGATATTTTAAAACTACTCTTTTTACTTGATGAAAATTTGCCAATCAAAATTGTAACAAAGTAAATCACATAAACCATTCATGTGTTATGTTTACTAGGTAGATAAACTTTTAGCTGATTATGTGATTAACGTAGATAGTACTCTCGGACGTCAACGACTCACATGTAATATTTATGACTGGCATGTCTAACTGTTGCCTAATTTACAAAAGATATGCTCAATTTTCCGACAAACAGGACAAGAAAATTTCCATAAGGAGAAAACAGAGATTTCAATCCAATACGACAATTTGGGGCTTAGTTAAATAAAGATAATTTATATGTTTTAATTCAACGTGATTCACATTTGATTCACATCTACTCCATTTAATCAGAATAAGTTGATATCGATGAGCAGGTAATGTTCAACAACAGGAAGGAAAGGGCTGAACTACTCGAAGCACTCGTCGTTAGCAACAAAGACACAAACATCCCTGACTTTCGCCAGGTACTGCTGCAAAGATCAGTTAACATCGAGAAATCTTGTATAACAAATAAACGGAAATATTAACTAATCTGGTAATAATGTAAGTTTGCTAACCATTTTAACATCTGCACATGTTTTCTTACAGAGAATTCACCTCCTTTGGGGTGAAAACGATCAGATTTTCAAGTTGGAACTTGCTGAAAAGATGAAAGCGTAAGCTTACTTTGTGTCCGTAACATATATATACATCTAAAGACAACAACTTTTAACTTTAATCTCTTCATCATACTATATAATATCTAAGAAGTAAAGAATGCTTTTGTAAGAGCATCACTCGTTTTTAATATCTAAGTTGCTTAATTTCTTTCACCATAACTAGATAGTACTGATATTGTTTCGTTTGTTGGATTAACAGGCAGCTAGGATGCAAAGTTACACTACGCGGTATAGAGAAAGCAGGTCACCTGGTTCACCTGGAAAGACCATGTCTTTATAATAAATGTCTCAAGGAGTTCCTTGCTACCCTTCATCCCGAAGAAGCCAAAAAATGAAGCTTTTACGTATGGGATTATATTATATGCGCTCAATTTTAATTTGCTTTATGTTTGAGAGAGTGTTGAAAGTTTGATCTTTGTTGTTGATGATTCAGATTTGATCTGTTTGTATATTCTGAACAAGGGAATTATTCTGATGGAATCATTAATTTCATGGGGAATTTGGTATTAGAGTGACTGTGAGCAAGAACATGGGTTAATGAAACTGTTGATGAAGCAAAATGCAATAGCTAAAAGAAAGACTATACATGTTCAAATCAAATAAGTGTTGAGCTAAATATTATCAACAAAAGACCATTTATATTCTTCTAGCCATTGGCTTTAGTTTTAGGCACCCAAAGAGCCATGATGCTACTTTAAAATCTTATATCACTGAATACAAAAGAAGCCCAACGTTTTGATGCGAGAAAGAGAGAGTGAACCTCAATTGCCCCCTAGTTAAACGGAAACTCGTCGTCATTGTTAATTTGTAATTACCCATGCTGAAACCAATTCCCCTAATGTTGGTTGGTACACTAGCATCATGACTTTTAATACTTAATTACCACTACAAGAATTGTGGGCTATAGCAAGGTCCAAAAACCTTGCAATAGGTTCAAATTCCCTTGCTATTGATCTACAGCAAAGGAAAAAGACGTTGGTAGCATCCCTTGCTATAGGTTGCAAGGGAAATGGACCTTGCTATTGCTTTTCTGACACACACCTGTAGCAAGGTCCATTTCCCTTGCTGGAGTTTTCTGACACACACAATTAACAGCAACGTCCGTGGACGTTGCTATGTATTCTGACACAAAAGTCAATTGCAACATCTTTTGACGTTGCAATTGATTTACGCACGTTTTTTTTTTTTACATTTCATTTTTGTTCATTATTTTTTTTCGATGAAACACAGCAACGTCTACGGACGTTGCTATAGTGTCCTGACACTCTTTTTTTTTTCAAATTTCTGTACATAAATATTTTTTTATAAAAAAAAGTGGCGGTGAAAACCGCCACATTGTAATAAAATGTTTTTTAATATATATATACATATATATATATATATATATATACACACACACACACTCACATTATACATTAATTGAAACCTCAATATTATATATGTATAGTATGCGTTAAAAAATATAATACTAATAACTAAATTATAAGATACACACACACACACAAACACACGCACATATATATATATATATATATATATATATAGTATTAAGAAATGTTAGATAACATTTTAAAAATTGTAATGATATATATACATACACACACTAAACTTTACAATGTATAATTATAAAATAATCTCACTAATTATAATTATACAATATATATGTATATATATATATATATATATATATATATATATATATATATATATATATATATATATATATATATATATATAGTATAAGATGCATGTATGCATATATAATATATATATAAGTTGATCATGATGCAAAATAAATTAAGGAAAAAAATAAAGTGAAGGAGAGAAGGGGAGAAGAAGATGATAATAATATGAGAGGGAGAATGTAGTGGGATGGATGAGTGATATAGTGTGGTATTTATAGTAGTAGTGGGAGGGAAGGAAATTTTTTGGGAAATTTGAAATTTCTGCCAAAAATTTCATTCTGAAATTTTTTAGCAAGGTCCAAATACCTTGCAATAGGCTATTGTCAGAAAGTTGTTGCAAGGGAAATTGGGTTCCCTTGCTACTGTGTCAGAAAAGCAGCAATAGCAAGGGATTTGGACCTTGCAATAGCTTTATTAGAAAAATGTTTTATATATATTCACTCCTTCACTCATTTAATTAGATCCATATATAATTATGAATTGTAAATCATAATTACATGAGACTTGAACTAAATATATAGAACTAATCTTGATCTTGGTTAAATTAATTAATTAATAAAACTTATTTGATTGAATAATTATTAATTACATAAGAAAATAGAACTAATCTTGATATTTATAGCTATATATATGTGAACTTATTTGAATGAATAAGATCCTAATAACATATGAGAACTGAACTAATTAGAATTAATCTTGTATTGTAAAATTAATTAAAGTTATTAGAATCAATAACTTCTCATTACATAATAATCAAACTAAACATAACGACTAAACTGAAATTATATGAATGAATAATATTTAACTACATAAGAATTGATCAACTACGTACAGGAAAACTTACTGTTTATTTTTGTTGAATTAATTAAGAATATAATTGATAACTCAACATTACATTAGAATTGAACTAATTAAACAAAACTAATCTTAATTAAATTTTAATAAATTAATTGAACTTATTTGAATGGACAACTCCTAATTAATTACAAATATATAAGCATCAACTAAATATAACTAATATTGACTTTTGTCAAATTAGTTTAACTCAATTGAACAAATATTACATAAGAACTAAATTACTTAGATTTAATAATATTGATTTTATTATGAATAGTGTTATTTGAATGCATAACACCTAATTACATAAGAATTGAACTACGTACAAGGAATACAACTCTTTATTTTTGTTGAATTAATTAAGAATGGAATTTATAACTCAACATATAATTACATTAGAATTGAACCAATTAAACAAAAATAATCTTAAATTTTAATAAATTAATTGAACTTGTTTGAATGGACAACTCCTAATTAATTACACATATAAGAATCAACTAAATATAACTAATCTTGACTTTTGTCAAATTGGTTTAACTTAAACAAATATTACATATAATTAAGAACTAAATTACTTAGATTCAATCTTGATTTTTATTATGAATAGATGTTATTTGAATGCATAACTTCTAATTACATAAGAATTGAACTACGTACAAGGAAAACTACTCTTTATTTTTGTTGAATTAATTTAGAATATATTTTATAACTCAACATAATTACCTTAGAATTGAACTAATTAAACAAAACTAATCTTAAATTTTAATAAATTAATTGAACTTGTTTGAATGGACAACTCTTAATTAATTACACATATAAGAATCAACCAAATATAACTAATCTTGACTTTTGTCAAATCAGTTTAACTTAATTGAACGAATATTACATAAGAACTAAATTACTTAGATTTAATCTTGATTTTTGTTATGAATAGATGTTATTTGAATGCACAACTCCTAATTATATAAGAATTAAACTACGTACAAGGAAAACTACTCTTTATTTTTGTTAAATTAATCAAGAATAGAATTAATAACTCAACATTACATTAGAATTGAACTAATTAAGTAAACCTAATCTTAATTTTTAATAAGTTAATTGAACTTGTTTGAATGGACAACTCCTAATAATGAATTACATATATAAGAATCAACTAAATATAACTAATTTTGACTTTTGTCAAATTAGTTTAACTTAATTAATTGAACAAATATTATTACACAAGAACTAAATTACTTAGATTTAATCTAGATTGTTATTATCATGAATAGATTTCATTTGAATGAATAAAATTTTAATTACATAAGAATTGAACCACGTACAAGGAAAACTACTCTTTATTTTCGTTGAATTAATTAAGAATAGAATTGATAACTCAACATTACATTATAATTGAACTAATTAAATAAAACTAATCTTATTTTTGTATAAATTAATTGAAATTGTTGAATGGACAACTCCTAATTAATTATATATATATATAAGAATCAACTAAATATAACTAATCTTAACTTTGTCAAATTAATCTAACTTAATTGAACAAATATTACATAAAAACTGAATTACTTAAACGTAACTTTAATTTTTATCATGAATAGATGTTATTTAAATACATAACTCCTGACTTGATTTTTGCATATATATATATATATATATATATATATATATATATATATATATATATATATATATATATATATATATATATATATATATATATATATATATATATATATATATATATATATATATATATATATATATATATATATATATATATATATATAAAGAATGAAGAATGCAGCTTTATTATATTAAAAAATAAGTAAAACAAAACCTGCAAGGGAAGAGGAGGTTGCTGAAGCTGAAAGGCTACTGCATGGGCCTTTTTCCCTTGCAACTGTGTCAGAAAAGCTGTTTTTACAGCAGCAGCAAGGGATTTGGACCTTGCAATAGATTTATCAGCTTTATATCCTCTCCTCCACACATTTCATGATCCAAAACCTGCGTTTCTTCCCCAAATTCTACTGCATTTCTTCCCCCTCTCTTCTCTATTTTTCAGCAAAATTTCATTTCTTCCCTGTGATTTTTTTGCAAAGCGTACGTAATTCTCAGCAAAGCTCACTCCACGAGAGGTATCTATTTCAGTATTATCGTAATTCGTTGCTTAATTTATTTTTTTTTGTATCTTTTGTTGATTATTTTTAATCTCTTCATATTTAATTTAGCTTAACTGAGATCTAAAAGTCGTTTAATTAGTAATATGTTGTATATATATGTGTGTAATTATTAGAGTTCATCTTGTTAAATATATTTTTCTTGTTGATGTTAACTGAGATCTAAAAGTCGTTTAATTAGTAATATGTTGTATATGTGTGTAATTAGAGTTCATCTTGTTAAATATATTTTTCTTGTTGATGTTGTTGCTTAATTTAGTGATTTTCTAATTTTATTAGTATAAATAATTATTAATATTAATTTTATATATATATTGTTGATGTTGTTGCTTAATTTAGTGATTTTTGTAATATTAATACTTGTTATTCATCATATTTAGAATAACTGAGATCTAAGCGTGATTTGATTAGTAGTATGCTATTTATATGCATGTGTGTAATTAGTTGTTCACATTGTTAGTATTTGATGATAAGTTTTAATTAGCCTTACTTTCGTGATTAAATAGTCAGTTCTCGTGCTGATGCATTGTTAATTTGATTTTAATTAGATAAAAAATGTATAACAACGAAGATCGGAGTTGGATGTACGATCGAGGCAACGTTGATGAGGGGTATATCAATCCTTATTTCGTAGATGGCGTCAACAGATTCCTAGAATTTGCATTTCTCAAGGTCATCGAAGAGTTAAGTGTCCGTGCACTCGGTGTGGTTTTAGCAAAAGCAAAAAGAGGGATGTGATTCAGGAACACCTATTGAAGTACGGTTTTGTTCCTCATTATTACGTATGGGAGGCACACGGAGAAAGGAACAACTTTTCTGGCAATTACACATACGCAGGAGAGTCATCTACTCATAATGATAATGTCGAAAGTGGTTACGTAGATATGGTCAATGATGCATACAGAGGTCAGTTTGAAGGCACGCACTATAATAAAAATATAGAAGAAGAGCTAAACCGTGAGGCACGAGACTTTTTTGAAATGCTACAGGAAGCCGAGGTGCCAATACGCGTAGATGTGGAAACAACACCATTGCAGTGGTTAACATCATTTATTGCCGACAAGGTTCGTCATGGCACAACAAACGCCTCTGCTGACAATCAATTACAAGCGGCCCGCAGATTAATTAGTCCTGCAGATCGTCATAGATTGCCTGAAAATTGGTACGGAGTGAAGAAATTCATCAAAGGTTTAGGACTTGGGTACAAAACATATGATGTGTGTGTTAATATTTGTATCCTTTATTACGGGGAGTATGAAAGTAAGAGCTGGACCGAGTGCCCCTATTGTGGAGAAGCTAGGTACGAGGAATGCACCAATAAGAAGAAGCTTGTTCCACGTAAGAAGCTGTGGTACTTGCCAGTGACGCCTCGATTGCAGAGGCTTTACACATCACGCAAAATATCGGAGCACATGACATGGCATTTGAAGTGTCAGGCAGATACCGATCAAATGATTCACCCTGCTTCAAATTTGGCCTGGAAATCTTTCGACAGGATATTTCCCGATTTTGCTGCCGAACCAAGAAACGTTAGACTTGGACTTTGCACCGATGGTTTTAATCCTTTCGGGAGCTCCTTAGCTCCTTACTCGTGTTGGCCAGTATTTGTGACCCCTTATAACCTCCCTCCTGACCTATGCATGCAGCAAGAATATATTTTCCTAAGTTTAATGATATCTGGCCCGAAGAGTCCTGGCAAGAACATTGACGTATTACTCAGACCCCTAATTGATGAACTTAAGTCACTGTGGGATTCGGGTGTGCCAACACACGATAGTTTTCGGAAACAAAATTTCCAAATGCGAGCTTCATTGCTATGGACGATTAGTGACTATCCAGGGTATGGCATGCTATTCCAGTGGAGCACACATGGTCGTTTATCTTGCCCGTACTGTATGGAAGAAACCAAGAGTTTCCAACTTAAGCACGGTCGAAAGACTTCTTTCTTTGACTGTCATCGTCGATTCTTGCCTCTGGACCATCCATGGAGACTAAACACAACTGACTTCACGAAAGGTAGAATAGAGATTGATCAACCTCTACCAAGAAGATCAGGGATAGACATGTTGAGACACGTTGAACGTCTTCCACCAGTCGGATTTGGTATATGCGGAGAATTTGTTCAGGGCTTTGGTTTGGATCACAATTGGTGTCGTAGAAGTATATTTTGGGAACTTCCGTATTGGAAGCATAATCTGATCCGCCACAACCTAGATGTCATGCATTGTGAAAAGAACTTCTTCGACAATATTAAGAACACTGTGATGGATGACCCTGAGAAAACCAAGGACAATATGAACTCTCGCAAAGATTTACAATTACTGACGAGAAGAAGATCTTTGTTTCTACAGACTGGACCGGGAGGTAGGTTATACAAACGTAAAGCATCGTACTGTCTCAGTAAGGACGAAAAGGTTAAAGTGTGTGAGTGGTTGTGCAATCTCAAATTTCCAGATGGATACGCGTCAAACATATCGCGTTGTGTTCAAATGCCACAGTTGCGTCTAGTGGGAATGAAAAGTCACGATTGTCACTTTTTTTTTGCAAAGGTTGGTTCCGATAGCATTTCGTGACTTCTTGCCAGAGAATGTCTGGGGGCCGCTCGTGGAGATCAGTAATTTTTTCAGAGCTTTGTCAGCTCCTGACATCCGATATAGTGACATGGATTTATTAGAACGTTCGATTGTGGTGACTATGTGCAAGCTGGGAAAATTCTTTCCTCTATCGTTCTTTGATTCCATGGAGCATTTAGCGATACACCTTCCCTGGGAGGCAAAAGTCGGTGGGCCCGTACAATACAGGTGGATGTACCCATTTGAGAGGTAAATACCAGTTACTGTTATATTGATAACTATACAATGTTCAAAATATGACTAGTTAATTTTTTTATTCTTTGTTAGACGGATGTTTGATTTTAAGAGACCAAGGGGTAACAAGGCACACATAGAAGGGTCGATTGTTGAGGCGTACATTTACGCAGAAATTGCAAATTTCTCCTCACTCTACTTTGACAGCAATATTGAAACTAGAGCAACCCGTTTGAACAGGAACGAAGTTCCAATATCTATTGACCCCAACGACCAATTATCAGTATTCCAGAGTAAAGGGAAAACAATGGGGCGTTGTGTCAATTACAGAAATTTGTCTCTCGCAGAGTGCAAAGCGGCTCATCTATATGTCTTGTTGAATTGCCCAGAGGTCGAGTGTTGGTTAAGGTAAGATTACTAATTGCCATACAATGTATTCTTGCTAATATATCAATTGATGTTTTAAACGGCTTCTTTCTGTGACAGTATGTTTGATGAACAGATGTGCGCAGGATATCCGCAAGCTAATAAAGATCAGATACGTAAAACTTATTTTATCGACTGGTTCAAACAAGTTGTTGTGTCTGGTAGTTACAATGTGGATCCTAGATTACGCGGTCTTGCTCGGGGTCCTGTTTTGAAAGCAAAAACTTATAATGGTTATACGGTTAACGGATTCAAGTTTCATACAGAAGCATATGGGGCTGGTGGGCAAACAATGAACAGTGGCGTTTATGTGAAGGGCGACACTGGCGACCCAAACGCACGTAATTTCTATGGAATGCTTCAAGAGATTATACAGCTTGATTACTGGGGCAGTGGAAACTTGGAACAAATTGTTATGTTCAAATGTGATTGGTACGACGTGTATAATGGAATAACAACTCATCCGATTTATGGCCTTGTTGCATTAATCCAACAATGCGACTCGGTACAGGAGCGTCTGAACCGTTTATCTTAGCAAGTCAGGCGCAACAAGTCTATTACAGTCTGTATCCTTCACAAAAAATACCAGTAGGAGAGGATGGTGGGCGGTTTGCACGACAAGAGCGAGATACCTCGTTGACACAACTGCAGTGGCTAATCTCGACATTTACCAAGATAGCACCGCACCTCATTTAAGATTGGATGACATCAACAATATCGACAATACACCTATCAGGCTTGCAGACGATGATATTGTGGAAGTCGATGATAACGACACATCCGCCGACGATGACGTGGATGAAGATCATGATGATGGTGACGACGATGACCCTGATTATACGTAATGTATGTTCTAAGCAATATGTATGCCTATGTAGTAAGAATTCGTGAACTTAAACAGTGGTTTATTTGCAATATGTAAGCTTGAGTTGTAATATTTGAGTTATTTGAATTGTAACGTTTATATATATATATATATATATATATATATATATATATATATATATATATATATATATATATATAAAACTAGTGTAAATTATAAATATAAATAAAAACATAAATAAAAACATAAATATATATAAGGTGCAAACATAAATAAAAACAAGCTAAAACAAACCTCGTTTGTTCATAATTATACAAATACAAATAAAAGCAGCAAATAACAGTCTAAATTTGAGTATCCTCGTCAAATTACATATCACCCAAGCCAGTAATGTCGTTAGCACCGCCACCCGAACTTCTTTCCTGGTCCCCTTCGTCCTCCTGATCAGTAGAATGTGACCGTGGTCGATAGAGTGGATCCCCTGATACCCGCCCAGTGCCGACACTCGTGCTCGTCGGCTGCGATGGTTGGTGGAAAACTGCCGGGAAGTTGTTAAACTGTTGTTGTTGCCCCTGTTGTTGTTGCCCTGACCCCCACAATTCCTCGGGCACCGGCATATTAAACTGTGACATAAAGTATTTGAGCACATTCTTTAAACCGGTGATTTCCTCCCGTTGAGAAGCTGTTTCGGCCCGCAGTGCCTGACATTCTGATCGAAGCGGCTCCACGCTACTAGAGCCAGTCTCAACGAACCTAGAATGTCTTCGAGCCTTGAATCCTATGCGCTCAGGCTCACCAAAACTCGCCAGACCCACCACCCTATTCTTCTTTACACATCCGGCTGCGGCAATTTCCACCCACGGTCTCACGTCCCAGACCGGCCACTTGCTCATATCTGGCCCATGTTCTCGTAGGCAGTGTTCCACATAAGCATCCTACATATAACATATTATGATTCAAAATATTTTTTGTAACAAACATAAGTATTATTACGACAACAACAATTATTGACGATTACACCACTTTAATGAAAGAAAATATTATGCTCACGTAATTAGCTTTGTCCTCAGGGTTTGGCCACTCAACCGTTCCGTCGTCATGTTTCTTTGCACGAGTCTTTATAAAGACATCCTGAAACGGCACCTTGTCGGGCGTTGTATTCATTTCATTTGCCTGTCATAATATGAAAATTCATTAAAGCAAATATAGATCACATTATTAAATCAATGATGATATTTGAAAAATAACCAATCATATTTTTCTACTTACCAGATCTATCCTATGCTTGTTCGTGCTGCGAGACCCACCCCTATAGTTTACCGTTTTCCCCTTATCTCGATTTTTAGCGTTCTGCTCCGAACGACCCTTCGTGGGCTCAAGCTCCCAATAATCATAAAATGCCTGCCGAAAATCTTCGTGAATCCAACAACTGTGCCTCATACTATAGGTGGGGTCAATTTTGCAGCGCAACCACCATTTCTTGGCGTGGTTTACTGAACCTGCAAATCTCGCAGTAGCGACCCTATCGTACCATTCCCTGACTGCATTTTCTATGGCAGGATCCCACTGATAAGTGTGCTGCATTTAATACAGACATAAAGAAAAGTTGGTCACATAAATGAATAATAATGAACAAATATTTATAAATATTTAATAAATATAGAAGTCAAGCTAATTCCTTACCTTAAATCTGTTCCAACACATTTCCTTCTCGTCCTCTGGCCACATGCCGTACGTGAAGTATGCCCCATGCATCATGTTCCTCAAATTTGTAGCAATCGTGGTCACGGCGGAAGGGTTCTCTATTGAGCCATCAAAGAATAATTCAAGTACCTCCCTGTCATCCGGATTTGCCGGGGGCTCGCGAGGTTTAGATTGTCCTCGCACTGCAACCACCCCCACCATAACCAACCCCGCTATAGCCAGCCCCACCGAATCCACCACCACCATAACCAGCCCCACCATATACACCCCACATTGTCGCTCCTACACCCATCAATTGATTGGTAAACGGCCCACTAGCGCGGGCTCCTACGTCATTTGATCCTCCGGGAAACATCGGCATCACCGCTGAAAGTGATCCCATCGAACCAAGATCAGGCTGCGAAGAGAATGATCCTCGAGGTACCCCTTCCGGGTATGGCACCTGGTTCTTCGACACCTTCTTTTTTCCTTTCCCATTTCCCTTTTTCTTACCCTGATCTGACGAGCCGGCCATCTGATAAATAAATATTTAGAATGGTCAAATTAATATAAAAGGGATACACGACAATATATACTATCTATTCATTTACTAAATTGACTAATTAAGTATATATATACATCTGTTACGTCTAAATTATACAAATCTCCGCTAATTTTTCTAATCAATGTATTACAATTAAGTAAGCTCAATACTCATTGTGATATATATACTATTAAATTAAAGTATTCAACAATGAATCACGTACGGACGTGTCACAAAATAACTACATCTTCTACATATATCTCTATCTTTATCAAGCATCAATAATTACACCATAGCATGTTCATATAAACAAGTTTAACCAAAATATATTTCCCATATTTTTATTACAAATATATAATTTCTCAATGCTACTAACATTTTTAGCATATCTAATTAACATAAATACGTTCTAACATAAACACAATTATATATGTTATATAATACAAAGTTAATCGATTAAATTCTACAAAAAAAAAAAAAAGAAAATACGTAGCTATATTGTCATAATCACAAATCTAATATTAATTAATTAAGCATACATACATACATATATATATATATATATATATATATATATATATATATATATATATATATATATATATATATATATATATATATATATATATATACACTCGAATCAACAAATACATCACTATTATGCGATAATATTACACAAATCTAACCGATTAATTAAATTAACCTTTAATATACATAAATCGTCACATAATTAATTACCTCTACTACCTTAATTAAGTATAAATAATTAACATAAATACACTATCTAATCAACAATTACATCACAAATACTAATTACACAAATCTAACCATTAATTTAAAAAAAAATAATAATAATACACATAGATCGTTCAAAATTACTTCTAATATCTTAATTAATCATACATAATTACACAAATCTAACAAATACAACACTATGATACTATAATATTACACAAATCTAACAAATTAATTAAAAATAAACATTAATATACGTAGATCGTCACATAATTACCTCTAATACCTTAATTAAGCATAAATAATTAACACAAATATGCCTAAAATCAACAATTATATCACAAATAATCTAATTACACAAATCTAACCATTAATTTAAAAAAACAAACATAATACACATAGATCGTCACATAATTACCTCTAATACCTTAATTAAGTATAAATAATTAACACAAATATGCCTAAAATCAACAATTACATCACAAATAATCTAATTACACAAATCTAACCATTAATTTAAAAAAAAACATAATACACATAGATCGTCAAAATTACTTCATCAAATCGACTAATATCTTAATTAATCATACATAATTAACACAAATACATCATCAAATTAACTAAAAATCATATTTATGCTAAATAACAAAAATCTAACCGGTTAAACTAAAAAAAAAATATGTATAATCGTAATTTTGAAGACATTGAACACATACCTTAAAAAAAAAAGAGATTTGGAGCTGAAATCGTGTGAATTATAATGAAATTTAGTGAAATTTTTTATTTTAAAAAGCAGCAATGGCAAAAATTCGCAGCAGAAATCTGCTGCGAATTTGCCATATAAATATGGCACCAACGTCCTGGAGACGTTGGTGCCGTATTGATTAATGGCGCCGTGCAGCTTTGTGTCTGCAATCAGACACAATGCTGCACGCAGCAGCTGGCATGCAGCCATATAAATATGGCACCAACGTCTTGGAGACGTTGGTGCATTTCTTTCAGCTGGCAACAACGTCTACACAGACGTTGCTGCAGTCAATAAAAAAAAAATTAAAAAAAAAACAAACGAAAACAGTTACCAACGTCCTTTTCAGACGTTGGTAACATTTAAAAGTAAAAAAAAAAAAAAAAACAGCAGCACACATACCTGCCAACGTCCAATGACGTTGGCAGGTATTTTTTTTTTTTTACTTTAGCTGTACCAACGTCGTTAGACGTTGGTACAGCTAATTTCTTGCAACGGATTATAAATCCGTTGCAGTATCGGCGTTGCATTAGGCCGATTTTCTTGTAGTGTACATGGAGAATCTGCAAAATTAAATTCACAAACTAGAAGTTTGTAGTACTGAGCATACTTTATCTTGGTAAATCGGCCAAAAAACTAAAGCACATTTATTGAAAGAATTAAGTAAGCATTTTCATATTTGAAAAATTACACAACTACCTTGTGGTTAACTTTGACTTACAATTTGTTAAATTTAATGGATGTGCATTTAAGCTCCTCATTTTGGGATTTATATAAATGAAGAAAAAAAAAATCGCTCAAAGAATAGAAATTAAGTATCATTTATTTAATTTCTTAAAATGAAGAAAAGATTGATCGAAAACAAAGAGCTTTTCCATAGTTTTTGAGTAAATTCTTGTCACATCATTTTTTTTTTTTGTGTGTTAGGATTTAAATTCTGAGGCGGTCTATGTAATTCTTGAACTAGATCTTACCCCCTAAGTTATACTTCGTCCTGCATATTATAAATACTTTTAAGTAATTTTTTCAAAAGCACCGATTGTCATTACTTATGTTGCACAAACTTCTATAAATCTCACAAATTACACGACAAAGTCTTGAAGACTAGTAGACATCAAATATTCCCCAATGCATGTGAGTCGTGTCTCATGATAAAAATTAACATAAAATCAAGAACATGATATTGGCTGTGATTTGAGAATGTCGGTGATGGAAATCAAGAATTGTATTATAGAATTATTCCTTTTTAAGAGTTTATTTAGGTTATGAGCCTTATTTATTTATTTATTATTTATTTCGTAGTTATCTTGTTTAAAAGTTTTAGTATAATAGGTTTATTTTCTTAGCCTATAAATAGAGGGTTAGGATTATTTTGTAAAACACGTTTTTGATGAATTGATTTATATGATGCTGCTAGCAATGTTCTCTCTAATTTCTGTCTTTTTCTTGTTCTTATTCTTCTGATTCTTTTTCTAATCCTCTAAATTCCATTTCTTCTCTCTATTTCTCTAATCTCTCTTTCTCAAGAGTACCCGATCTCTATCAGTCGGTGGTCGTGCCCAAAACATCATAAACGTATACTATTTTCTGAATCGTTTATTGTAAGAGAGTTTTCTATAATTAGGTAAACTCGATATGTAAGATTTATGGTAAAATGCATCAAA
Organism: Misopates orontium; assembly: GCA_946800315.1. Taxonomy (NCBI): domain Eukaryota; kingdom Viridiplantae; phylum Streptophyta; class Magnoliopsida; order Lamiales; family Plantaginaceae; genus Misopates; species Misopates orontium. Next base: position 15,362,845 of record OX326950.1, on the reverse strand, counting down.
TCCTCCCACATATAGTCTATGTGGCATCGGTCTAGTTATTCTCATAACTTATGAAAAGTTATAGCATATCCCTTAATTTTTCAAAATATGTGTCAATTGCCCCATAAGTCATTTTTTAGGCATTTAATTTGACATGTTTCTATATTTTGAGTTGTTGGATTAAGTCTCATGACAGAGTTCGCAAATTTTAAATAGGTTAGAGGCCATATTGCAACTTTTCATAAGTTGTGAGCAAATCGCACGCATAATCAACAAAATGGGGGTTTGATACATTTAACTCTAAGATCTATTTCTCGTAAAAGCTTTACAAAATCCACCATAGTATTACTAACTCACTGATCTTCCAGTGATATAATAGGTCCAATTCGTTTTTTTAATCTAAATAATTTATGTATTATATGATGATATAAAAATACTCTTGTATCTTTTTGTATAATACTACAAAATTGAGTAATTTGAATAAATTCGCATCAACAAGTACCATCAGTGTTTTCAAAATCGGATCGGACACTGAACCGATGACGTTACTGGTTACAAGTTCAACCGGTTTAACCGCTGGTTCGAATCGGTGAATGATGTATTTGTGAAAAATTCAAACAAAATATATGGTAGCTAGAAATTATTGTGTGTCCGAAACATAGAGTTGTGTATTGGATCTTAATAATATACCGAGTGAGAATAAATAACAAATATTCATCACACACTATTTATTCACTACAAAAAAACTGTTTTTTTGTGACGACTTTATATGACGCAATATAGTATTTGTCGCATAAACGTTAGCATATATGACGATGTTTGATATTATCACATAAAACCAGGTTTTTATGTGACAATCCTGTATTTCGCCACCAAATCAATATATTCGCCACAATTTGTGTAAATTGAGTGACAAAACGCGCTTTCGCCATAATGTTTGTCACATAACATCCTCCCTAAAAACGCGGCAATACTCCCGCGATTTTGCCAAAAAATCCCCCGCATATTTTATTTTTCCCTCTCATACCTTTTGCCACAATAAAAAATTAATTTGTCATAAAAATGCAAAACTACGTCGTTTAACAAATATTTGTGTTGACTCTCAGATTATTAAAACATTTGGGGAATTTTACACCTCAAACTCAGCAACTCACGCACACACACGCCTCACTCAGCCAAAAACCCTCATTCTCGAGCAAAAACTCTTCTCTCCCGTTTTTAGCACATAAACCCTAAATTTCGCCCACTCTGTTCACAAGCAATGGTAAAAGTCCATTCTTCTCTCTTATCTTGTTAGATTAAGCTGTTAATTCATCCTATTATAACCTAATTTCTTCGTTTTTTGGGTGTTTAACAGGCGGGTTTGAAGACCACACTGGATTCTTGACATATTGTTGTAGTTTCGTGTAAGTTGCATCTAATTGTTGACGTATTGCTGTAATTTCGTGTAAGTTTCTTCTTATTTTCTGAAATAATTCAACAACTAAGGATGATGATTTGGGGATTAGAGTTTTTGAGGTTCTGCATGTACATTTTGGAGGCTATTTCGTGAAATGATAATGTTATGTTTCTTAGATCTGAAGAGATTTGTTGACATTCATCTTACTTCCAAAGATGTGTTGCGATTTCTATTGAAAAGTTTGAAATCTGATGGTTTTCATGTGGTTTGTGTTATTGTTAAGTAAAAGCTCTTAAAAAATGTGGATTTGTAAAAGCTCTTTGTAACTTTATAAGTTGCTGCTATTGTTGTGATTCTTTTTTTGTTTGAAGTCAGTAGAAGAAATGTAATAGTTGTTTATTACTTTGCAAATTGATGGTTTTCATGTTGTGGTTTTTAATTTATGAACTGATGGATTATTGTGGCTTGAGTTGTTAAAAACTTGACATTGTCTTATGAAGGATCATCAAACAGAGGTTGGGAATCACTTTCTTGGCAAAGGATTGAGAAATTGCAGAAAACTTCTTCAGGTTGATTTCAATTCTGATTGTGTTTGAATTGAATGGTTGTTGGTCTATTTGCATGTTTAGTAGTTGTATATCAATTGGTTTTTAGTTAAGTAAGTTTTATGCATGTTTGTGAGAATTTTCATGTTTTGGTTGTAGAAAGTGTTGGTCTTGTACATTACCTTATGAATTGTGTTTAAATTTTAGTTTATAACATTATGAATTGTTGGTTTTCATGTGGATTCTGTTGTTCACTAAAAGCCCTTCAAAAATGTGTGAGTTTCTCATCTTTTTCCAACTTTGTAAAGTGGTGTTTTTACTATTGTGATTTGTTTTGTTAGAAGTACTTTATAACTTTATAAACAAACATTAGTCCTCTGTTTTGCTTTTATAGAAGTGTTTAAGATATTGTTTGGATTTGCAATTTATCTGAAGTACTTTATAAACAGTTGTGGTATTTATATTGTTATGCAAAAGTCCATTGACAAATTTGATTTTGTAGTTTCTTTTTACTACTTTGCAAATTGATGGGTTTATGTGAATTGTGGATTTTTATTCATTAACTGATGGATTCCAGTGGCTTGAGTATTAAAAAAAATTACATGATTGTGCAGGACTTTCGAACGGAGTTTGGGAGTGATTTTATAGCTTGGCAAAGGATTGAGAAACTGCAAAAAGCTTTTTCAGGTTGGTTTAACTTGCGACTGTATTAGAATTCAATGATTTGTTCTTATTTATATGTTTTAGTAGTTATAGATTAAATGGTTTGTTAGTTATGTAAAAAATGTTGTCCTATCCTTAAGCTTTTCAAGAATTTAAATATTTTGGTTTGTGATAATGTTCAAGTTTGAGTTGTAGAAATTGTTGATCTTGTGCTTTACATGCAAAATTGTGTTGAAATCTCAGTTTTCCTTGATAAAAGTGCTTGAAATATTGTCTGGATTTGCAACTTACTAAAGCACTCTATAAACTGTTGTGTTCTTTATAGGATTTATATTGTTATGAAAGTCCATTGACAAAAGATATTTGATTTTGTAACTTTTGTTTATTACTTTGCACATTGATGGTTTTATGTGATTTCTGGTATTTAATTTTAACTGATGGTTTCTTATGGCTTGAGTTATTAAAAATAATTACATTGCTTTGTGAAGGACCATTGAGTGGAGTTTGGGAGTGATTTTTCTAGCTAAGCAAAGGATTGAGAAACAGAGGAAAGCTTCTTAAGGCTGGTTTAACTTGTGACTATGGTAGAATTGAATGATTTGTTAGTTATGTAAGTTATGTTGTCTTATCTTTAATTAATATTTTTGAGCATGTATTATATTTTGGTTTGTGAGAAAGTTCTTTGCCCATGGTTGTAGAAAGTGTTAGTCTTGTGCATTACATGCAAGATTGTGTTGAAATCTCAATTTATGATTGTATGAATTGTTGGTTTTCATGTGATTTTTGTTGATAGGTAAAATCCCTTCAAAAAACATATGGATTTGTCATTTCTTTTTCCATTTTGTAAAGTGGTTGTTTTCAGTGATTGTTTAGTTAAAAGTTCTAGAGAACATTATTACAGCCATAATTTGGGTTTTAATTTGGTATGATGTAATTCAGTAAATTGGTTAATATGTGTCTAGTATATACTTATACAGTTAACATTGTATTCCTAAGTACACAAAGATGGACAAAAGTTGGATAAAAGAAAGGAATAAATTTTCCACCACTTACATTAATGGTGTCAACTCATTTATAGATTTTGTTAAGAAAAACATGAATGGGCTTGATAGCTTAGTTAAGTGTCCTTGTGCTAGTTGTAATAACGCATATTACAAAATGATAGATGAAATAAAATATGATTTGCAAACACTTGGGTTCTGTCACACGTATGTAGACTAGATATTTCATGGGGAGACAGTACTACCTAGCTATGAGGATAATAATGATGTAGATACAATGAATGATAGCAGTGGATCTGATTCTAAAAATTCTGATGATGAGGGGGATGACCTTAGTGAGTTTTTAAATGAAATGAGAGAAGCCCAACAATTCAACAATGGTGATGGAGAAGAATCAGAATGTTTTCGTAAGCTATTACAGAATGCACAATGTGAACGGTATCCTGGATGCAAGACATCATTGTTATCAACTATTGTTAAACTGCTACATCTTAAGGTTTTAGGAAAATGGAGTAATAAATCATTTAATATGCTTCTAGAGTTTTTTAAAAGCATTTTACCAGAAGGTGAGAGACTTCCATCATCACTTTATGGTGCTAGGAAAGTGTTAGTTGAAATTGGGTTGGGGTACGAAGAGATTGATGCGTGTAAGAATGATTGTGCCTTGTACTGGAGAGAAAATGAGAAAAAAGAAGCATGTCCAGTTTGTAAAGAATCTAGGTGGAAGGTCAGTAATGATAAGACAAAGAAGATTCCTCATAAGAAATTAAGATACTTTCCCTTAAAGCCTAGATTGCAAAGACTTTATATGTCCAGTAAAACGGCGTCAAAGATGTTGTGGCATAAAGATAGGCGTGTAAATGAGGAAGGAGTAGCTAGACATCCAGCTGATTCCTTAGCATGGAAACATCTTGACAATCAATTTCCGCACTTCGCTCATGATCCACGCAATGTGATATTGGGATTAGCTTGTGATGGTTTTACCCCATGGTCCATTATTTCATTTCAGGATCTAATGTTGTAAAGAATGACCGGGGTGTAAGTAGAGGCCTGAACTTGAATAAAATAGTTGCTAAGGTATGTATATTTACTTTAACTTTGAGTAGGTAGAGTTTTGTTGGAAAGTATATATGTGGTTGTAGTTTTCATCTATGTTTTGCATGTATTCTGTTGTGTATAATCTGTTTTTTAGTATTTTTTTTGCATCTTTACATTAAGTCTCTCATGTATTTGTCTGATCATGTTTAGAATCTTTGTTTTACATTTTCCCATTGTTACTATTATTCGGTAAATAGTAGTTTTTAATAAGTTAAAGGAAGATATTTCTAAAACTGTTCTTGAAATGAATGCTCTTCTGAAAATTCTAACACTTATCATGTTATTCTTAAAATTCTTTTGCAGATTGGAAAGATGAAAATAAAGTTCAACCCTGGTGAGAAAATACCTGCTAATCATGTGGATGAATTTGCTACTGGAATAGGAATTGCTACAAGGACAAGTGCAGAACTGATTGGGGTCCGGTATTGGCGCCAAATTCCTGAACCAAACAAAGATGTTTGTCGTAGTGCTGGTATCTGTGTAACTATTCAACATATATCTTACAGTTTAATATGCAATTTAAGTGTACTTACTAACTTCTTGACTTCGTTTCATAGACATGGTTTGAAGTTGAAGATTGGACAAGTGAACGTGTCAAAGCAATCATTAATGAGATGTTCCAGACCTGCTACAGAAACTGGAGGTCCGTATTGGCTGCAAAATATCGTGATCTTGTACTGAAAAAGAAGAACCCAAGAGAAAGGAGTCCCCGAAAGGATGTGACTTATGCAAGATGGTTGGCTATATGTGATTGGGTTGAGACCGAAGAATTTAAGGTAATTATTTTCAGAAATCTCTTGCTTTACATTTATTTTTAAAACAATGATTTGGGTTTTAAAATATTATTCTGGAAAATATTATGCAGAAGAGATCTTTGACCAATTCGGCAAATAGGGGGTGCATGCCTTTCAACCACACTTCTGGGAAGCTTAGATATCTTACTCGTCATAGAAGAATGGTACAAAAATCATATGGTATCATGATTTTAACAATTGAACAAAATTCTTCATTTTGATCATTTTGTTGTTTATATAATATAGGAAGAGCCAAGTAAAGTTCTTCTATGGAAGAGTACGCACATTGACAAGAATGGTTAGTTTGTAAATGCTGCTGCAGCTGCCGTATTTGTGAGAAACACTTAATCTTTCTTTTCTTTTCTAATATTAAAGCTGTACATGGTTAACTTAATTGATATGCATTGATTTGTAGGAAAAAATGACTGAACTTGAGGAGGCAGAGGTTGATGAGGGAAAAGATCCCATGTCTGAGGATGAAATTCTTGAACAAGCATTAGGGCGTCGTTCTGGATATCAGAAAGGAATGGGTTATGGGGTAGAAGCACGTAATCATAAGAAGTTCCACTCAACCACAAGCACACAAGAAAATCCTGAACTTCAAGAGAAGTTAACTAAAACACAAGTTGAGCTCGACAATGCAAAGGAGAAGATTGAGCTTCTCAACAAAGAGATGGTGGAGCAAAGGGAGCAGTTGGAAGATGAGTTGGAGGCACAGAAGGCTAAGAACCTGCGGTACGAAGATCGACTCAAGGCTCTGCAAGCACAACTTAATAAGATGCAGAGCTTTTGGCGAAATCTGAAATAGGTAATGATGCCATAACCTTGTTGTTTAGTAAACGTATAAAGTGCTTTGAATTCGATAAATTGTTGGCTGAAAGTTTATGATTTCATTCAATATGTTTAAATACATGCATTGTGGGTAGTGTTGAATGTTTGTAGTGTAAGCTATGTGAGATTTGCTCTCATTTAATATCTTTGCTGGTTTAGGCTGTTTTCTAATGGTTTGTGAGAATGTGGGTGCAATGAGTTTAGGTTGAACATGTTTCATTCAGATTTTCATGAAGAGTATGTAGTTCTAGTAGTGATATTAGACAGTTTACAATGTGTGAAAATGCATTGAATTGCAAAATTTGTTAGCTGAAAGTTGGCTATTACATTATATAATATGTGAGAATAGAGACAGAGATATTACATAATATAATATGTGAACATGTTTCATTCTGATTTTCATGAATAGTATGTAGTTCTAGTAGTGATATTAGACAGTTTAAAATGTGTGAAAATGCATTGAATTGCAAAATTTGTTAGCTGAAAGTTGGCTGTTTCATTCGATATGTTCGTATATATTGTGTGGTGATTGTTGCGTTTTGGTACTTTAAGCTATTTTGATATGTTTGTTTGTCTGCAATGTCTGCTGATATGGTTCTTTGGAATGTGGGTAGATTCTGGTTTGTGTCAATTAGTAGAATCTTCCAAATTAGTTTTATGATTAGTTTGAATTAGTAGAATCTGTCAAATTAATTTTATGCTCATTGTGAATTAGTAGCATATGCATTTATTGATCAATGTCTGGTTCAAGCCTGCAGGTGTTAAATGGCTAGCCTCACCCAAAAATGGAGATCATGGAAGTCTCTGGATATTGGAATTGAATGAAGAAGGGTGAAGGTGCCTATTTTGATAACTTAATTTTGGTACTAGAACAGTGCTTTCCAGTTGTGAAAGCTATTTTGGGTTTAATTGATCTGGAGAGACTATATTTATGTTAAGTAAGTAGAACAACCACCCCCTTTTGATGGATGTAGGTTTTGATGAAATTCTCTCCAGTAGTGAATTTAAGTCTAGTGCAATTTCTGATGGCAAAGTGCTAAATTGTTCTGTATATATATGCAACTTTGCCATGGGTTCTGAATTGAAACTTGATGTAGGATGATGTTCTATTTTATATGGAAACATGTGATTGTGTATTTTGTTGATTTATTATGATGGTTATTGATTTTCAATCACATTTCATTGCAATGTGTACGTAATTCACGACAATTATAGAACTAGAGCATGAATAATTTTTAGTGACAATAACTAATATGCCATTGACAACAAATTTGTCACGAAAAAAAATTCAAAAAAAACTCTGTAATGACAATTTATATCGTAGTAAAAGGTATTGCAAAAACAATGACGAAATACATTGTCACAAAAACACTTTACATGCAAAACTTCATGTGGCGATGTGATGATATGATGACGAAACAATATAGCTCATGTGACAATATTTCGCCACATAAGTTGTCAATTGTTTGTGGCGAAACCACATTTGTCACAACTATATGTGACGATAAAAACCTTTCGCCACATAAGACCTTTAGTGACGGGCCTATCGTGGCGATTCTTGTGGCGAAATATTTTGTCGTATAACATTCATGTGACGAATTTTCTAGATTATATGACGATATTTGGCGTCGCAGAAAAGTAGTTTTTTTGTAGTGATTGTTATATACAATATATCACAAATTAGATATATTTATATTCAAGTAAACGTAAATAAATACTCTAAACAATCTTAATATTCTCCAATAATTATGAAAGCATTATATAATTATAAGACTGTAGTTCTTTAAAGATTTTAAATTATAACAAATTAGTTTCTTAGAAAGATGTAATACTGATGTTAACATTCAAAACTTAAATGGTGTTATTGATAATTAATCACTATAATTACGCTTGCTTTTTCCTTAAAACGCCCCATATTGAGGCTAGCTTTAAGAAAAAACGAAAGAAAATAGAAATTAAGGGACCAATTTACAATAATTTTTGAGTTTAAAATATAGAAAATTGGTACAGACTTGGTTCATCAGCCGGGCTTGATTCCTTGGTGGAACCCTTGACTTAATTATTTATAATCACTTATGGAATATATATATATATATATATATATATATATATATATATATATATATATATATATATATATATATATATATATATATATATATATATATGGTACTAAAATAAGACAATATTTTGTTATAATTTACAAAATTAAAAATTAAGAAATTTGTTTCCACTTTTTGTGTAATTTACTATAGGAAGAAAGCATTCTACCAATTCTCTTTCTTCTCCTTAATTACTTTCCAATTTTTCTAGATTTACTAGTCAATCAATGTGAATCATTAGTGACATAAATAAATATTCTCTTTCCCCATAACTTATCTATTTACTATGTTATTAATTGTCAATTTGCCTTAAACCATTCAACTATTTTTCCAATTTGATTTATACTACTAATTGTTAAAGGAGATGAATACGTCAATTTCAGTTTTGCTGTTCCAAAAATCTCATATGTTTTAGGGTGATATAATGATTTTTATAGAAGAGAAAAAATGAATGAATGATTATTTCTTCTAAAACCTGGTCATGGCCGGTTCGGATTCGCCGGTTCAACCGACAAACCGGCCGGTCGAAGGCGGTTCCGCCTGTCATATCGGACGAAGGGCCGGTTAAACTGGACGGACCAGCCGATCCGGTCCGATTTTAATTACACTGAATAACAACCCCTGTGGGCATTCATTTATTTATTGAAGCGACAGACCGTTGACCAAGCCCCATTAATCCCTTTTTCCCCTAGCTCTCGTTATTACATAACATAATCCACTCGAAAATGGTGAACTGGGTCGCAGCTTATGAAAAGTTAATGGTACACAACCTGATGAAAATGGCAGGCATTACACCACACACCATTGAGATCGAACCAGGCACCTTCATGAACATTTGGGTCCCTACTCAAACCGTGAAAAACAATTCCAAGAAAACCATCAAACCAACAAAACCCGTTGTTGTACTCCTCCATGGCTTCGCCGGTAACGGCATCTTCACGTGGCAATTCCAGGCAAGAGGATATTACCAACTGAAAGTCATTGCACTATACAAATGATGTTCAGTTGATCAGTACTTTAAATCTATCTCGAGAACTATTCTGGACTTAATACTTTTCTTTTCAGGTGAATTCCCTGACTAGAAAATACTCGGTATACGTGCCGGACTTCCTCTTCTTCGGATGCTCGATCACCGACAAACCCGACAGGTCTCCGACGTTCCAGGCGGAGTACGTCGCGAAGGGGCTGAGGAAGCTTGGAATCGAGAGGTGCACGGTGGTCGGGTTCAGCTACGGCGGCATGGTGGCGTTCAAGATGGCGGAGATGTACCCTGACCTCGTGGAGGCGCTGGTGATATCGGGGGCGGTCCCGGCGTTGACGGAGTCGATCAACAATGCAATGCTAGAGGGACTTGGGTATCGTTCGTTGTCGGAGTTTTTGCTCCCGACATCGGTCAAAGGTTGTAAGGCGCTGTTTAAAAGGGCGGTCCACATGAACCTGTGGCTTCCCGATCGCCTCTGCAAGGACTTCCTTCAGGTTAGTACGTGATTCGATTATCGTGTTTCATGTTTATTAATAATTAGAGTAGTTGAATTGTTATCTAATATTACTATATACATGTGTTATTGTTTTCTTTGTGATCGATATAAAATGTTAAGTATAATGGTCTCATTATCATAGACAGTTGGTTGGAGAGATAAAGTTAAATATTATGCGTTTTTTTTTTTTTGATGATTAAATATTATGCGTTTGGTAAGATAGAGAAAATAGGCATTAAGGCATAAATTTGACCAGATTATCTTCATTTTAGTTGTTATTTGTTTCTAAGATAACAATCTCACCTCCCACGAGATAATCTTCATTTTTGTTGTTAATTGTCGTTAATTCAGGTTAACACGTGGCATGCCATAGTTTAATGATGGATTAAAATCCACCAGCATGCCATAGAGTAATTTGCCTTAATTCGGCCCGCATTTCAATCTCGTGCCTAGTCTTCTTTTAGAAGAAAGAAATGTTTCACGTTTAAAACATAGGAACTCGTGTCCGATCGTGAGGTGAAAATGACTGGAGCGGATGATAACATAATTAATTACCCATTTGGCCCTTACGCTAAGGTGTTAAAAAGGTTCATATATATGTTGGCATTATCTGATTATAAAAAAAAGTGGCAACATGTTTTGTCTAAATAAAACAATTTTTATTCGTTTAGTTTCTCATCGTTGCGGGAAATCCTCCATTTTAGTAGTCATAACTCGGAAAAATAAGATGTGCATTATATATTATGTTCAGAGATTTCTAAAAATATAAATGAAAACATATACGTAAGAAAGCAAAAAAAATTATTTTACTATGTGCATTAGGCGAGTAGAGTACATGCGGAAAACATAATAGAATGATTTTTCTCCTCTTTTGTTAGAATTACAAGTTTTTTCTTCAATGGCAGTTTCTAGCTTATAATGCACACATAGTTTGTTTGCTAACCTTTTATTTTATATTCTATTAGTTAATATAACTTTAGAAGCTTTTTGCTCTAACCGTTAAATTTTTATGCAATTAGTTAATATCACGATTTCTTTTAAAATTATGTCCTTGAGCCTACACTATTTCGAAATTTGCCGACATGAAGCGTGTTCCTGGGTAGTTATTTATGGACACAAGTCACCAACCCTATTGGATTTGCATCAATCTACCGCAAAATAGCAATTTTTGGCTTCCACCCTTGTGGTCTGAAATTTATGTTAGCTATATAAGTAAAATATAAGTTGAGTTAGTACCCCAAATTCAAACATTAAAAATATACTCAGTGAAATTGAATTGCATTTGACGGGTAATTCAAAAATACCGGAATTCTCTACGGACTACTTTGCAGTGGCACGAAGTTGAGATATTTCTGGACCAAAAGCAATGAAGTCTTGAAATAATAGTTTCACCTATCTATACAAGAATCTTGGACCCGGCTAAATGATAACAATTACATACTTGGAAGAAGAATTTATATGTACAATTCAACGCGGCTCTTGTTTTGCTCATGCCTGGCTCTAGTTAATTTATATAAAAAGTTTTGAGGTAGTTGTTATTTTAGACCTTGCTAAATATGCGTTGGTATGTTTAACGTATAGTGATAAATATGACAAAATATTGGAACAAAAGAACCTAATTGGTATGTTTAACGTATAGTGATAAATATGACAAAATATTGGAACAGAAGAACCTAAGAATCTTTCGTGCTAACTTCCTGCAAAACTCAGAATTGGGTCCAACCTCTAACATAAAAAATCGGGTAAAAAGCGTCAAACTTTCCAACCTATATATTGTCCATGTGCTACTTGCCTCTTAACCTTTGAAAAGTAATAAGGGTTAATGACGATTACCGTTACCCCCTTGACGGTTGAGCTATTTTGTAATATCCACTGACGTTTGAAAAATAGCGTTTTGCCTCCTAACGTTTGTAAAAATGTGTTATTTGTCCCCTGAGTCTTTGATCAACAGTTCATTTTTGACATGTGTCTATCTTTTCATCCATTACATTTGGTATGAGGACGTAAATACACATTTTTACAAACTTTACGATGCTCTTTTTCAAACGTTAAGGATGAACATTGCAAAACATGTCAAATGTTAAAGGCAAATCACAATTGGCCCAAGTTATAATAGAAATCCAACGTTTGAGAAAAATGCGAACTTCTCCTTAGTTGTTGATCAGTCATTTGATTCAAACACATTTGTGCATTTTCGCCAGTCAAATTTGGCTTTAGACGGAAGATCGCACATTTTGAATAGGTTGAGTGGTATATTGTAACTTTTCAAAAATTAGAGACAAATTGCACACAAACAATAGATTCTGATGCTTCATACTTTTTACCATAAAAGATATTAATTGTTAATAGGATGTCGCTGCAATGGTACGAGATTTTTACAAGTTAAAGTGTAATGAGAACCTTTTAAGGGAAAATAAAATTTAACTCACAAATCAATCTTCATTATCAAGTTTGGTTCTGGCTTCTTACTACTTGAAAACTGATAAGCAGGTGATGTTCAGCAACAGAAAGGAAAGGGCTGAACTACTTGAGGCTCTTGTTGTAAGCAACACTACAAACATCCCAAATTTTTCTCAGGTACTATTGCAATGATCAATTAACATCTAGAAATCCATGACAATTGTATAATAACTAATATGTGACAATGTAAGTATGCCTCCTAGTTTAACGTCTCTACATGTTTCGTTACAGAGAATTCATCTCCTATGGGGTGAAAATGATCAGATTTTCAAGTTGGAACTTGCTCAGAAGATAAAAGAGTAAGTTTATTTTTAGTTCATCACTATATACGTAAATCTAACAATAGCTAGACAGATAGACTTGGTATTCAAACACTCTATCAGACCACAGTGATAAATCGATTTGAACAACTACAAACATGAAAATGTTTAAGTATGAGATGCTTTGTTTTTACATGTCATAAAGAATTTGACAATAAAATAAATGGTGTTATTGCGCCTAGTAAATTTCTATGATACTTTGTCAAGTATCCCGTATGTAGTACTAATTTGTTTCTTCAATTTACAGGCAACTAGGAAGTCAAGTTATATTATGTGGCATAAAGAGAGCAGGTCACCTAGTTCACTTGGAACGACCTTGCATTTACAATAGATGTCTCAAGCAGATCCTTGCTACCCTGCATGATGATGAAGCCAATAAATGAAGATTCTACAGTGCTTAAATGTCTTGGTTGTCGATGCTTAAATATCTGGTCTATTTGTATTTTGTGAACCATTGACTGGTTTTGATGGAATATTTAGTGGTAAATATTGTATCATCTTTCTTGATATTGAGTCGCCTTGAGCATTAAAAACAGGGGTTCATGGAATTGTTGGTGAAGCAAAATACAACACCTACAACTGCAACAAAATATATGTTCAGTTCAAATAAGCCCTAAGCTAAATATTATCATCTAAAGGACCTTTGGTTTTCTTCTAGCGTCTTTCCTTCAGTTTCAGGCACTCAAAGACCCACGAATGTTAATGTAAAAACTAATATTATCTAATAAATGCAGAGAGTCCTTGTGAAAATCTAGATGATTCAGTGTCACAAAATGAGGAGAGAGAGAGAGAGAGAGAGAGAGAGAGAGAGAGAGAGAGAGAGAGAGAGAGAGAGAACCCACTACTCCAAGTTAAGAGCAAATTAACAGCCATCCTAATCACCAATGCAGATTGATCGTCCAAACTTAGACAACAATTTTCATCGCAAGTGTATGGTTTGCAAGTGATAAAATGAAGTAGGTTATGACCCTCATATTATCGATCCCACAAAGAGACAATATGAATATAGTGAATAGTATTATTAATTAATTCTAATTTCCAGATTCAAAACAATAAAACTATAAATAGGAGGATTTTTAATAACGAGTTGAGTGAGTATATAATGAATTTCAATAATAAAGAAAATCTTAGAGTGTTGACTTCATTGGATTCTTTCAATTACTCATCTTATGTTAGTCAATGAATTCAGATATTGTAGTATTTTATGCAGGTAGTCCTAAATTAGTGTGCAGTACTAGTTCACAGATCTTTACATTCAATTCATTTGAATGGTACTATGTGTATTTTCTCCTAAATGCATCACGTTCGATGAATTATCTATGTCAAATAACACAAAACAACATAAAACATGAATCAAGTTGTCAATCTTCCAACATTATTTTATGGATTACCATATACATGAGATCTATTTCATATAATTCTTCGGTCGAATATGAAAATCTGAAAATACTTCAATACTCAAAATATCAAGTCAAAATGTAAGATTTATAACATTCAACATCAATTACTACCGAACTCCAAGGTTTCACAAATTGGCTACTCATAATCCTAAAAACATATCACGGTTCAAAAGTAAACATCAACATTGTAAATTCAAATAATAGAAAGATCAAATCTGACTTAGTCTTTTTCGTCTTCTCCAAATTCTCCTATGAATGGGTCTTTGTCTCCGTAAAATAGAAACACCAAAACTAAGCTCAAGATAGATTACTAAAACTAATGTATAAAAAGTGTGTTGTGAAACCCTAGCAGAGATAATCTAGATTCCTAAGCATCCACGCTTGTTCCTCCTATGTTCTTGTGTGCTCTCGCGTCTTCCCTTTTTTCTTGTGGTTGGGATAAGGGTTTTTAATGTAAGTGAACCAAATTTTATGCAAAAAGACGAGAATGTCAACTCAGTGTTCCGCGATCAACTAAGTGATTGCGTACTCTCTGCTCATCTCGCATTCTCCAACTATACGAAGGTATACTTACGCACGCCTCTTCGGATTGGTCAACTTCTGCAATATTTCATTCATATCTTTTGTGCTGGAACTCCAAATTCACTACATTTTTTTGCGTTGCACTCCTTTCTCAGTCCTTTTCATAGTGGTAGCAGCTCTTCTCCAATCATCTACTCCAAATCCTGCTTTTTAGCCTTGAAATTGTTTGTATTTGCCAAAAGACTCCTAAATAGTAAAAAGAACAAAAATAGAAGTAAATGACTCAAAACACTCAAGAATTCACAACAATATCAACTTAAAAGTGTCTGAAATATGAATGTCAAATATACTCATCACAAATAGCCAATTGGCTAATGTAGCTACACTTTCCGCAAGACTTTGATGCTTACATGAAGAAAACTAGAATAGCAAAATAAACCAACAAGAAGTGAATCATTATATGCATTGTGAAATAAGTTGATACCCCCACTAGAAAATTACTAAGCTTTTTGGTGAAAACTTAGTGAATACACTATATGAGTTGAAATAATGGTGCCGACTATTTTATCATTTTGAATTGAATAAGTAAACATCGAACAACAATGATTGGTCTAATCGTGAGATAAATCCTAAATTACTTTGCAATACGGACTAAATACTAAGATTCATTGAATACTATTTTCCTTATCAATTAAAAATTAAAATTGCAAGTAATAACTTGCATTGTAACTCATTACTCATGGCACAAGTCCAAGTGCTATCGAAAATCCAATCACCAGAATCTGGAAAAGATATATGTGAGAGAAAGTCAAAATGCCACCACGGATGGGGTGTAAGAGTTAATATTACACTCATCAGACAAACCAAGAGTCCGACTAATGCACATACTCCCAAGATAAAATAAGAACTTTTTGGTAACACATCCTAATTAAGTGAACAAAAGACAGTGTATGGTGAACAACGATAAAATTTAGACAAGGATATGGTGAGCTGTCATAAAATTAATATAGAACTCAACTTTGTTGAATATGTGACAAGAGAAAGAAAAATCAGACCTTTAAATAAAATGTTATTGCAACAAGGAGGCTGCTTAAAGTCATTATCGACAAGGAAACCTGCAGTAACAAGTTATATTTAATCCCACTCTGATGCTCAAGTAAATAACAACATCCCAATTTCAAAGTGATTAGCGAGACGCGTTATTAGAAAAATTATTGCGACCCACTTTATCCACCAACGTTGTTGAAGCCCCAAGTAAGAACAAGGCTTCAGAAAATGACAGGATTCCTTAATTACCAGAGTCTTATTGTAAATAAATGCATGTTGATGCATTTGGTTTTCTTGACGTTTACCTAAATACCCCCGATGGCAAATATTGCGGCCTTACCAAATAAAATCCCTGTTCACTAGGGAGATGAAATATAATTTTTGATTTCACTTATGAAGTATCTACACTAGATATATATGGTACTTGAATTTGAATTCTTTATTACTACCGAAAATTAAATTGAATATATAATAAATAAGTGATAACTTTAAATATGAAAAAGCAGAAAACTTGTGAGTTAAGAACCACAGACAAACACATATAGATCAAGGAAGTATAAGTGATGGAAGTAATGAGGTTTATGCTCCAAAGTTGGATAAAAACCCTTTAACCAAATAAGGATTTTTATGTTTGTGTGGTAGCAAGACGCATATGATTTGCAAATGTACGAGTGGAACAATATAATGCTTTTCAAAAGTCCAGAATATCGATTTCATAAGGACTAATTAAAACAATATATTGAACACACTATTTTAAGGTAAGTGGATGAAATCAATTCATTTGGATTATTTAGACTAATTCATAACTAACTAAGAAACCAATATATATTCCATCGATAAACAATAATAATTATATCCTAGAAGCCCCGGTAAGATACATGCTGGTGCTGGAAATCTCAGGGCCCAATAATTATATCCTAAGGTAGTGTTTGGTTGGGCTGACCGTATAATCTATAGATTAACTAAAGTTGATATAAATTCCCGTATAAAAGTTAGCTTCAATTTTGTATATGTGTTTGCTTGGACTGATTGTTTCCAGTACAATGTTATGTCATAAAGGCTATTTGTGTTTGGTTTGATTGATAACTTGTAAAATATCACTTGAACTGACTAAAATGCCCCCCAAACGTTTTTTCAAAAGGACACGTCGTTTTCTTTTGTTTAAAACGCATCTGAACATTCACTCTATTTCCCCCAAATCGCACGCAAACCCTAGGTTTGTAAAAAGCCTTCTATCACAAAATTTATTTTCTCTACTTTAATTTTCTTTTAATTAACTATCGTTTTTCTTACTTCGTTTTGTTATCGCACTTTTTTGTTACGCAGGTGACGCCTGATTTCGCTGGAACCCTAGAATATCAAAGACACCGAGGTAAGTCCGATTTCACTCGTTTTATGGTTTTCGGTTTTACATGGTGTTAGTTTGGTCCGATTTGACTCGATTATGCTTGATTACGTGCGTTTCTGTGTTGGGATTTTGTGTAACTATGTTACTATGTTACCGGGTTACCGTGTATTACTGCGCGTTTTTTTTTTTTGGTAAATTTTTTTCATGTTTTGGTACATTTGAGTTTGTTTTAGTCTTGATTTATGTGAGTCAATCCTCCCTTAGTTTTGAGAGCCATGCATGGTGTTGATTAAGTGTGGGTGGCTTTCGTGTTGCAATCGAGGTTTAGTAGTTTAAGTTTGGTGTTTGGTTGTTTACGCAAAGAGGATGGAAGTTGCATTATAAGTGCACCAAAACGTATTAGACCGGTTTTAATTGATTTTCAGCCATTTGGGGACGCATGTAGTAGGCTAGTGTGGCTGCCATTATGAATAAGTTGTTATTTTTATTAATGTGTTGTAGATGGAGGCCAGATTCACGGTTAGGTGTACGTGTGGACGGGGGAATATGACTTACCTCCTGGCAGGTCCAAAAGCTAAATTTCCTGGTCGGTTTTATTACATTTGCCCACTACAAGATAAGCACGTGGATTGGTTTGTTTGGGCCGATCAAATTCAGCACCCCAGATATAGTCATATCCAAAAGACCCCAACTTACCCGAACACGTATGCGTCTACCTCTCGCGAGAACACAATGTCCAGCCCAAAAATGAATTGTGCTAGTGAAGATAATCACTCGGCAACATCCTACCCCACTGTAACTCACCGTGATCGTGTCGTTGTCAATGACCCTCTCACTACACAAACACAAGAAGTATTAAAGAACATGGACCATAAACGACTTATTGGGTCTCTAGACGATAGAATGCTTGCAAAAGTTGCTGTTGCTTGTTGTTTTATGTCATGGTGTATGTTATTTGTGTGTATGATAGCTTTCATGGCAGTAGCATTCATAATAGTTTCGAAGTAGTCTGCTATGTAACCAGATTGAGTTTATTTGGAGATAGGGTATGTAATATGGTACATGACAATGTATGTACTTTTGACTCTTCTTAGTTATTATGTATTGCGACGACAATGTCATATTTTAGTTTGGTCAATGAGGTTGGTATCATATATATCTCAGTACTTGAATTGGCTATTATTACGACTATGGTGTGTTTTCAAATAGTGGTTGTTGAAGTTTTTGTTATACCTGCCAATTTGTTCCAGGGGCTAACCTTTGTTTTGCATATTGTGTGCAAGATGCCTCTAACAAGGAAACAGTGGCTGAATTTGAAATTCTACGAGCCTGATCTCGGGCGTAACGGCGACTTCTACGTACTGCACATGTTGCTCAACTACGGCAATACTCACGACCTTACGAACGTGACTGAGTTGGAAAGAGCGATTGCGAGCCTGCATGCTCGTTTCCAAGAAAGAGGTTTTGACTACTCCCTGAAGACAATCCGCGAGAAGGTATCTGCAATGAGGCGTCGGTATAAGGTGTTCCAGAGGTTCATCACTCTGCCTGGCGTGCACTTTGACGAGTATCGCTGTGTAATTAGTACCGACAACGAGTACAGACCCCACATTCGCAAGGTAAATCACACTTTTGTACTTTGTATTTATAATATAAAGTATTGTGTTTTATCAAAATATTTACCTAAACTAATGTTAGCTACTTTATAACAATTCACAGGAATCGCCCTTTGAAAAATATTTTCGTCTCTACGGTTTTCCCGACTACGACATGCATAAGCTGTTGTTTGACATCGGTAATGCTGCGTTGCTACCGGAGGAGCTCATAGGGACAGAAGCACAACCCCTGCATTTGGATTACGGCGACGATAATGTCGTAGAGATCGTTGGGGGCGGCCACGTTGTGTGGGGTGACGTTCCCGGTGCATCGAATGCCGCTGTTGGTTCCGATGACGACGACACGGTTACGCATGTTTGAGGTAGGCTGCCAATGTTTTAAGAATATGTTTTATCGTTGGACATTAACGAATTTAAGTAACTAATATTAGTTAATCTAGTGCTTGACATTTGAACAGTATTTTTATGCTTACGCCTGTGAGCTCTACCAATGTATATCGTGCTCACATTTTGTCGGGCGTATTCGTCATGGATATTAGAATTAGTATTAATCGTACAATTTACATCACAATTATTATTTTGTTGTAATGTTCCTTTTTTGGTGTAATTGTGATGAATCTAATATTATGTTAATATTTTTTGTTGTGTAATTCCTCTTTTTATGAATCGTACTATATTATGCTCATATTTGTTGTGCAATTCCTCTTTTTATGAAAGAATATTACATAGGATGGAGATAAAGGGGATGCATTGAGTAGTCTTTTCAATTTCAACAAAAGTTGATGTATGGTTTGTAGTTTAGTGATTTTTGGAAGAATATATTCTCTTGTGTGCAACAGAGAATCTGAAAGTACTATCTATCAACAAGCAAGGACTAAAATGCAAATATATACTTGAATCTTCCAATATAATAGGCACGAGGCCATTCACCAAATGCTCCATCTTATTATCATATTCAATCTTCAAAAAACACACAAACAATATGACTAGTGCCAACGAAACTCAAAAGCTCTTCTTCTACGGCGCAAATTGGACGGAAGAATACGATGTGTCACTGATCGACAACTTGAAAGAACAATGTTACTCCGACTATGGTTGTGTGCCTTTACACAACTCAAGGTTCCTCGACATGATTGTCAACAATGCAACCGACTACGTTAATCTAACCCACGGTACGAAGTACACTAGCGACGATATACTAAGCCGTTTCGAAAACTTGGCGGCGCGCTACCAATGCTTTAGGATGATTCTTGGAAACCCGGAAGTTACTTGGGATCACACGAGAAATGTTGTACATGCTAGCAATGAGTTGTGGGATGCATTTATTAAGGTGGTGTCTCTATATCTTTTGTTATATTGTTAATTTAACTTAATTAAACGACAATGGTAATACTTGTAGCGTTAGTTTCTGTTTGCACAATCTAACTATATTATAGGATGATCCCGAGGCCGAGGCGTACAAAGAGAACGGGGAGTTTGCGTGGACTTCGTTAACAAAACTTTTCGGGAGGCCAACAATTCGGGCAAGAGTGTGTAGGGAGCAAATCCGTCGTTCTAGTGGGGAAATAATTGAAAATGCCCGTAAACAATTCGATTTCGTTCATCTAATAGTTTATTAACCTATCGTTTTTAATTTGTTTTTTTTTTTTCCTAACTTAAGTGCCACTTTGTAATAGGCCGGGTGAGGGACGAGCCGTGTCAACCGAGAAACGGAGGGGGCAGTGTGTGCGATCGAATGTCCAACACGGAGGGTGCGAGGGGTATAGTTGATATGGAAGCAGATGTGGAAGAAAGGGGACGTAACGCTAACGCCGCCGCACACAGTTACCAAGGCTCGAGTTCGGCTAAGTCTTTTGAGTTCTAATAATTGAAACGGTCTATGTCGGTTTTATTTGCTTATCGGAATAATTTGTCACTCTATTTAAGTACGTGTTAAGTTTTAATTTCTATGTTTTCCGTATTCGCATGTGATCCGCACGACTAACTACGTATGTTAGCCGTTGTGGAATTCTAATAAAATTGTTGTTGTTTTAGGCGTCTACTCTGGTCGTTTGATTTGGAATAATCATTGTTCGATATTGCACGTAATTGTAAACAAAATAGTAACAAAAGGGATTAAATAACGGTATTATACAACCGCTTAAGCGTTACTCCATTTCGAAAATGCCAAAATAATTATGCAATGAACAGTTTCAAAGCTAAACATTGCACAACAAAAAACGCTACCATACACGATTGATTACAGTACCTAAGTTAAATTACCAAACACACTCAAAACATAATAGTTCATAAATAGATGTTCAAATCTGCATATGCAGCCAAAATGTACCCCTTCCACGTGACCTTACATCTGTTAAAGTCACTTCATCTGTTTCTTGCGCAATAGCATCTTCAAGTACTTTGGCCGAGAATCTTCCAGCATCGTGAAGAAGATGTCCAGATCCTCGGGTGAATGAGCCAATTTATGCGCCAACGTCATTTTCTGGTCATCGTCGAACCCCTCGATTACTTCAAGAGCAGCGTATAACGATTTTCTTTGTGTGGAGGCAGGATCCTGGGGTGGCGGTGGGGCAACAACGATCTCAGAAATGCGGTCCAGTGCGTCTTGACACTTTTTCATGAATTCATCCACGTACGGGGGCACCTCGTTCACAGCACTTCCCGATGTACTTGGCGTCTTTCTCTTCTTCGCACCCTTTTCTTTCTTGATCTTCTTGTACATTTCTTTTGCATCAAACCTAGCAGGGTCCGGTATGGGCAAGTCGTTGTCCCCAACGTACTCGTACGCATCAAGATCAATTGGGTTGTCATCGGATTGCGAGGCGTTATTCGGCACTAATGACGGACCAGCAGCACTGCGTCCCTTCTGTGGACCAT
Organism: Misopates orontium; assembly: GCA_946800315.1. Classification (NCBI taxonomy): domain Eukaryota; kingdom Viridiplantae; phylum Streptophyta; class Magnoliopsida; order Lamiales; family Plantaginaceae; genus Misopates; species Misopates orontium. Next base: position 15,341,365 of record OX326950.1, on the reverse strand, counting down.
TGAGAAGCTCTTGAACCGCGGCAGAAATATCTTCAGCGCCCATTCCGGTTGCCCGATCTTTTCCAAAAACATCGGCCCATTCGTTGAAGAATGGAAACCTCTTCAAGCGATAACCCGAAACATACGGATGCACCTACGTAGGGATAATACATACACGAATACATATTAGGAGTCAAAATTTAAATTTAATGTCCTCATAGACCATTTTTCATCAGCACACATACAAAAAACACAAGTTACATATTCATAAAAACACACAAACAAAATTCAGAGCTTATACAGAAGTTATATATTCATACAAACACACATAATAAATGAATCGATACTAAGCTATTAAAATATTAAAGTTCTAACATTTCAAAAGGTCAAGGCAACATAGGTTTCTGGGGATATTTGACACTTACAACACTAGCCCTAACAAATTGTTGTATGTTACTTTTAATCCTTTTCAAAGTGTTTAAGGGCTCAAAAATAGTATAAAATAGCATATATATTTAGGATGTACCCTGATTTCATACAATGTTGCAAATAGCTTAAAATAGCATATAGATTTGAGACGTTTGGTTTACCAAAGTTGAATATAGGTACACTAAAGGCCAATGATCACTTTGCATAAACAGAATAAAGGCTATAATCAGCCACCAATTTGAAGAAAATGTCTAGCACAAATCCTAGTTGTTTTTGTGCAAAAAACAACATTGCAACAAAAGTAAGACAACCAAGAAAAAAGGAAAAAACCAAGTAAGATGCAAATAAAGATAGCCTAAACACTAAAATCTATATCCAACATTCTCGACTGAACTAAACTATTACCACTAGTCTTTTCTTTCATGTCATGCATCAACGAATTGAGTTTGTGCACAAATTAAAATCAATCCTTACCCGAACGTATTCGGTCCACCAGTCCTCACTCACAATATCGATCATTTGCGTGTTCTCATTGTACTTTGCCCCATCTCCGCTGTTGTCGAACATTGTGTACAGATGCGAATAAGTCTTCTTCCACACAGTTAATTTGGACTTTATCTGTGGGTCGGAACGAATGTCGGTATCCGGTAAAGTTTTTCGCATCAGTCCCTCCAGCTGTATCAAATACCCGGCTTTAAAAGCGTTGTCGACCTTGAATCCCCTAGCTTTCAGTTCCTTCAAAGCAGACAGCAGTGCGGTCTCCTCGACCCGAGTCCATACCCGTCGGCACTTCCCACTCTTTGTCTGCTTTCCTTTGCCTTTCGCCGGGTTCGAGCTACAACTAGATGCTTCCATACCTAAAACGAGCAAAATGTAAGCAATGATTAGCGTATACTTATAAACACGAGTGCCAAAAACAATTCCCACTAATTGGCATATCAAATAACATTAACCACAAAATTGAAAGACCAACAAAACAATGAATTATACACATTCACAAATAATCAAGGTGTTACACGAAATAACCAATACAAATACAGCATAACGAGCTTAAGATCACATAATCAATCTAATTCAAAAAACGCTATACAATGCAACAAATGTTTTACTAACAATGAAAAGCAATGTCACCGGTACATAAACAGAAATATCATGTTCAATTAGATGAAAGGGGTGAGTTTTTAAATGTTGAAAATCCTATTGATTCCTAAAATGTCGATTAGCACGCCATTCATTCCACATTTCCATCGCAAGTGTGTCCCTAAAGTTGGTCCAGGCTGCTGAATTCTCTAATCCGTCGACATATTCTTCAGGAGCATCGTCGTCGGAGTCCGAGTCGTCAGAACTAGTGTCCAGAGGATCACTTGGCATATTGATCTTAATGAAGTTGTGCAAGAGGGCACAAGCCATAATAATCCTGTTCTGTATCTTCAGTGGGTACTCAGATGGGGACTTTAGTATCTTCCATCGCTTCTTAAGACGACCAAAGGCTCTCTCAATGATGCTCCGTGCGCGGCTGTGCTTCATATTAAAGAACTCTTCATGATCTTGCGGAGCAGCCCTACCCTCCTCCCACTCTTTCAAGTGATATCTACGACCCCTGTACGGTGCCAGATAACCTTCACAATTTGTGTACTCGGCATCGACAAGGTAATAGTTCCCTGCACAATACAGTGGACACAATTATTATGATTTAAAACGCGAGGGTACTAATGTGGTCATGTTACAACAATTCATGATTGATAACATACCTTGGGGAACACGTAGTCCATGGGGAGGAGGTCTAAAGACAGCATCTCGTAAAACACGTCCATCAGCAGCTGATCCTTCCCAACCACACAACACGTACACGAACTGCATGTTAATATCACACACACCAAGAACATTTACGGATATACGGCCCTTACTATTGCGGTAACGTGGGTGGTCGATAGTCGGTGCCGTCACATCAATGTGTGTTCCATCTAGAGCCCCTAAACAACCCTGGTAATGTGACACACATTTGTGAAAATGGCAGTAGAGCTAAGTAATTGCAATTAACATGATTGTGCACAATTTTAGTACCTTAAAACACTTCCACGGCTCTTCATCGTTCTCGTTCTCTTCCGACACAGACTTGGGGGTCACCAACATAAGTTGACTGCACTTTAAGAGTGCATCTAAGGTCTTTCTAAAATAACGACTAACCGTCTGTCCCGACCTTCGCCAATAAAACCCTATGGTTCTGTTGGTGGTGTGGTGTGCCATAATCATTAAGAATAGGGAAACCTGTTCTCGTATACTAACGTATTTCTCATCCCTCAAACCCCCCACTGCCTGAAGCAACCAACACAGTTTATTAAAACTGTATCTATCCATTCTTAGCTGACTCAAGCAATGAACATCGTTCATTCCAGTCAATCTATCCATGTGTGCATTAATCGGCCTCATCTTAGAAATGAGACTATACCTAACTGCCTCACGTCGACGATTGTTCCTTAAATTGGTTTGGTGTTTGTCAAATAATGTCAGAAAAAAAAATATTCTCGCTCGTAGCACTATTAGGTGCAGTAGTACTATAATAAGGGTTTTCTGCCGTTCATCCATCTGATACACAACAAATACAACGAATCAAAACCTTATCCCTACAAGTGTACCAACATATACGTTTGAAAACAGTTATTCAGATTTATGAACTACTTATATCATGCTCAAGTAAACAAAACCCAACAAAATCATCAATCTGTAACAAACAATTTACACCACTGCCATCAAGACATTGCAGGAAAAAATTTGCATTTGCAGCAAACATATATCTGGATTATATAACCGGCAACTCAGTTATACTTAAATATCAACTAAAACCCAAACATATGTATGTACGGTAATTAACAAAAAATATAAGCATAATCCAAATGTTTTTGTGCAACAATATGAACAAGTAACACAACCTCAGCAAACTAGAAAACAATTAACACAACCTAAGCATAATCCAAATGTAAGCATATTTTACACTTAAACAATTTGTAACACAAGTAACACAAATACTCATTTGTAACATAACACACAATAATGATCAATAATTACAGCAACAATGATACACGCACAGAAACACTTCCATAGAAAACTAACATAAGCATATTCGTCACAGTGTTATCTAGTCCACACTAGACCCATAAATTTTACAAAGTATAAGAATCAATGGTGAGAAACTCACCTTAATACAACCAGATATGATTTTTTAGCAAAATCGCGTACGTTTAGGTGCCCACAATCGCCAACGATTTTCTGCAAAATCGTGAGTCTCACCGTGCGTATTTCCTGCAAAAAAACGCGTACGAGAGTGAGTATTCAGTAATTTTTACAATAATTTAGTGTAAACACACAAGAAATCAGAAACCCATGGCTAAATTTTCAACCTCCAACGAAACCCTAGAAAAAATTCGTGTTTTTCTGAACGTGTTTGAGGGGGAAAATCTAATTTGGGGGATTTGTTAATCAGATCTGAAAAAACGTCGCTCCAACAAGTGACAATTTTAATTTTATGAAACGCACCTTTTACACGCGTCAATTTGAGGGCAATTTTGTCCTTTCACATATCCGGGTCCACCGAGTAAAAAAGTAAGATAAAATAATCTTAGGGGGGGGGGTGAGATTAAAAACGCGGATAAAATTGCTACAGTACCGGGCTATCTCGCGTTTGGCGAAAAGCCCAGTCGCGTTAATCATCCCAACCAAACGCGAGATGACAACGGATGTCGTTTTTAATCTGTCCTCATCAATCCAACCAAACACTACCTAAAGCTTCAATTTCAATAGAATCTTCCTATATGCATTCAAGTATCTATCATTGGATTTTGAGTGGTTTTTCTCAAGGCAAATGCTCCTTGGGTGATCTTAAGTAGTATATCTGCGAATATTAAGACTAACCTTTATTCAATAATTTAAAAGCTCTAAGTAAGTATTAGTTCTTCGTGGTTCATATGAAGAGTAGGCACAATAAATTTTGTGACGAACCTTTCGATAAAGTAATATAACTAATGCTTTGAATTTCTCAACTAATATGAAGATTATGATTTTCCATCCTAAAGATTCAAATATATATGATCCATACTCTAATTCACATATAAATAACAAATAACTGAGTGTATTAGCGAGATACATCAAGGCACTAAGAACAATTTTAAACTCTATGCTTCAACTCAATTAACTTCAAATCAAGACATAAAATTCACAAAGTCATAGTTTTGATTAGTTACTCCATAACCATATGAATCATAGTTCAACTCATGGTCTCACAAATACAAAAACACTAATAAGTGACATAAAGATAAGTTGTGCCAGAAGAATAAAAGAGAATCTATTCGAAGATGTTTCTTCTTGATCTTGCTTGAATTCACGAAATCTTCAATTTCATGTTCTGCCCTCTTTTCTCTTGGTTTCCACAACAGTATTTCTTTTCTTATCTTCCAACTATCTAATGCTAACTCTAACTAACTAAAACTACTTGCACTTTTGTGTTTGTTTTGCCCTATTTATAATTTAGGTCGAATTCCTCTAGAAAAGACGTCAATATCCTTAAAGTAAAAGTTAATTCAGCTTTTGCCCAGAACCTCGGGGTGGTGCTACTCGTGTCTCTTCAAAAGTTTCTTAGATAGCAATCTTCAACGATGACGGTAGTTGCTCAGTGTTTCTTAAGTCGCACCTTTCCTTTCAACTTCAAACCAGTTTCTGTTGTAAGGCGCTAATCACACCAGATAGGTCAATTGGTACCATAAGCCGCGCCAAGTATAAAGTTCCTTAAGTTATGTAGCATGTGGGTTCAGTCACGCAAGAACATGCACGTGATAGGCAGTTTTGGACATTTGGACTTTTTTGACTGTAACTTCTTCAATAGTTGACCAAATCACATATTGTTTGTTCGTCGGAAACTAGAATCCCATGTCTCTGTAATGGCATAAATTTTTTTTGTCCAAATTCCTTCCTAAAACAAATGTTTTCCATGTGTAATTGCTCTTTTTTTGCCAAGTTACAACTTAATTAAACCTATAATTAAAAAAAAAATTTAAACAAAAAATGTGACACGTTGAAAATGTCTACGTAAAAATAAGGAATAGAGACTTATAATACATACATGCAACATCTACATTTATTGTGAAATATCCATGTATTTTTGTATTTGCTATTTACAATATTAGATATATACAATTTTGTTATTTCAAAGATTATTTTACGATATTCTATTATATAAGGTATATATTCTTTCTCTATGTTAATTATGTTCCCCTATGAGGAATACAACTTTTATAATAAACTAAAGATAATCAAATACAAAATTATTCATCTATATAAATAAGTAAATACATATTCTTGAACGAGATCTAGTCTTCCTAAATTATATCTCCAGCTCCACCCCTGTGTATCATATATACCTTTAAGTAATTTTCCTAAAAGTATTGATATTCAGTAATTTTCCTAAAAGTATTGATATTCATTACTTATGTTGCGATGAAACTTCTACAAATCACACAATAAAGTCTCGAAGATTGGTATGCATCTAATATTCCTCCGATGTATATATTATGTGTGTGTGGCGTGTGTATTAATTATTATTTATTTTCCATGTCAATTGACTATGTACCAATAACTTTTTATGGCAAGGACATACATTATTTTCCTAAATGTGAGGCTATTATTAAATTATGGCGAGTGATACTGCCGAATCAACAACTGTTGTTGTCAAAACAATAAACTCTCAGTTTGTCATTCTCAATTAATATAAAAGTGAAGTGTTAAAAATGTGTTAATGACAACTTTTCATAATTTACTACTTCTACCGAATTCCATCTTTTCTTAACTAACCAATCTATCTTATGGGAACACAATCGTCATCCCCCATGGCCATATTATTTTAAGATTTATTTTCGTAAAGCTCTACATAGTTCACCGTAAATAAAGTTACTAGGGACAATTTGTTTGCTATGATTATGCATGATGAACATATAATCATGTATTTTTGTTGTGTTTGGATGGATTGGGTACATCTCTTGGTTGATAAGATTAAGCCTAGTTTGAATTATTAGGTTAATCTCTCTCTCTCTCTCTCTCTCTCTCCCCCCCCCCCCACCCACCCAAATAAAAAAAGAAAAAGAAAAAGGTAAATGAACATCTGCCTCTTCCAACAAAGTTCTAAAGGAATCAAGTTTCTATCACTACCTCCAATATTCACTGCAAATCCATTACCAATCATCTCATCTCATGAGAAACCCTAATATATTTCTCCTCCTCCCTTTAATTACAAACTCTCCTCTTGTCTCTCTTCCCAGTTCACGGTCAAAGAAGTTCAGCAGGTTGAGGTTCACATGTGACCTATCTAATTTCTTTGTTAGTTTTGTGCGAGGAAACTATTGTTTCTAATATGGGTTTGACTTGAGCGGAATTACGAATACTTGATTTCATCTTCTGAAACATTTTGAATAGTTTTTATAGATTAAATTTCAATTTTTCCTCATGGATGATAGTTTTTCAAGGCATACCCCATGTGTTATTTCTTCATCTGTGTAAGCAGTCCTACTTCTTAATTTTGACGATTTTTCTCGTTTCCGTTATTTTTTCTCTCGATTTTTTTTTTCATGAAACAGTCATTTGCAATTTGATTTGTGCAGGTACGAAAGATATTATTTGCTTATGTAAAGCAAAACACGTACTTTGATTTGGGTGATAGTTTGCTTTTAAGTGATCCCCCGAAAAAAGTTTGTAAATTTTGAAAGGCAAATTTGCAGAATTATTCCATGTTGTGCTGAACCATCCAACAACATTAGCCTCTTACATACCTTCAGGGTTTTAATTAGTTTACCGAAAAAAAAAAATCAAAAAAAAATTCAAGTAGCTTCATCCAAACCAGTGTTTTAAAAGGCACTTTTGAGGCGCGCCTTGAGGCTTGCTTTGGGGCAAATTTCACCTAAAACGCCTCGAGACACTAGAAAAGCTGTAAATGTCAAAAGGCATACGTCTTTTTCTCGAGGCGTACTTCAAAAACCTATGCTTTTCTGATGTGAGGTAAGAAATTGAAATTTACTTAATAAATTGAGGGGAAAAAGCGAATCTCACTTCAATTTTAAAAGAAAGTGCAATATTTCTTGAACAAAAAAGAGAATATACGGCTCTTTTAGACTTTCACTTCAAGTCAAAGTAAAACCCCTTTTACTCTTTTCAGAATCATCAGTTCCCTAAATATGATCTAGTCACTGTGAGACTTGCATCAACATCATAATATTGTTATGATATGTTGTTCTTCACGATTGTGTTTCTTTTTGTTTAGATTTTGTTTTGCTTTTTCTTTTCTTTTTTGTTCGAATACTTGATATATTGAATGAGTTTGAAGATTTGATGTAGTAAATATTACTATTTCTCATGTGACTACAGTGCATGTTTTAGTTTTTACATTAATTTAAAATAGTTCTAAATTTGGGAGTTTTTGTTGTACTTTTTGAGTATCAAATTGAATGGTTTCATATTGCAACTCTCCAACTTCATTACTCTTTTGAGGAAGTTTGTAGTAATAATAATAATAATAATAATAATAATAAATAATAAATAATAATAATAATTTTTATTATTATTATAAGTAGCCCATATATATTTTTAAAATATTTGATAAGGGTAATATCAATTGAGTGAGGTAAAAATGGGTAAAAGTGACGTGTATAGGTAAAATGAACAGTAACTTTGGGTCGTATAAAACGAAGGGTAAGAACGCACTGTTCCTGAACTGAGTGTTCGTACGAAGCGTACCTCGATTAGAACTAACCGCAGTATTGCAGAAATCCTCTCTCTAGAAATGTAGAATTGTGATATGTTTTCCTTGGTGAAATAATCCGTACAGCCGTAGTATATATAGGCTGCCGAGCTTGACGCGTAGCGTCTTATGATTGGTCGTCGGACACGGCTCGTATTAATGTAACCCACGAGGGACGTCATTTAAGACTTACACACCACGTGGGTCGTATTCAATTGTGCTCGTTGAAGAGTGTGCTCATTGAAGAGTGTGATCATTGAAGATCCGTCAGACCCGTCAGACTTAAGGGTCGTAATTAATGCGTGTCTGACAGTAGCTGACAGCTCTGACACCTATCAATGCTCTGTCATTCACGTGGTTATTCGATCGTAGCTTTATGGTCATTCGACCCTCGATCTCAGAAGACGACCCCTTTTATTCGGTCCATGTTTGGCTCGAGGTTATCCGCTATCGTAACTTCAGGTTTTACGACCGTAATCCTACGGACCATTATCAATAGTCCCCCCAGTTTTGACTCCGACGGGTTGGGGTCGAAATTCTTTGTAACCTGCCTGTTTCGTATCGAATATCTATTCGTATCGTTGTCTGACTTTTGATGATGTCATCCATATCTTTTGTAACGGCTGCGCATCATGGGGATCCCATCCGTTAGCGTTTTCAATACGCTAAGTCTTAATGACATCGTGGGGTAACTTTATCGTTACGTGTGCGGATTTGCCGGGCGAGTGGTGCAGATCGTGTGCGCGTGGGCTCGAGATTCCTGGGCGCGTGTGCGACCGTAACCACGTGGCCTTTTCTGATTGTCGAATTACAACGGTTCGTCATGATTACGACGGTTACTTCTGATCGTGCGTGATTGGGCACGTTTATCTCGGGGCTAGTGGGAGGGATCATGCGCGACTGGGCGCGATTTTTTCGGGAGGGTGTGAGTCACGCGCCACGTGTCACGCTGTGATTGGGGTCTTCGAACGGCCCATCATTAAGTTGATGGTTTCGACGGCTCCCTAGGTTTTCGTGCACACGACTCCCCACCATATAAATAACATACGAACTTCAGTCTCCTTCTTCACTTCTACTTCAAACTTTCCGGCGAACTACTCTTTTGGTGTTCTCTGCGTATTCCAGCAAACTTTCCGAGTCTTTAGCAGTTTTTCTTCAATTTCACAGCCTGTTTCTTTCTTTTTCGCCGTTTCTACTCGTCAAAAGATGTCTTCTTCTTCATCTGCAGCCGACCTTCTAGCCCCCCAGGTTTCTTCTGTCGATCTTCAGGCTCCTGTGGTGTCGCGGTACGACAGCGATATGGAGGAGTCGGGTTCTCCTCCCCAGCCCCTGGTGAGCAAGAGGCGTCGTCTTATGAAGGACGGCGTCCCCGTGGGCGGTTCTTCCTCGGCCGCGAACACGGTTCCTACCACCGTCACCCCTGCTACCACCACCACCGTTGCTCATCCACCTGTTTCTACGGTCACTCCGTCGCCTGCTGCTGGGGGAAGTTTGTCGGACCCGGGTGGTCTGTCCACGAACGCGAGTTCGCTCAAGGCGAAGGACATCGGGCCAATTTTGGTCAAGTACGGGGTCGATCTGACAACGGTCGACTTTCGTGCGCCGGGGCCAGAGGATCGTGCTACTGGACCCCTCCTGGATTCGTGACGATCTATACGATCCAGATGATTTGCGGGCTAAGGATGTTTTTCCATCCTTTCTATGTCGAGGTTATGAATGCCTGCCACCTCTGCCCCAGCCAACTGAACCCAAACGCCTATCGTGTTCTGGTGGGGTTCGTATTGTGCCACCTTCTGCTGGGGGTCGCGTGCACCGTGGATCGTTTCTTCGCGGTCTACCGAGTGCAGCTGAATTCCAAGGCGCCCCCTTTCTACTACTTCACCGCTCGGGATACGAAGAACGCTTTCCTCCTAAACAATCCATCGTCTCATGGTTTGTGGAATGACAAGTTCTTCTTCGTCAAGCCGAAGGGTCGTGTTGCCGCTGACTGGGGTGTTCCTACTTCGTGGATGACTGATTCGGAGGGGGTGATCGATCCTCAGATTGAAAACGCCGAAGCGATCCGGAAGCGATTCGGGACCGAAGGTTTCTTCGGCGGGTCGTTGAGTCTGAAGAATCTGGTGGACGATCCGACCCTTCTGGTGTTGGCTGGCTTGCAGCATTCTTCCTTACCCAAAATTTACTCCCCGCATGAGTTGACGCAAAGCCCTTTCTTCCGTAAGTTATTTTCCTGTCTTGTTTCTTTTGTAACTTGCGTTTTCTTTTTCCTAACTCCTTTCTATGGTTCGTTTCACAGGAAAGGCCATCGAACATGTGTCTATCGCGCCGTACGATCTTCCTACAATCGAAGAGGAGGACACGATCGTGTACTTGGACGACGATTTGAAGAAGTTGGCCTCCGAACCTGCTCCGGCAAAGTCGAAGGGGAAGAAGAGGAAGCATATTGCTTCAAAACCTGCCAGGATCTCCAAAGTCTGAAAAGATGCCCCTGAACCTTCTAAGGATGATGCGGGAACTTCCGACCCTCCGTCGGTTGTTCTTCTCAGCGACTCGGATTCGCCTTCCGCTAATCCTACGACGCGGCCGACGTCAACCCCGATGGTTAATATTTCGGTTCCTTCCACTAGGGCGTCGCTGGCTCCGTCAGATAGTAATGTCATCCAGACTCCTTTGGCTCAAACTCCGCATTCGACCCCGGCAGAGTTGATGGGTTGGATCGGTCAGGTGCTTCGTACTAGGAAAGCTGCGACTCCTTTGGCCGCGACTTCTAGCACGACTGCCTTGGCTCTTGCCACCGATTCAATGGTTGTTACGATGATGCCTGGCGGGGGAACGATCTGGGATTTGGCGGGTAATCCAGAATCTGAACCTGCCTCAAACCCTCCTCCTACTTCTGCTAGTGAGACTGCTCCGATCCCCGATCCTGACTCTCCCTTGATGGATCATTCGGAGTCGGGAGAAACTGACTCGCTATCTCCGATCATCGGAGCTTCAGAACAAGTTCGCGCACCTGGCTCGCCCTCGGTTTTCAAAGATTATCCACTCGGCCATGCGGAACAAGTCATCGGACGCATGATCAACGATGAAGACTTCGAATACCTGCGCTCCGCGGATTGGAATGAACTTTACGATTGGCGCTTCCAAGTTGGTGCTCAGGTAAACATCTTTTTGTTAAGTACTGCTTCTTCACACTTCTTTTTCTGACTTGCTTTTTTTCTCTTCAGCTGGGTCGAATACTACATGAGTCAGTTGAGACCGAGCGGGAATTGAGGGGCGATCGGGCAACCCTCCTTCGTCAGAACGCGCAGTATGAAGCTCAGATTCAGACGATGCGCGATGACCTTTCGAAGGTAGACGCAGATGTCGAACAGTTGCGGCAAGGATACCAGGAGGTCGAGACCCTTCGATCCGAACTGGCCGATGCCCGGGCAGAACTGGATCGTCAGCACGCGCAGGTCAGAACTTTGGAGGCCAAGCGAGATGTCTGGTCTAAGAAGAGAGAGAAGCTGTTGACTGATCTGGCCAAGTCAGTTGGTCAACTGGCTGATGCAAAAGAGCAGATCGCAGACCTTAACCAGGCCAAGACCGATGCCGACGCCTCCACGACTCTCGCCTTGAAAACGAGCCAGGAGTTCGAAAAGAATCTGATGGAGTTGATGGTGGCCAACAAAGAGACAGGGCCGAAACAATCCGAGGATCTGGTTGAAGTTAAGCGCCAGACAGTCGAGGAGTTTAAGAACTCTCCTGAGTATCGGGGTATGATTGCCCGATTCGGCGCTGACATTTTCCAGCGAGGATTCGACCTCAGCACTTCCCAGTTCCTTCGATCGGGCCTTCTCCTTCCCGACCCTGACTTGAGCTTCTTGGACGTGAGCGCACTTTCCGATCCCGGCGCTTCGACCTCCGGTCCTCCTGCCAACACTTAGTCTTTTTTTTTTTTTTTTTGCTTTCCATGTACTTTTCTTTTCTTGTAAGTACTTTTGTATCTTTCTGAATGAATGGAATTTCTGTCAAGGCTAGCTGCTTCTTGTTCTTTTGCTTCATTTGTGTTTCTGCTTCGATCATAAGCCTTACGACCTTTAACTTGTTCAATTTGAATGAATTCTGTGATCGTAAGCTTGTAATGAATTTAATCATCTCATCGATCCTTGATCGATTTTTTATTCCTTCCGAAGAATTGAATCTTCCCTTAGAATGAATCGAATCAACTCCTACATCGAAGGATTTAACCTTCCTTTCGTGATCGAATATTTTGATCTTAGAAATGAATCGAATCAACTTCTAACTTTTGAGAATTTAATCTTTAACGATCGAAACTTTTGAGAATTTAATCTTTAACGATCGAATATATTAGGCCTAGAAACGAATTTAATCAGCTTCTTACCTTGAAGAATTTAATCTTCCTTTATTTAGGCCTAGAAACGAATTTAATCGACTTCTTACCTTGAAGAATTTAATCTTCCTTTACTTAGGCCTAGGAACGAATTTAGTCGACTTCTTACCTTGAAGAATTTAATCTTCCTTTTACGACCGATCTTACCTTGAAGAATTTATCTTCCTTTTACGATTGAATATTTTAGGTTCAGATACGAATTTAATCGACGTCTAACCTTGAAGAATTGAATCGTTCTTTGTGACCGTATTGAAGAATTTAATATTCTTTTTACGATCGAAATTCTCTCGAATATTTTCACAAGATGTACATCCTTCTCCCCCCCAAAAAAACGAAGTTGACCTTGAGTGAACTCATGACTTTTTGATGGGTAAGATGCATGGATCGTGTGTATTTTTTTTATTGAGATTCACGGACCTCTTCGCGCTTCTTATACTTTAGCTTTATTCGCCGGATCGTGTCGACCACATACGTTTTTTTTTTTTTTTTTTACAAATTTAGCTAAGTAATAACAAGAAGTGGACAAATGGAAATGCGAGAAATGTACTTTATTCCATCGATGGAGAGCTGAGTGATACATTTACTTTGCTGCTAAGGATAGAACTTTCTCAAGTTGCTGGAATTCCACGATCGCGGATAATCTCTTCCTTCCATGTCTTGAAGAATGTAAGTCGATGGTCCCAGAATTTGCGTTATTTTGTACGGACCCTCCCATTTCGGATTGAGCTTGTCGATCACCTTGGAATCTTCGACCCTTTTCAAGGCTAGGTCGCCCACCTGGAACCTTCTTTCCTTGACGTTCTTGTTGTAGTATCCGGCCATTTGAGCCTTGTATTTTTCCGATCATAGGCTAGCCTTTGTACTCCTTTCTTCGAGCAGATCTAACTGGAGAGCCACGTTGGCCGAGTTGTCCTTCTCTTCATATTCTCTAATTCTCCAACCCTCAGCTACGATCTCATCTGGGGTTACGGCTTCGTGGCCGTATGCCAGGCTGAAAGGCGTTTCTCCGGTCGTGCTTCTAGGCGTCGTTCGATATGCCCATAACACGCCCGGTACTTCTTCGACCCACTTGCTCTTGTATTGGCTTAGTCGAGCTTCAATGGATTTAACTAGGGTTCGATTAGTTACCTCAACTTGACCGTTTGCTTGCGGATATCCGACCGAGGTGAAGCATTGCCTGATTCCCCATTTGAGACACCAATCTTCGAGCTGTTGACTTCGGAACTGTAGGCCATTGTCACTGACCAAAGTCCGTGGAATCCCGAACCGACACAGGATGTTTCGCCATAGAAAGTTGATGACGGCCCCGGCGGTGATGTTAGCCATTGGCTCGGCTTCGACCCATTTCGTAAAGTAGTCCACCGCCACCAGTAGGAATCGTTTCTGGCCTTTGTCTTTGACCATCGGTCCAACGAGATCGATCCCCCACCGATCGAATGGACATGGGATACGATTTGGTTCCCAGGTTGTTGCTGGCTGTCGGACTGTTCGTGCATACCGTTGCCATGGTAGGCACCGTTTGGCGAAGTTCTCTGCATCTTTAGCCAATGTTGGCCAAAAATATTCTTGCCTTAGGATATTTTGGGCTAAACTGCTTCCACCGGCGTGATTCCCGCAACTGCCTTCGTGTATTTCTTTCATCACTAGCTCCGACTCGGTTTGCCCCAGGCACCGTAGGTAAGGTTGGGAGAAGGCTCGTTTGAACAGCACTCCGTATTTGAGGAAGAATCGGGCAGCCTTCTTCGCCAATGCCTTTTCTTCGGGCTTCGAGGTATACTGGTTTGGATCAGAGAGATATTTCGTGATCTTCGATCGCCAGTCCTCACCTTCCTCTTCGACCGCAGCTACCCCGACTTCGTCCGAATTGTCTGTCTTGCCGACCGTGAAGAATGTGATATTCTTCGTGCGGATTGGCGCCATTGATCCTGCCATGCGAGCAAGGGCGTCGGCTTCACAGTTCTCCAACCTTGGGATTTGGGTTAGTTCGAACGCATCGAACTCTTCCTTCAATTCCTGGATCCGTTGTAGATAGTCCTTCATTCTCTCTTCCCTTGCCTCGTATGACCCGCTTACTTGCTGCACGACTAGCTGCAAATCGCTGTGAGCTCGAAGCCTAGTGACGTGGCCTTCGAGCGTGCATCTCATTCCGACCAGCAAAGCTTCGTATTCGGCTTTGTTGTTCGAAACTGGGAATTCCACCTTGACGGAAAAATGTAGATTTTCACCTTCGGGGTTTTTCAGAACAATTCCCAATCCTCCGTTCCCGTTGCTCACTGATCCATCCATAAACAGGTCCCACCACCGAAGCTCCTTCTTCTCTTCATCCGATCCATCGCTCATTTCAACGATGAAGTCGGCTAACACCTGTGCTTTTATCGCCGGTCGAGGTTTGTAAATGATGTCGAATTCTCCCAACTCGACCGACCACTTAACCATCCTTCCTGATACCTCTGGTTGTTGAAGAATCGATCGAAGTGGGTGCTTTGTGAGAACAACGATCGGGTGGGCCATGAAATATGGCTTCAATTTTTGAGCTGCTATTACCAGCGCATAAGCCAACTTCTCGATTTGCGGGTGTCGAAGCTCCGCATCCCTCAATGTCTTTCCAGTATAGTACACCGGTTGGTGATTTCTACCATCGGCCCTTACTAAGACCGCGCTGACCGACTCCTTTCCCGCGGCGAGATAAATGTAAAGTATCTCGTCGGGGATTGGTTTTACGAGCAGCGGTGGGCTTAGCAGGTATTTCTTCATTTCTTCGAATGCCGTTTGGCATGCGTCCGTCCATTTGAACTCCTTTACGTTCCTCAACACTTTGAAGAACGAAACTCTTTCTCCGAGGATCGTGAGATGAACCGACTCAAGGCGGCCAACCGACCGTTCAATTGTTGTACTTCGCCTGGCTTCGTTGGTGGCTTCATATCTAATATCGCCTTCACCTTCTCGGGATTCACCTCGATCCCTTTCTGGGTCACCATGAAACCTAGAAATTTTCCTCTTTTCACTCCGAAGGTGCACTTCTTCGGGTTGACCTTCATTCCGAACTTTTCCATGATCTCCATGGCTCTTCTCAAATCCCGTGGATGATCCTCTGCTTTCTGGTTTTTCACGATAATGTCATCTACGTAAACCTCCATCCTATCGCCGATCATCCCGGCGAACATCGTATTGACCAACCTTTGATAGGTGGCCCCTTGCATTCTTAAGACCGAATGGCATCACCATGTAGCAGAATACACCTACATCGGTGATGAAACTGGTCTTCTCCATATCATCGTGGGCCATCAGGATTTGATTGTATCCCCGATCCCCGTCCATCATCGACAGAAACTCGCAACCCGCTGTCAAATCCACCATGAGGTCGATGCTCGGTAGTGGATAGAAATCTTTTGGACATGCTTCGTTTAGATCTATGAAATCGATTCACATCCTCCACTTTCCTTCCTTTTTTGGCACCAAAACTACGTTCGATAGCCAATCCGGGTATCGAACCTCCTTTATTTGCTTGAGGCGTAGCAGCCTCTGCACTTCACTCTAAACGATGCGGCGCCTTTCTTCGCCCATCTTTCTCTTCTTCTGCTTTACAGGTCGGGAGTCGGGTCGGACATTCAGACGATGGAAACAAATGTTTGGATTTATCCGACTCGGCGCATCCCCTTTCCAAGCAAATCGGTTGATGTGATCCCTCAGGACCATCATCACTCCTGATCAAACTCCGGGCTCATTTCAGCCCCTACTTGCACTTTCTTCGATGGTTCTCCCAGCTCCATCGTCTTCGTACCACCAGCCGCGGTGATTTTATTCTCTGCCGTTTTGAGCTTCTTGGCGAAGCCTGCCTCATCTTCCGGTGTTAACTCCGGCAATTCAGCTACACTCATGCAGCATTCTCTGGCCCGAGCTTGGCCACCTCGTACTTCTCCGATTCATGCCGGAGTCAAAAACTTCACTTTCAAGTGAATCGTGGATGCTATCGCTTCAAACTGCCTCAGTGCTGGCCTCCCGCAGATGATGTTGAAGATATTGCCCGGGATATTGACCACGTAGAATTTAACGATTTCGGTTCTTCTCCTGGGCGCATCTCCCCACGACATCGGATGCTCGATGGTCCCGATCGTACTATGCCTCTCACCACCGAACCCTACCAACCTGATGTTGGTGTTCTGCAGGCGCATGGGATCGATCCCTAATTTGTTGAAGGTCGATAGGAACATGATGTCGGTCGAAGCCCCTGTATCGACCAGGATCCTCTGAACCTGTACTTGCATGATCGTGGCTGATACTACGATAGGGTCATCGTGGGGGGACACCAGTCCTGCTAAGTCATCGGGCCCGAACGAGATGGTCTAAGGGTGTTGCACGTGGACCGAAAATATTTCAGTCGGTCTCTGTTCCATTGCTCTCGCTTGCCGGATGAACCTCTTTCATTTGTTGGAGGACGATGACGCCATCGCGCTTCCCTCGATCATCCCGATGACTCTTCCTCCGAACGCATTTTCCATATATGGCCTACCGACTGGTTCGGGGTCGGGCACGACGGCGGTCTCTTCCGAAGCCGTGCTTCGGGATCGTGGTACCGATGCCTCTTCCTCGTTTTCCCTTCTTCTTTTTTCTCTGACCGAGGAGGTCGGATTTGCGATGAACTCCCCCAGGTACCCCATATTGATTAGACGTTCGATCTCGGATCGGAGCGTCGTGCAACTGCTGGTCTTGTGTCCCCACACTTTGTGGTACCGGCAGTATTTATTTGAAGATTTGTACTTCTCTGAATTTGCTGGACTCGCTGGCCATGTGGTGATTCGCCCCAGCTCTCCCACTGATATCACTGGAAGCACATTTTGGGGGCCGGTCGTGAGTGGAGTAAACTTCAAGTTCCTGTGCACTCTATTGTCGTCGTCCTTTCGACCCGACGGCCTTCCTTCTTGTCTGTTGTTCGGCTTGGACGATTTTGCTTTCTACCCTTGTCGGGCCATTCTTTTGGCCTTCTTGGCCTCCTCCGTTACTATGAACAGAGTTGCCCGCTCCATCAATTCGTTCATGCTTCTGACCCTTGTCCCGTATAAGGAGTCCGCAAAAGGACAGTCTTTTAGCACATGGGTCAGTACATCCACCAAGCTATCGGGATTTGGGTGGGAAACTTCGAGGACTGCATCGGAGAATCGCTATATGAAATCCCGTAGTGATTCCTGATCTCCTTGTGTCATGGTATAGAGGTATCCCATCGAGCGCGGGATTTTTCGATTGCAGGCGAAATGCGACACGAACTCCGCCGTGCGTTGTGCAAAAGATGAGATGGAGGTGGGTCGTAGATTGAGGAACCAAGTGGTTGCTCGCCCTACCAGCGTGCTTCGGAAAACACGACATAACGCCGCGTCAGAAGCGACGATAAAATCCATGGCGGTCAAGAACGCATCTACATGATTCTTGGCGTCCTCGGAAGTTCTTTCCTCAGTGTATACGGGAAGCCCCCCCGGTCGTTGATCATGCGTAATTCTGAGATTGACTATCGCTTCAACGAACGGGCTTCATCAGACTATTGGATCGTAATGTGACCCGGCGGATCTCTGCAGCTCTTGAAGCTGCCTCTGCATCTGCACAATTGCTTGCTCGATAGGCTCGAGAAACTGTTCTCTTTCAGACCTCGGTTGAACCGTGTCTTCATTTCTGTTCTCCCCTTGGGCTGGCGTCGGTGTTTGCACATTGTTCACCACCGTAGGTTGGGGATTCTGGATCGGCACATCCTGGTATCGGGAGCGAGTTCTCCCCCGAGATTCCTGCCAATTTCCGTCTCGACCCTGAGGTTCCTGGTGGTTTGACGGGATTGGCTCATTGATCGGAAATTTCCCGAACCGGGCGAAAAGCGGGCGATCGTAGTTGAGACAACACCTGATCAGGGGAGGGATGTCTGTGCCCTCTTGACGTTTCTCTCATCACTCTACGAGCCCCATCTTCGACCGCCTCTGGCAACATTGCTCTCAAAAATCGTCTCGTGAAAGAAACACGAGATCTGCTGTGTTTTGGCGTCTTGGCACGAAGGATTCGCTACTATCCTCCGGCACATTTCTGACGCCATTAGCACTTGTTTCATGGTTGGAACCCATTCTTCTTATCTTTTTTTTTTGAAAGGTCTAACTGATTTCTCACAATACTCGCCTCTATCTCAGCTATCTCAAGGAACGCAAGTGTGTTCCCACTGACGGCGCCAAATTGATAAGGGTAATATCAGTGAGGTAAAAAGGGGTAAAATTATGTTTGTGCCCCAAAACTATCAAATAATTGCATTTGCACCCCTAAAGTTTTTAGTAATTATATTTTACCACTAAAACATTAAATATTTTCAACCAAACCCCTATATTTATGAGTAGTTACATTTTTTACCCCTTAAATATCAATAATTGCATCCTCGCTCCTATATTTCTAAGAAATTATGTGTTTACCCCCAAACTATCAAATAATTGCATTTGCACCCCTGATTATTTGAGTAATTATAGTTTACCACTAAAACATTAAATAATTGCACCCAAACCCCTATATTTATGAGTAATTAAATCTTTACCCTTAGCTATCAATAATTGCATCCCACCCCTATATTCCTAAGAAACTACATTTTAGCCCCCAAACTATCAAATAATTGCATTTGCACCCCTAAATTTTTGATTAATTTTGTTTTACCACTAAAACATTCAAGCACACAAACCCCTATATTTACGAGTAATTACATTTTCATAGCCTAACTATCAATAATTGCATCCCCACCCCTATATTCCTAAGAAACTACGTTTTAGCCCCAGACTATCAAATAATTACATTTGCACCCCTAAATCTTTGAATTTTTGTTTTTCACTACTAAAACATTAAATAATTGCACCCAAACCCCTAGATTTATGAGTAACTATCAATAATTGCATCCCCACCTCTACATTCCTAAGAAACTACGTTTTAGCCCCTAAACTATCGAATAATTGTATTGGCACCCCTAAATTTAGTAACTATGTTTTACCATCCAACATTAAACAATTGCACCCAAAGCTCTATATTTATGAGTATTTACATTTTTTACCCCTTAAACATCAATAATTGCACCCCGCACCCCTACATTCTTATATTTTTGAATAATTACATTTTAACCCAAAACTATGATATAATTGCATTCACATCCCTTCAATTTTTTTTAGTAATTATGTATTATCCTCTAAACCGTCAAATAACTACATTCACACCATATAGTTTTGGTTGGTAAAGTGAATCACGTTATTTAACAAAACAACCAAAATGCACTTACTCGAATAACTTCAAGCATTTTAAAAATAGAAGATATAAGAGTGGGGATGCAATTATAGATTTTTAAGGGGTAAAAAATGTAAATACTCATAAAGATAGGGGTTTTGTGCACCTATATAATATTTAATGGTATAATATAATTACTAAATTTAGGGGTGCAAATGTAATTATTCGATAGCTTGGGGACTAAAACATAGTGTTTTAGGAATATAAGGTGGTGATGCAATTATTGATAGTTAATGGGTGAAAAATGTAATTACTCATAAATATAGTGGTTTGCGGTCCAATTACTTGATGTTTAATGGTAAAATAGAATTACTATAAAATATAGGGGTGAAAATGCAATTATTTGATAGTTTGGGGGCTAAAGCATAGTTTCTTAGGAATATAGGGGTGGGTATGCAATTATTGATTGTTAATGGGTAAATATGTAATTAATCATAAATATAGAGGTTTGGTTGCAATTATTTAATATTTTAGAGGTAAAATATAATTACTCAAAAATTTAGGGGTGCAAATGCAATTATTTGATAGTTTGGAGGCTTAAACTTAGTTTTTAGGAATATAGGAGTGATAATGCAATTATTGATAGTTATGGGGTGGAAAATGTAATTACTCATAAACTCAGGGGTTTGGGTACAATTATTTAATGTTTAGTGTTAAATATAATTACTCAAAAGATTAGGGGTCAAAAAGTAGAGTTTAGTGTTAAATATAATTACTCAAAATTTAGGGGTAGAAAAGCAATTATTTGAATGTTTTGGGGCTAAAACATAGTTTTTTAAGAGTTTAGGGCTACAATTATTGATAGTTCAGGGGTGAAAATTGTAATTACTCAAAAATATAGGGGTTTAAGTACAATTTTTTAATGTTTAGTGGTAAAATATAATTACCACAAATATTTAGGGGTCCAAGTGCAATTATTTGATAGTTTGGGGCCTAAAACATAGTTTCTTAAGAATATAGGGGTGGGGATGCAATTATTGATAATTAAGGGTTGAAAAATAAAATTAATCATAAATATAGGAGTTTGGGTGCAATTATTTAATGTTTAGTGGTAAAATATTATTACTAAAAAATTTAGGGATGCAAATGCAAATATTTGATAGTTTGGAGGCTAAAACATAGTTTATTTTTTGTAACAATTTTTCAAAGTTATACTTTAATCTCCTATTACTACAAGTTGACCACAGATTTTGTGAGATTGAAATAGATCTAAAGTAAATCTCAACCCAACAAGGAACCATTCAACTTAAGTTGGATCTGGTCTGTCATGTTTCCTATGTGGTTCCAACCTGATGGTTCTGGATCAGATCTGATTGATCCATGGATCCAGAACCATGTTGCCACCCTTAGGTAAAAGTGACGTGTATAGGTAAAATGAACTGTAACTTTGGGTCGTATAAAACGAAAAGTAAGAACGCATTGTTCCTGAACTGAGTGTTCGTACGAAGCGTAACTCGATTAGAACTAAGCGCAGTATTGCAGAAATCCTCTCTCTAGAAATGTAGAGTTGTGATATGTTTTCCTTGGTGAAATAATCCGTACCACCGTAGTATATATAGGCTGCGGAGCTTGACGCGTAGCGTCTTATGATTGGCCGTCGGACACGGCTCGTATTAATGTGACCAACGAGGGACGTCATTTAAGACTTACACACCACGTGGGTCGTATTCAATTGTGCTCGTTGAAAAGTGTGCTCATTGAAGAGTGTGCTCATTGAAGAGCGTGCTCATTGAAGAGCGTGATCATTGAAGATCCGTCAGACCCGTCAGACTTAAGGGTCGTAATTAATGCGTGCCTGACAGTAGCTGACTGCTCTGACTCCTATCAATGCTCTGTCATTCACGTGGTTATTCGATCGTAGCTTTATGGTCATTCGACCCTCGATCTCAGAAGACGACCCCTTTTATTCGGTCCATGTTTGGCTCGAGGTTATCCGCTATCGTAACTTCAGGTTTTACGACCGTAATCCTACGGACCATTATCAATATTAAATGTCATAATTCGCGAGGCGTTTGGGACACAAAACGCCTCGGCTTACGCCTTCGCCTTTTAAAACACTGATCCAAACACATATTTAATGAAATAATTTCTGCTAAACCCTAGAGGTTTGATGTAATTATAGAAACCTCCCTCATAGTTTGAAAAATTACAGTGACACCCCCTGAAACACAACCAAGCCTTACAAGAAGGTCCTTCTTTCAAAATCTGGATGGACTATATGCTCTTTTCAACTTTAAATTATGGTGAACTTCCAATTTTGTCCTTTATCATTTTTTTATTGACTTTGCACAATATATCAGACCAAATTACCCTTCGATAGCAAGGGGTGTGTTTGATATATTTTAAAAAGTTTGGGGGGGGGGGGGGGGGGTGCATATCTAAATATTTAGAAAATTCATATAAGATTCTTTAAGAGTTCAAAATGTTTTTTGAAAATTTAAAAATCACATTATTAAATAGGTTTACTTTAATACAACATTTGCAAATTCAAATTTAAAAGAATTAAAACAAATTTATTTAAAAATGATACTTTTAGTTTGACACTAAAAGAACCCATTTTATTGTTAATCCTTTGAAGTTTGAACTCCTATGCTACTAATTCTTTTACTAATTCATTTAAGAAGTTTAGTGATAAGCTTTTCAATTATTAAAAAAATTACTATCTATAATCAAGATAGATAATCAAAATTTAAATAACTGAAATCTGATTTGTTTATAAATTTAAGAGTTAATCTCATTTTCAGTTAAATTAAATATAAACAAATAAAAGATAAAGAAAAAAGAAAATTGATTATCTTCCCAATTCGCCCATGCCCATCAACCCCCCTCCCGCTCTCACCTTGAGCAAGAAAGCCTCCCCACTTTCAGAAGTCATGTGGCGGCGCGAGGAGGCCACGTGTTATAGGCCCATCGCTCGTTCGGAAGAGGAGATCACACCAGATCTCGCTGTCGCGTCGACCCTCTCTCCAATTTGTTCAGGCCTCAAGAAGCGGGGGTAGCTTGTTATATTCTTTTTCATTTGATATTTTTTAACTTGTTGTAACTAAAGCAAAGCAAAAAAATCATTTGAAGAGTATGATTTACCCATTTCGTAAATCTATACAATATGGATCATCCAAGACTAAAAATATCTTCCTCTGTAAGTATTTATTGAAGTTTTTATTTTAAGTTTTGTGAAGGGCATTTTTGACTTTGTAATTGTTCTGTTAGATAAAAACTGATCACGTCTACTAGTTTACAGGGGTGTCACTGTAATTTTCTAAACCACAAGAGAGTGTCTGTAATTACACCAAACCTAACGGGGTAAAGCTGTAATTATCCTAGCTGTGATGTAGACTTTAAAATCAAACACCGAAATAGCAGTTGTGCTGCTTAAGTTAATAGTTGAAATAGGAACAAGAATTGCTACCAAACTTGGCCTTGTAATATTAATTTCAATAAATTCGCATCCAAAAGTAAGTATGGAAGCGACAGACAATGCCAAGCACCATTAATCTGTTCCCCCTAGCTCTCGTTATTACAAAACATAATCCCCTACCATTCTTTATTAAACTACAACACACAATACACACTGAAAAGTGAAAACACGCAGGGCAAACTCGAAAAATGGTGAACTTGGTTGCAACTTTTGAGAAGTTAATGGTACACAACCTGATGAAAATGGCAGGCATTACACCACACACCATCGAGATCGAACCAGGCACCACCATGAACATTTGGATCCCCAAAGAAACCGTCAAAAAGAATTCCAATGAAACCGTTGAAACCCTCAAACCTACGAAGCCCGTTGTTGTACTCCTCCACGGCTTCGTTGCTAACGGCGTCTTCACGTGGCAATTCCAGGCAAGAGGAGATTACCGTTTTTTCATCTTTTCTTCCACTAAAAGTCATTGCATTAATGCACTATAGAAATGTTGATCAGTCCTTTCCTCGTGTTGAAATCTATCCTGCATTACTTAGAAACCTATTCTGCACGCACTTTTGTATTTTTATAGGTGCCTTCCCTAACTAAAAAATACTCGTTATATGTGCCGGACTTCCTCTTCTTTGGAGGCTCGATCACCGACAAGCCCGACAGGTCACCGGCGTTCCAGGCGGAGTTTGTGGCAAAGGGGCTGAGGAAGTTAGGAATCGAGAGGTGCACGGTGGTCGGGTTCAGCTACGGTGCCACGGTGGCGTACAAGATGGCGGAGGTGTACCCTGACCTGGTGGAGGCTCTGGTTATAACAGCAGGTGTCCCGGCGTTCACGGAGTCCATCACCAATGCGACGCTGGAGGAACATGGGTATAGCTCGTTGTCGAAGCTTTTGCTTCCGACATCGGTCAAAGAATTTAAGGCGGTGCTTAAAGTGGCGGCTCACATGAAGCTGTGGCTTCCCGATCGCATTTTCAAGGACTTCCTTGAGGTCAGTGGTTTCACTATTTCTAGTTATAGCAGTTGAATATTCGTCAAAAAACATGTTTTTTTATCCTTGTGATAACGTTAACTATATAATGGTATATAGTACACGGTTGGTTGGAGAGATAAAGTTAAAATATATAATATTTTTCGTGATTAAAAGAGTCTTGAAATTATTCTATATTGCTTGGAAACTCCTTGGGACTTCTCTGTATTAATGAGTTTCACTCGGACTTTTAGAAATAAATAAGAGGGGACTTTATTTCTACAGAGAGACAAAATAATTATAAGGCATAACTAACGACTATATTATCTTCATTTTTGTTATCTAATATATTGTTAACTATCTCACCTCCCTTGAGATAATTTTTCAATTTAATTTGGGTGGTTAACAAGCTTGAGTTTTGGACTTTATGGAGGTTTTAATTATGTTTATTTTCAAATTACTGCCCCATTTTTCATATCCTCAACCTGTAAATTGTGTCAAGATAGTGCTTTAGAGAATTTTCTGGGCATTTGTTGTTGTTACCAAACAATTTGTGGAAATATGATTCCAAATATTCATATTTTCTATCATTAAACTCAAACAAGAAGATATAATTATACATAACTTTTATATAATTGGTTTCAATAACCGTATCACAATTTTTGAGATAAATTTATGCAACGAACTTAAGGAATCCCTCACTACAACAAAATATTAAATAATTGAGCAAGAATTTTCTTGCGATTTGTTCAAAATCGCTAGTTAATAACTATTTTAGTATATAAATTTTACTTGCTTAGTTTGCTTGCTATAAATTCACTAGCTAATAATATTAGCCTGTAATTTTCTGAGTATGCTGGCTAATTATTTAGAAAACAAAAGATTGCTTACTAATTTAGCAAGCAAATTAGAACTTGTTGATTTGACAAGCATTGAGACGCTTGCCAAAGCTTAGTAAGCAAGAGTTGCATGCTAAATTTGCAAGCTACTCACATGTTTGCAAACTTTTGTAAGCATGTCAGTGCTGGTTAAATTGGTAAGCAACTAACGCCTTTACCGAAATTAGTAAGCGCGTCAGTGTTTGCTAATATGTAAAGTAGCTATTTGAATAATTAACTGTCTGTTATAATTTGCGAGTTTATTTAGAAAAAGTGGTTGCAAGTTTGTCACCACTTATTTCATTTCCATATATGTAGTATATATTAAGCATATAATACGTAATATATACACACACAACACGGGTAATTTTTATCTACCTCCCTAAGGTTTCATACTTTAGCATATAGCCCCCTGAAGTTTCATATTTTGGCATATAGCCCCCTAAGTTTCACTTATTGGCATATACCCCATTGAGGTTTCAATTCTTTTGCATATACCCCCCTCAGGTTTCAATTCTTTTGCATGTACCTCCCTTCCATCCATTGACATTTAGTCAACTATCAAAAGTGAGGATAAATATGTAATTTTCTTAGACTTTAAAATATTAAAACTTATTTATGGTTATTAATTTTCTAATTAAATTAAACATAATCTATTTATTCTTATGGTCTAAATATACAAATTAAGCATGCTTTGTTTTTAATCATATTGGTCCATTAGTACGCATAATTTTCTCTAGCAACAAATAATTTTTTTAAGAAACATATTCTTTTTATTCTATATTTTATTTTACATATATAACATATTAATAAGATCGATATTTTATTAAAAATATCATTTAATCAATTTAATCATCAACAATAGCGCATAGGAATAAAATATTCAGAATTTCTAGTAAAAATGCTGCAAAACTTTCTATAAATATTAAAAATAAGCAAATGACTAAGGTTAATTTTCCTAATCATGTCAAATTTTAACTACTTAAAAACTTATAAAAAAAATTAAATTTGCAAATCCAAAATTGCTAATGAACTAATATAATTAAAAATAAATAATGCTTAATTTAGATATTTAGATAATAGAATAAATGGATCATGTTTAAGTTAATTAACATATTAATAATTATAAATAAGTTTTCATATTTTAAAGTATAAGAAATTACATATGTACCCTCACTTTTAATAGTTGGCTACGGGTCAATGGATGGAAGGGAGGTATAAGTAAAAGAATTTAAACCTGGGGGGGGGGGGGGGGGGTGGATGTATATATGCAAAAGAATTGAAACCTTAGGGGGGTATATGCCAATGAGTGAAACCTCAGAGGGCTATATGCCAAAATATAAAACCTCAGGGGGCTATATGCCAAAGTATGAAACCTGATGGGAGGTGGATGAAAATTACCCCACACAACACACACACATATAGATTATATATTGAACATAAATTACATAATATTAACAAACATGTACTAAAATTACAACAAATAAACTGTATATATGAACAAGCGTAATAAGAAGATGAGAAGATGGTGTAATCAGTTATGAACAAGAAAGAAGAAGAAAAAAGCCTTTGTCATGAAACTCAAAAACATAATAAAACCTTGAATGAGGGAAAAAAAAAAAAAAAAAAAAAAAAAAAAAAAAGATAGACGAAGAAGAAGAATAATTGAAGAGGTAGAAGGAAAAAACCATACTCACGATAGGGGAAGCACAACGTGACATCACATAACCACATTCACCTAACTCTACCCACAAAAGTACCATCCAAATAACAACATTCATGGTGCATGTTATACATCCAACTACAGTCTTTGTTAGTAAACATTATTATCTAAGGTAATATTTAACCTCAAAACCCTTGTTTAAATTATCAAAATTTAGGGTTTGAAAATTCAGAAAATATAACAAAAATTAAAATGAAAAAATGGTATTTTATTGAATTTGGGGTTAAATAATGATGAACCGTCATGTTCACGTTTCAAATTCCGGTGAAAATTAGCCGAAAAATTCGATCAGGGGCCAATTATTTTTTCTAGTCAATAGTTGAGGGGGCAAAGTGCTTATTTATCCATAGTACAGGGGGTTTGTTGCCAAAAAGAAAAGTTCAGGGGCAAATTGCTACACCCTCTATAGTATAGGGGGTTTGACGCTTTTATCCCTAAACTATTAAATTATTAATTTAAATTCCCTTATTTATAATACAACTAAAAAATTATAAATTGGAAGTTACTAATATTCAACTCAACGATGAATATATTAGATACAGAATTAATACTAGTTATCGTTAATTTGTTAAGTTAATATTTTGGCCGTCTTTTAATATTTTTATTTTGAATAAGGTTATTTAATAGTTTACTTCTATAAAGGACACTTTTATCCCTCAAATTTTGTTTGTCAATCAACTAAAGAGAGCTGGATGAGAAAAAATAGAACTAGAGAGGAGGTGGATGGAAAGAGACGATACCTCGTGGGAGGTCACGAATGGAATTTGTTCTTATTAACTGGTTGTTCTTTTTCATCCCAGATCCCCATGTTCAATTGTAATATACGTCTCAGACTATACCTCAACTTATAATAGGTGTAAGAATGTTATTTTAGTCATAATAATCTTTAAGTTGCTATCAACGAACAAAACTAAAAAAAAGCAGAGAGTGATGGTTTAGCAACCATTCAATTAACCGATGAACCAAATAGTTCGATGATGAATTAAATCCAACACATTTAATATGCCATATAGTAACTCGCCCTAATTCGTCCCGGATTTCAAAGCTCTCCGTACTTACTACTTTACAAGAAGAAACAGTTCACGTTTAAAATATATAAAACCTCGTCTTAGTGAGGCAAAAGTGACTGGAACTGATGATAACTTAATTATCCTCTGAACCCTTATGCTAAGGTTTTAAAAAGGTTCATACGTTGGCATTATCTGATTATATATAAAAAATGGCCACATGATTTTGTCTATATAAAATAATTGTTATTCATATTAGTTTTTCATCTTTGCGCAGCTCCCTCCATCTTAGTAGTCATAACTCAGAACAATAAGACGTGAGTTCTAAAACTAAAACAAAAAACTTATGCGCTATTATTTTAAATGCTATTAAGTAGTTACGGTTTCTTTGGAGTTATGTCCTTGACCCTACTGCGATAGTACTATTCCGCAATTCGCCCACTTGAATTGCATCATTGAGTAGTTATTTATGAACAAAACCCAATTTGGTTTTACACATGACCATCCATTTTGTTGTTGTGGCGTGTAATAATTTTGAGACAGGCAAGCCTAACTGTGATCTATTGCCCCAGTCTCATCATGGGTTCAATTTTCCGACACAAGATGGCTACTTGTGTGCCATCCTATTACATCAATCTACTGCTCTGAAATTTGTGGATTGGAGAGAGTTTAAATGTTGGCTATATATGTAAAACGTAAACTTAGTTAGTGCCCAAGCTTCAAAAATTAAAATTCTCGCTAAATTGATATGAATTTGATGAATGACTCAAAGGGGCCAAAACAAGGTAATAGCAAAAGGCAAATGATATAGACAGAGCAATTTTGCTAAAAGCGGAGTAAAATCTCAAAAACTCTCTCTTTTACCCTTAGTTTATTAAATCTCATAAAATCTCCTTTTTTATTTCCTAACTCCTATGATCATGCTATCCATATTATCCATAATTAATTGATGGAGAGTTACTGTGTGATTAAGGTAGTTTTCTTTAAACTATTTTAACCTAAACTTACAAGTATTGATGACTATTATTTTTAAATTTGACACAAGAAAAGTACGCTTACTCCTATTAAAATTATTTCATATTAGAATTTGACACCAAAAAAGGATGCCAATACTTTATGCAAATTATTTACTTCATTAACGAGAATCATGCATCTATGTATTAAATTCATAATACAGGTAAAAGTTTAGAGGAGAAAAAGTCCATCAGATATAAAAGAAAGTTTTCAAGTAATTAAGTAATATGAGGAGTTGAATAAATTATTCATATGTTTTTAGTAATATTTTTATATTTTACTTCTATAAATTTACATGTGGATTTACATATATGTTCCAACGTCAAGCTTCAGAAAACGATAATGATGAATATGAAACACGGATGGTAATTATTATATATTTTGTTAATTATTATTGATATGAAACACGGATGGTAATTATTATATTTTTGAATAACTATTAATTATTTTCTTCGAATTGTACATATGGCTACGTCAAGTAGTGATTTGATTTTGTTAACATATAATAAATTTTTAGAGATTCTGATATTAAAGGAGAAATGTACAGGAAATAAATTAGATACTTTATTAGTAATATCCACAAAATCCGTATCTTAAATATGAATAAATTATTGGGTCTTAGTTAGAAGGGTAAAATAGAAAAAAATCATCATATTGCTCCATGTTTAGGGAAATTGCTCTATCTATATATTTGCCATAGCAAAAACTCCCATGTGTTTATTCATATTTGGAAAAATACCCCCTTAACTGAAAAAAAAAAAAAAAAGAACATGTGTTATTTAAAAATTAGCAAAAGTATCCGTTGCTACACTTATTTGATTTGCACGTACTGAAATTGATAATAATTTTTATTTTTTATTGCACTTATTTTATACATAAAGAACTAATGTTGTTAAATTGAATTACAAACATAATTTTATCATAAAAATAACATTATTTCCAAGATCTGTAGAAACAATAATTCGGATTTTGATTATTTTTGTTATGTTTCTAAATATTTCTAAAAGAATCGCAAAAAATTATAAGAAAGTCTATAATATTTTCTTAATAACTATATGTTTGATATAAAGTTTTAAAGAATAGCGATTGCTAGTTGTCGCTACTGTAAACTAAAAATATGATGTCAGAGGTTTTTTTCCTAATTAAATAACACAAGGGGTTTTTGCCATTATAAATTACAAGGGGTTATTTTCCAATTAATAATAACACAAGGGTAGTTTTTGCTAGTACCCCAGGCCAAAATTCTAGGCAGACTATTTGACGTTCTTACGAAGATGAGATATTTCTAGACTAAAGTCTTGAGCAAGTAGATTATCCTAATTATACTAGAATCTTGGACCTACCACTACAAGAAAATGTAGCAATGGGTTCAAAATAATTACTCACCATTGCTATATTTTCAGTGAGCATTCATCAATGGCTACAAAAAAATTTGTAACCAGCTTTTGTTACTATTGGCCTCGTAGGCATAAAGCTATGTCATGAATGGCTACAAATTAATTAGTCACCAACAATAGTGTCAAAAGAATCACTCACCACGTAGTGTCAAAATAATCTGTAGTCATGACGTGGTGTTAGATGAATTTGTAGCCATGCAATTAAATTAAAAGAAAAGCAAAAATAAAAAAAAAGGGTGGCGTCCAATTATTTTGACGCCACCCTTTTTCTTTTTTCATTAAAGCGTGGCGTCCAAAGAATCGGACGCCACGCTATTTCGTATTTTTTTTTTTAAATCGTGGTGTCACAATAATCTGACGCCACGATTGTACCGTGTGTCACAATAATTTGACACCACGATTGTACCGTGGTGAGTGAATAATCACTCACCACGGTTTCTAATTTAATTTTTTTAAAAAAAAAAACCGTGGTGAGTGAATAATCACTCACCATGGTTTTTTAAATTTTTTTTTTGAAAAACCATGGTGACTAATTATTCAGTCACCACAATCCAAAAATTTTTAAAAAAAGTTGGTGGCGGATTTACCGCCACTTTTTTGCCAAATTTTCAAAATTTTCAATTTTGTTGGCTTTTTCCCTCCATTTTATTATATATACATATATAATTAAAATATACCAACACACACACAAATATATATATATATATATATATATATATATATATATATATATATATATATATATATATATATATATATATATATATATAT
Organism: Misopates orontium; assembly: GCA_946800315.1. Lineage (NCBI taxonomy): Eukaryota > Viridiplantae > Streptophyta > Magnoliopsida > Lamiales > Plantaginaceae > Misopates > Misopates orontium. The sequence continues at coordinate 15,310,328 of OX326950.1, read as the reverse complement.
ATATATATATATATATTATATAAACACCCAAACAATACATAACTAATATAACACCCAGAAAAAAGTGATAAAATAGAGGATTTTTTGGATTTTAGAGTGAGATTTTCATATTTTTTGAGGGAGAGGAGAGGATTTTTGGATTTTTTGAGAGGGGAGGATTTTTCGGATTTTTGAGGGAGAGGAGATGAAGAGATGAAGTTTGTGAAAAATGGGGTATATTTACAGATATATGAAAATGTGGTGATAGATTTTTTTGACCCCATTGCTATCGCAAGGATTGTGCCCTCAATGGGGTCAAAAAATCACTCACCATTGATATCACATGGATTGTGCTTTTGTGGGCTCAAAAAAATCACTCACCATGTTCAGACATGGTGAGTGATTTTTTTGACCCCACAGACTTTAAAGCAATGGTGAGTGATTTTTTTGAATCCACACCTAGCAAGAAATAAATCAGTCACCATTGCTATTATTATGGTTAATTAGAATTATAATTTTGCATGCATGTCTTAATAATTTGTTATTAGATAATTAATGTGTAATTAGAACCACATTATGTGTACTCATTCTATAATTAGTAGTAATTAGGAGAATTTCATTTTAATTAGGATAGTTTTAGTAAAAGTGTTGGATTTTATTTTAATAATTAGGAAAAGTTAAGAAATATTAAGGAATTTAGGATAAAACTAAAATTTAGCGTAACATAGAAAAATTAGATTTGTAGTTTAATTAAATGGCATGATTACATTAGTAATTAATACTTTGATGACAATTATTGTATAAATAGTAATTAAACTATAAATTTCATAGTAATTTGAGTAAAATTATTCAGTAATTAAGTTTAGCAAGGTATAAATCATAATTATATATGTGTACTCATTCTATAATTAGTAGTAATTAGGAGAATTTCATTTTAATTAGGATAGTTTTAGTAAAAGTGTTGGATTTTGTTTTAAAAATTAGGAAGAGTTAAGAAATATTATGGAATTTAGGATAAAACTAAAATTTAGGATAACATGGGAAAATTAGATTTGTAGTTTAATTAAATGGCATGATTATATTAGTAATTAACACTTTGATGGCAATTATTGTATAATTAGTAATTAAACTATAAATTTGTATTCGAATTTTACCATTACACGTTTACTATAAAATTACATGTCACAAACGTAAATAAAAAAATAACTGGATATGATTGGACGTGTTAGAAAATGATATATATATATAACTATTTGCACTATAAACTTGAACTTTTAAACGAAATAATAATTACTTTCATAATTTGTTTATAAAATATTGTGACACGCTTCACGAGGACGTCGCATTGCATACTCGTAAAAAGGAATCGCGATTCGAAACAGAAAAGAACAAATATGTCATCATATTCTATAACATTAAACAAATTGAGTTGAGCAAAGACAATGAATCCCAATCTTTTATTGTATTGACTAACAATTTAAATCTTGGACTTGAGTCTCTTTTAGAGCATACATAAGTGGAAAAAGTCCAATCAAAAATAAAATGATTCAACAATGACCTCATGAAGTGTGGCATTTTTGAATTATTCCAACTAACAAAGTATAGTTTAATACACGAGTAATTAGCTAGTGCTCTTGTAGTCTCATCCTCAGTTCAATAAAAATACATGCATTACAGGTTGAAATCAAAATAATAAATCTAATTAACATAAATATAATTTTTAAAACAAAATCCAACACTTTTACTAAAACTATCCTAATTAAAATTAAATTCTCCTAATTACTACTAATTATAGAATGAGTAAATATATATAATCATGATTTATACCTTGCTAAACTTAATTACTAAATATTTTACTCAAATTACTATGAAATTTATAGTTTAATTACTATTTATACAATAATTGTCATCAAAGTGTTAATTACTAATATAATCATGAGGCATTTTTTTAACTTCCAAATCTAATTTTCCTATGTTATCCTAAATTTGAGTTTTATCCTTAATTCCATAGTATTTCTTAACTTTTCATAATTTTTAAAACAAAATCCAACACTTTTACAAAAACTATCCTAATTAAAATGAAATTCTCCTAATTACTACTAATTATAGAATGAAAACACAAATATAATCATGATTTGTACCTTGCTAAACTTAATTACTAAATAATTTTAGTCAAATTACTATGAAACTTATAGTTTGATTACTAATTATACAATAATTATCATCAAAGTGCTAATTACTAATATAATCATGAGGCGTTTTTTTAACCTACAAATCTAATTTTCCTATGCTATCCTAAATTTGAGTTTTATCCTAAATTCCATAATATTTCTTAACTTTTCATAATTTTTAAAACAAAATCAAACACTTTTACAAAAACTATCCTAATCAAAATTAAATTCTCCAAATTACTACTAAATATAGAATGAGTACACATATATAATCATGATTTATACCTTGCTAAACTTAATTACTAAATAATTTTACTCAAATTACTATGAAATTTATAGTTTAATTACTAATTATACAATAATTGTCATCAAAGTGTTAATTACTAATATAATCATGAGGCATTTTTTTAACCTACAAATCTAATTTTCCTATGTTATCCTAAGTTTGAGTTTTATCCTAAATTCCATAATATTTCTTAACTTTTCATAATTTTAAAACGAAATCCAACACTTTTACTAAAACTATCCTAATCAAAATGAAATTCTCTTAATTACTACTAATTATAGAATGAGTACACATATAATCATGATTTATACCTTGCTAAACTTAATTACTAATTAACTATGGTTAAATATTATGGGGTCAAATGCATTTATAGCCATACAATTAGAATAAAAGAAAATCAAGTTTTTTTTTAAAAAAATGGTGGCGTCCGATCATTTTGACGCCACCGTTTTTCTTTTTTTAGTTTCTTAAAGGCGTGGCGTCCGATTTTTTGGACGCCAAAGCTTTTTTTTTTTTTTTTTTCAAAATTGTGGTGTCAGAATAATCCGACACCACGATTGTACGGCGGTGAGTGAATAATCACTCACCACGATTTTTTACTTTAATTTTTAAACAACCGTGGTGAGTGAATAATCACTCACCATGGTTTTTTAATTTTTTAAAAAAAACCGTGGTGACTGATTATTCAGTCACCACATTTCCAAAAATCTTTCTAAAAAAATTGGTGGCGGATTTAACGCCACTTTTTTGCCAAAGTTTCAATTATTTCAATTTGGTGGGCTTTATCCCTCCATTTTATTATATATACATATATAATTAATAATATACCAACACACACAAATATATATATATATATATATATATATATATATATATATATATATATATATATATATATATATATATATATATATATACACACACACACAAATCAATATATACATATATTATATAAACCCCCAAACATTACATAAAAGTGTTAATTACTAATATAATCATGAGGCATTTTTTAACCTACAAATCTAATTTTTCTATGTTATCCTAAATTTGAGTTTTATCCTAAATTCCATAATATTTCTTAACTTTTCCTATCTTTTAAAACAAAATTCCAACACTTTTACTAAAACTATCCTAATTAAAATGAAATTCTCCTAATAACTACTAATTATAGAATGAGTACACATGTAGAATCATGATTTACCTACCTAAACTTAATTACTAATTAATTTTACTCTAATTACTATAAAATCTATAGTTTAATTACTAATTATACAATAATAGTCATCAAAGTGTTAATTCCTAATGTAAGCATGTAATTTAATTTAACCACAAATTTTATTTTGCTATTTTATGCTATATTTTAATTTTTTCCTAAATTCCATAATATTTCCTAATTTTTCCTAATTTTTATAACAAATTTTCGTCACTTTTACTAAAACTATCCTAATTAAAGTGAAAGTCTCCTAATTACTACTAATTATGAAATGAGTACAGATAATGTGGTCCTAATTACACTTTAATTTTCTAATAATAAATAATTAAGACATGCATGCATGCTTAACATTTTAATTAACACTACTAATTGCATAAACAAATATAAAATGCTATATATTAAATAAAAATTAAAAACCAAGCAAATATCCAACAAATACTATATTTTGCTAACAACATTTATAAACACAACAATATCAACATATAAAATGCATACAAACTAATTATACGAATAAACAGAAAATATTACGAAATCTGAAACATACAATTTAAAAAATATTAAAAAAAACAAAAACCGTGGTGTCCGATTTTTCGGACACCACGGTTTAATAGAATTGAAAAATAAAAATAAAAAAAATCGAAACTCGTGGTGTCCGAAAAATCGGACACCACGGTTTAAAAAAAAATAAAAATAAAAAGACTCCAAAAGCGTGGTGTCCAAAAAATCGGACACCACGCTTTTGTGGACCAGATCATGCCGTGTGGCATGATCTGGTCCTTGAGACCATGGCATCCGATTTTTTGGATGCTTGCCATGGTGTCAGATTTTTCTGAGACCACGTGGTCCGAAAAATCGTATGCCATTGCCTATTTTCGTACTTTTTTTTTGTTTTTTTGTTTTATTTTACATGGCTACAAATTATTTTTCACCATTGTTTCCAATGGTGACTGATTATTTTCACCCCATACTTGGTGAGTGATTATTTCCTCACCATTGCTGCCTACAAATTTTTTGGACTCCATTGATTTAATTCAATAACTACATGGCTACAAATAATCACTCACCATATTTTTGTAGCCATTGCCTTGTATTCTTGTAGTGTACCTAAATGACAGTTAACATAGTTGGAAGAATTTATATGTCCAGTTCAACGCGGCTCTTGTTTGACTCATACCTGCTCTAGTTAATTTGTATGAAAAGTTTCGAGGTAGTTTCTATTTTGGACCTCAGTGTTATTAAAACCGGACCGGACCGCGAACCGGTGGTCAAGGCGGTCCAAAACTACCCCGTAAACCGTTTTTTCTTTCAAGCGGGCGAGACCGGCAGTTTTACCGGTTGAACCGGTCAACCGGACCGGTCATCGAACCGGTTTACCCAAAAAAAAAACTAAAATTATTTTTGAGGAGAAAAAAAGCAGCAGCACCTCAAAGAGGAGCAAAAAGATAACAGAGTTGAAAAAGAAGAAGAAGAAGAAGAAAAAGAGGAGAGGCCGCTCGCCGACGTCCGCTCGCCGCCCCTGCTCGCCGCCGTCCGCTCTCAGATAATTTCGTCCCAAATCGAATAAGTTCTAAGAATTACATAAGAGGTGATAGAAGAAGAAAAAGATTGAGATTTTTTGATGTGAGGGAGAGGGGTTTTTGAGAATTAGAGTTTTTATGATGGCAGGAAAATTAAACTAACAATTTTCAAAACCCTAATTTAGACTTATCTGTATAGTCATAGAGGAGAGAGAAAGTAGTAATGGAGAGACTGCGTATGTGATTTTTGTCATTTAAAATTGAAATTCTAGAAATTGCATATTTCATCCCTGCTTTTTAAAGTTATTTTGTGATAATTACACCTACACCCCTCTTGAATTTTATGTTAATTTAGGATGGAAATTGATTTTATTTCCTATAGAAATTTTAAATAGTATTATCAAAGTTTTATATAGTATTTCCGGTTCTTTCCTTCTCTTTATTATATACATATATATGTATATTTCTTTTTCTTTTATTATTTGTTGGGTTTTAGTTTTTTACTTTGCTTTTGTATTTATTTCTTACTGCAGCGGTAATTAAATATTACTATTGTCACAAATTAACGATTAGGATTTAGGCTCTGTTCGATTTGGTTATCTCATAGGTTCGATTTAGTGTGTCGACAGTCAGCGCTTTACTCCAATTAGAAATTTAATGAATTTCTGAAAATGCGAAGAGTTGCCAAGTAAAATGGTTTAGGATTCGATGTGTTCATTTGATCTTTGGATTTGAATATTTTGTTATGTGGTTGTGGATTTGGATGTGTGGTATATAATTTAATATTTTGATCTGATTGTAAAAATATAAAATTATTCAGGATGATGTAGTCTGAATTTTTCTTAAAATATACCTTCACCGGTTCGAACCAACGGTTAAACCGGTTGAACCTTGAACCGGTAACGCCACCGGTTCAGTGCCTGGTCCGGTTTTGAAAACATTGTTGCTAGAAATGTCAAGGTATGTTTACATTGAAATGATAAACATGAAAAAACATTTATGCAACTGGAATAGGAAAACATAAGAATCTCTACTCTTTAACTTCGTATTAAATTCGGAGTTGGGTCCACCCTTTGACATAAAAGACTGGATAAATGGCGTCTAACTCCCCAACCTGACCTGTCCCTTAACCTTTGAAAAGTTATAATATACACCTCAACCTTTTGAAAAAATGAGAATTAAACAGGAGTTGTTGGTTAGCCGTTTGATTTGCACACAATTTTGCATTTTCATCCGTGAGATTTGGTCTGAGAAGGCGGTTCTCTCATTTTGAATAGGTTATGAGGTTTATTGTAAATTTTCAAAAGTTTGAGATAAGTTGCACACACGCAATATGTTGTGGAGTTTGATGCTTTTTATCTAAAATATTTTAATTGTTAATAGGTAAGTTGAACACACGCAATATGCTGTAGGAGATTTTAACATATTAGAGTGTTATGAGAACCTCATTAAGGGGAAATAAAGATTAACTCACAAGTGAAACTTCATTATCAAGATCAATTTGTCTAATGCCGGCTTCGTACTACTTGAAACTGATAAATAGGTAATGTTCGACAACAGAAAGGAAAGGGCTGAACTACTTGAGGCACTCGTTGAAAGCAACAATACAAACATTCCGAAATTTCCTCAGGTACTGTTGTAATGATCAATTAACATCATCCCGATAAATAAATAGAAATTGATTGTAACAATGCAAGTATGCTTACTACTTTAACATGTCCACATGTTTTGTTACAGAAAATTCATGTCCTCGGGGGTGAAAATGATCAACTTATCAGGATGGAACTTACTCAAAAGATAAAAGAGTAAGTATACTTATCGTTCATAACTATATACATAAATCGAACAAGAGCTAGATATACAAACTTCGAATTCGAACACTCCATTAAACCATAGTGATAAATAAATTTGGACGGCTACAAACATGAAAATGTCTAAGAAGTATGAGATGCTTTGCTTTTAGATGTCATAAAGAATCTGACAATAAAAATATACGGTGTTATTGCGCACAGTAATTTTCCAGGATAAGATGTCAAGTATCCCAAACGTAGTACTAATTTGTTTGTGTAATTTACAGACATCTAGGAAGTAAAGTTACATTGTGTAGCATAAAGAATGCAGGTCATCTGGTTCTTATGGAGCGTCCATGTGTTTACAATAAAGGTCTCAACCAGTTCCTTGCTACCCTGCATGCCGGTGAAGCCAACAAATGAAGCTTCTACGAAGCTATATTTTCTCTACATGGTGAACGTTTTATGTTGGGTTCAGTACTTATATATTTGGTCTATCTGTGTTTTGTGAACCATTGGATAATTTTGTGGCTAAATCTTGTATAATCTTTTTTAATACGAGTGAGCTTGAATAATAAAAGAAGGGGTTCATAGAATTGCTGATGAAGCAAAGTGTAGTAGCTACAACGGCAACAAAAACTATGTTGAATTCAAACAAGCATTAAGCTAAATGTTATTATCTAAAGGACCATTGGATTTCTTCTAGCATTTTTCCTTTAGTTTCAGGCAACCAAAGAGCCACGAATGCTACTGTAAAAGCTGATATCATCGAAAAGATGAGGAAAGTCCCTGTAAATTTTTTGATGTTTTAGTGTCACAAAATGAGAGAGAGAGAGAGAGAGAGAGAGAGAGAGAGAGAGAGAGAGAGAGAGAGAGAGAGAGAGAACTTTTATTAGTTTAAAAATGATACTTTTAGTTTGACACTAAAAGAATCCATTTTATTGTTAATCCTTTGAAGTTTGAATCTCCTATGTTACTAATTCTTTTACTAATTCAACTAAGGAGATCACACTAGATCTTCGACCCTCTCGCCAATTTGTTCAGGCCTCAAGGAGAGGGGGTAGCTTGTTTTTTTTTTCTTTTTCATTTAATAATTTATAACTTGTTGTAACTAAAGTAAAGCGACAAAATCATTTGAAGAGTATGGTTTATCCATTTCGTAAATTTAGACAGTATGGACCATCCAAGGGTAAAAATGTCTCCCTCTGGCCTCTGTAAGTATTTATTGAAGTTTTTATTCTAAATTTTGTGAAGGCCATTTTTGACCTTGTAATTGTTCTGTTAGATAAAAGTCACTTCAGTTAGTTTGCGGGGTATCAACCTAAATCCCCCCGTGGTTTTAAAGACCTGCACGAAACTCTCTTGTGGTTTATAAATTGTTTAGAACCTCCTCGTGGTTTCATAAAATCTTCATAAAATTCCCTCCATTAGTTTCATCTAACTCCATTAGTTTTTTTATTAAGTGACTAAATTGCCCTTACTTCATTATTTTGAAATATATATTTATAAATTTTTTGAACATATTTTATGCTAAAAAAAATTCAACCATATTTTTTTTTCGAATTTGTAAGAGAAAATAAAAATAAGTATAAATATTTTTTTATAAAAAATAAATTAAAATAGAGATTCCGTGCAAGGTTTTTCAAACCACATGAGGGGGTTTTATGCAGGTTTCCAAACCAGAAAGGGTTTTATGCCAAAGGTTTAAAGGGCGAAATTGGCATCATATAGAGCGAGTGTACACCACAAGAGGATTTTGTGCAGGATTTTCAAACCACAAGGGGGTTCCAGACAATTATATATCAAACCATAAGGGGTTTCGTGCAAGTTTTCAAAACCACATGGGGTTTATGCATTTTCCTTGTTAGTTTGCAAGGGTGTCATTGTAATATCTAAACCACAAGGGGTGGTGTCTGTAATTACACCAAACCTCATGTGGTAAAGCTGTAATTATCCCTAACGTTTATACTTTATACTTGTCTAGATTTGAAAATCAAACAGCAAAATAGCAGTTGTGCTGCTTATTAATAGTTGAAATAGGAACAGGAATTGCTACCAAACTTGGCCTTGTAATATTAATAAAATATCATAATATGTGTTTTTTTTTTAAAAAAGTTTCTTGTTTTTAGATTAGAAATATAATATTTAAAATAAAAAGTAGGCTATATGTGCTATGTTAATGTCATTAATACCAAAGAGGGGTAAGTGTATACCAAACATAATATAAGAATATTTTGTCTAGTTTCAAATTTAACAAAAACAAATTTTTAAAATTAACATTTATAGTTTCCTTAATTGAAAGGTGAAAATTAGTTTGGGGCAAGTGTGCTAATTAAAAAAACAACAAAAAGAAAAAAGAATAAAAAAATTACTGTAAATAATAAGTAATAAGATTTATTATATGATAGAATTTAATTAAATTAGTTTGTTGTAATAATTTCCAAATATTTAATTTACATAATAATGAAATCTAAAAAGTTTTAAACTTTTTCGTTTTAACTTTGGCCTATAAAAGAAGAATTAAAAAATTTTGGGGTGTAAAGATAATTTTTTCAAAGATGTGGTGTATTAGACTAGAAAAAATTAAAAATTAGGCCAATTAGAGATAAAGCAGGGGTAATTTCGCAAAAACTTCTAACACATGGGGGCTTTTGCCAATTAGAGATAAAACAGGGGTAATTTCGCTATATGATAAAAAGTACACGTGGCATTGTGTTTTTCCACGTGGGATGATGTTTTGTCCGTTAGCATGCCACGTAGGCAAAAAACCCGTGTTGAGCCCGATTGGGCATTTTTTGCGGCGATTATCGAAACGTACGGGGCAAAAGTTCGGCCCGAAAAGATATTGGGCAAAAGTGCCAAATCGCCAAACTTAAAGGGCATTTTTTGCATTTCCTCCTATTAATTTTGATAAATTTGCATCCAAAGGTAACTATCTTGTCTTTATTGCTTCCACTGTGAACACCACTGAGATTCATTTATGGAAGCGACAGACAATGCCAAGCACCATTAATCGATCCCTCTTCCCCTAGCTCTCGTTATTACATAACATAATCCGCTGCAATTCTTTATTAAACTATACACACAACACACACTGAAAAGTGAAAACACGCAAGGCAAAAACTCGAAAAATGGTGAACTTGGTTGCAACTTTTGAGAAGTTAATGGTACACAACCTGATGAAAATGGCAGGCATTACACCACACACCATGGAGATCGAACCAGGCACCATCATGAACATTTGGATCCCCAAAGAAACCGTCAAAAAGAATTCCAATGAAACCCTCAAACCAACAAAGCCCGTTGTCGTACTCCTCCACGGCTTCGTCGCTAACGGCGTCTTCACATGGCAATTCCAGGCAAGAGTCGATTACCGTTTTTTCATCTTTTCCTTGACTATATATAGAAGAAATGTTTGACTAGTACGTGTCGTGTTGAAATCTATCCTGCATTGCTTAGAAATCTATTCTGCACGCACTTTTGTACAGGTGCCTTCCCTGACTAAAAAATACTTGCTATACGTGCCGGACTTCCTCTTCTTCGGAGGCTCGATCACCGACAAGCCCGACAGATCACCGGCATTCCAGGCGGAGTTTGTGGCGGAGGGGCTGAAGAAGTTAGGAGTCGAGAGGTGCACGGTGGTCGGGTTCAGCTACGGTGCCATGGTGGCGTTCAAGATGGCGGAGCTGTATCCTGACCTGGTGGAGGCTCTAGTGATAACAGGAGGAGTCCCGGCGTTGACGGAGTCCATCATCAATGCGACGCTGGAGGAACATGGGTATGGCTCGTTGTCGAAGCTCTTGCTGCCGACATCGGTCAAAGAATTTAAGGCGGCGCTTAGAGTGGCGGCTCACATGAAGCTGTGGCTTCCCGATCGCATTTTCACGGACTTCCTTAAGGTCAGTGGTTTCATTATCGTTCTAGTTACCATTTAGAGCAGTTGAATATTTGTCAAAACACATGTTTTTTTCTCTTTGTGATAACGTTAACTATAATGTGGTATAATACACGTACGGTTGGTTGGAGAGATAAAGTTCAATATTTAATATTTCTCGTTGATTTGAGAGACAAAATAAGCATTATTATAAAGCATAAATCACGACCAGATTATCTTCATTTTTGTTATTTCTAAGATAACAATCTCACCTCCCTTGACATAATTTTACTATTTAATTTGAAGGGTTAAGAAGCTTGAGTTTTGGACTTTTTGGAGGTTTTAATTATATTTATTTTCAAATTACTGCCCCATTTTTCACATCATCAACCTGTAAATTGAGTCAAAATAATGCTTTTGAGTATTTTCTGGGCATTTGTTGTTGTTACCAAACAAATTGTTGTAAATATGATTCCAAATATTAATATTTTCTATCATTTAATTCAAACAAGAAGATATAATTAGGCATAACTTTTATAGAATTGGTTTTTAATAACCGTACACAATTTTTGAGATAAATTTATATGCGACGGACTTAAGGAATCACTCACTACAACAAAACATTAAATTAGTGAGCCAGAATCTTCTTACAATTTGGTCAAAATCGCTAGCTAATGACTATTAATATATAAATTTTACTTGTTTAGTTTGTTTGCTACAAGTCCACTAACTAATAATATTAGCAAGTAATTTTTTGAGTATGCTTGCTAATTTGAAAAGCAAAAGATTGCTTACTAATTTAGCAAGCAAGTCAGAGCTTGTTGATCTGGCAAGCACTGAGACGCTTGCCAAAGCTTAGTAAACAAGAGTTGCATGCTGAATTTGCAAGCTACCGACATGTTTGCAAACTTTTGTAAGCATTTCTGTACTTGCTAAATTGGCAAGCAACTAACGCCCTTGCAAATATTAGTCAGCGCGTCGGTGCTTGCTAATATGTAAAGTAGCTTTTTTAATAATTAATTGCTTGCTATAATTTGCGAGTTTATTTAGAAATAAATCAATTGCAATTTTGTCGCTACTTATTTCATTGCCATATATGTAGCATATATATCTAACCATATATATATATATATATATACATATATATATATATACATATATATATATATACATATATATATATATACATATATATATATATACACATATATATATATACATATATATATATATATATATAAACTATAGGTTATATATTGAATATAAGTAACAAATATATACTAAAATAACAACAAATAAACTGTATATATGAACAAGGGTAATAAGAAGATGAGAAGATAGTGTAATGCAGAAGAAAGAAGAAGAAAGAAACCATATTCATAAAACTCAAAACCATAATAAAATCTTGAATGAAGAAAAAAAAATAGATGAAGAAGAAGAAGAATAAAAAACCTTAGATAAATAATGTTTACCAGCAAAGACCGTTGTTGGATGTATAACAAGCACGATGAATGATGTTATTTGGTTGGTGGTTTTGTGGATGGGGTTATATGAATGTGGTTATATGATGTCACGTGGTGCTTCCACTGTCTTGCTGAGGATAAGAAGCGCCATCGTGTGCCTCAGGAGTATGGAGGCCGGAATGTGGCGAGACATGATGCATGCGAGCAAAATAGTAAGGTGTCGACGCCAATGCCTGTAGCAACCTTAGATGCATCACACGAGGTGTAAGGGTGAAAATGAATGCTGGTTGTGAGACATGGAATGTCGGTGATGGTATGATGAAGAATGTGGGTGTGTCGTGACGGGGAAGTGAGCGTCTGATGAGTATAAACCAGGAAATCTAGGGCGAGTGCTAGACGGAATCGAATAATGAACCAAAGAGACCTGAAACCTCCTCTACTCGAGCTCAGTGTATCTGCAATCTCAAATAATAAACTCAATTTTTAACGACATATTAAAATTACAAAAACAAACATATAACATTACTCAATTCAATCTATACCCTATATCACAAGTTTAATAAAATTATTCCAATAATACTTGAAACTCAATAACATTCATAAGATTACGAAAGTTTTTCCAAAAGTAATCAAGTTCAAAACTACTCTGAAATTAGTCAAAAATATAACTTAATTATACTTAAACTAAAAAAAAACACTAATATGCATATTAGCTATATTCACAAAAATCACCGTACAATTTCACATAACATACCTAAAATACCATAAGATAACTAAGAAAATCAAAATTAATAATCAAATGCAATATTACCAAACGTAACAACAAATATTGACAAAATTAACATGAATAGTTTTCTCAAATTTACGTAATTTATTAAGAAAAGCTAACATTTGAAAATTACAACACAAGACTAATATTGTGTATATTATTAATTGATACCCTAAACTTTTTATAATTGCAAAATTACCATAAAATAACAAAACTATCCTTATATTTTTTGATTTTATACAAATTTCACAACAAGTTTGGCAATAATCGAATCTAGGATTCCACTAAGTAAATAAAATAATTAACATAAAATACAACTAATTACCGAAAGGGTTGGGAGAAAAAGAATCAAACAACATCTACAAAATATGCAAAAACATTACAGAATAAATTCGAAGAAAAACATGAAAACTCGTAAAAGATGAAGTAGAGAACATACCTTAGAAGAAGAACAAAATGTTTTGGAAGAAAATAAGAAGAAAGGATTTAGCTTGCTTTTCTTAATTTTTAGTAAATAAATATTGCTTGTTAATTGGAAAGCATTTAATTGCTTACTGATTTGGCATGTAATAGCTTACTTGCAAAAGTTGTCAAGCATGTACATGCTCCCTAATGTGTGTCAACTAGGTCCCACGAATTGTAGCAAGTAATTATTTGCTTGTCAATTCTCTCTCCACGATACAGCTGAGTCCCACATTTTTGGCATGCATGAAGTTCTTACAGAGTTAAATCCTATATATACGCAACAAGCATAATTTGCTCGCTGAATGTTTGAAAGCTTGGTTGCCAAATTTTTTTTTCATTGCTAATTTTTTGACAAAGGTTTTCTTGCTAAGTTACTTGCTATATTCATTATATAGTAAGTAAAAATGGTTTGCTTGCTATGTTTTACATGTTATATCAATGTCTTGTTGTACTGCCTATTGATTATCTTCGTTTCTTAAGCATTATTGTACATGTATTAACTGGGGCAAATTCTATCCAACTCTCCTGAGGTATCTTCTCTTTCCATCCACCTACCCTCTAATTTAATTTTTTCTCATTCACCTCCAACCAAATTTGAGGGTTGAAAATCTCCCTTAATAGAAAATATAATAAACTATTAAATTATTAGTTTAAATTCCCTTATTTACAATACTACTAAAATTTTTATAAATTGAAAGTTACTAATATACAACTCAACAGTAAATATTAGAAAAGAGTCAAATTTAGATAATTAAAGTTTAGCAATCATATATAGTCAATCTCAACAAAATATTGCAGTCGGTTCCTTATCTATCTTTGCACCGTTTTGTAATTCGTCGATTGGAAATTTTATAGTTATGTGCATTTTGGTTTTTTGAATAACATAAATTGTGGGTTGAAATAATAATTTGAACTTTTAAAAATTTATAGTTATGACTAATATCTAATTTGGATACTTTTCTTTTAAGTTTAATAAAGTTAAACAAATTAAAACTATTTAAGATATAGTTTGTCGCACAGGTTTTATTATGTTATATATTATTTATTTTAAATTTTAAAGTTATTATTTTATTTTCTAATAGTTAAGACAATTTATTATACTACACTCTTTTATCTTACATTTAAATGTAATGGAAAGTTGGAGTTGATTAGTTAGTTAGGTAAAAGCAACCGAAATGGATTCATTTTTACATATTATTTAAAAGATTTTTATATTTCGTTGGGGATAAATATGTATATTTTGTTAAAATTTAACTATTTAAATATAATATTTTCATTTAACATATACAGTTGAATATAGTTTACTAGTTATCGTTAATTTGGAAAGTTAATATTTTGGCTGTTTTTTAATATTTTTATTTAGAATACGGTTATTTAACTTAATACTTTAATAGTTTACTTCTATAAAGGACACTTTTATCCCTCAGATTTTTTTTGTCAATCAACTAAAGAGAGGTGGATGAGAGAAAATAGAATTAGAGAGGAGGTGGATGGAAAGAGACGTTAGGTGAATGAAATTTGTCCTTATTAACTGGATGTTCTTTTTCATCCCAAGAATACACTCCTATTCAATTGTAATATACGTTTCAGATATACCTCAACTTATAATAGGTGTAAGAATGTAATTTTAGTCATAATAATCTTTCAGTTGCTATCAACGAATAAAACGAAATAAGCTGGAAGTGATGGTTTAGCTACCATCAATTAACATGATGAACCAAATAGTTCAATGATGAATTAAACCCAACACATTCAATATAATATGCCTTAATAGTAACTCGCCCTAATTCGTCCCAGATTTCAAAGCTGTCCGTACGTAGTGTTTTACAAGAAGAAACCGTTCACGTTTACAAATGATATATACAGATCAAAATTTCTATTCACAGAGCAATATTCTATTATTCAATAGTATGCCCTTCTCAAATCTATATGCCAACTCATATTCCATTTTAATGTCTATCAGTAATTAAAGAAATTTAAAGATCTCAAACAAAATCTTCATCTTTCTTATTTATTATATAGAAAGATTATCTTTCTTTATATACTGGAGATAATTGTTTATGTAACCCAAAGAAATTACCTAATAAAAAATCTAAATAAATTTTATCAAACTCATAATCTATTAAAGATAAGAACGAACGACTTGCAAATGAATATTTAGAATAACTACGAAGGGCAACAACATAACTTAGAAACGTTTAAAATATTTGTTGAGAATATAGAATAAAAGAATAATAATTAATTAGTTTCTACATCAACTTACTTTTGTCACATTATACAATATGTTTCTCCTAATTGCACACAAACTCATAACTTAAGAGGAAAAATTTAGATAATTTTGTTATTATTTTTGATCTATAGTAAATATATTTTGTGGAAAGCAAATAACTTGTATAATTTTGACTATTTGCAATGAAATAATCGCATGCATATTTGGAAAACAGTAAAAAGAGTAAATTATAGCCAAGAAAATAATGACGTGCAGTATTTAGAGAGTAACAAAATACAGTTTTAGAATATTGGAATAAATAATAGTATGTACAATGCACCAAATTGCGTATACGCACTAACCATGTATATTCACAATATATATAATCCTATTTAATACGCACTGGATTTTTCAGGGTTTTTGTTGGATTTTTTTTTTTTTTTTCACAAAGTAGTATGAAGAATTATATTTTCTTACATTATTGTATTCAATATTGAATTAAAAAGCATTTTCAAACTTTTCGGAGATAGATTGTTGCTTTTGATTATGTCTCTATTTTAAGAAAGGGAAGCTTAGTCATTTAGTTTGGGGGAAGATTTGATTTTTAGGTGGTTATTAATATGAGAATTAAGAGATCAAAATAGAGAGATGAGTTAATTACTTAATTTGTTAATTAGGAAGGGTAAAACTGAGAAACAATACAATATTGCTCTGCATTAAGGGATTTTGCCATGTATATATCATCTCCCTTAAATTATATATATAAAACCTCGTCTTAGCGAGGCAAAAGTGACTGGAGCTGTGATAACTTAATATGCTAATAAGGTTTTAAAAAGTTCATACGTTTGCATTATCTGATTATTATATATAAAAAGATGGCCACATGATTTTGTCTAGATGAAATAATTGTTATTCATATTAGTTTTTCATCTTTGCCGCAGTTCCTCCATCTTAGTAGTCATAACTCACAACAATAAGATGTGAGTTATATATTATGTTCAGGGATTTCTAAAACCAAAACAAAAAACTTATGCGCAATACGCAAAATGGGAGTTTCCAGCTAATTGTTCACAAAAAGTTTTTTTGCTATTACCTTTTATTTTGTATTCTATCAATTAATATCACCTTACTAACTTTTTTGTTCTAACCTATTATTATAAATGCTATTAAGTAGTTACGGTTTCTTTGGAGTTATGTCCTTGACCCTACTGCCATACTATTCAGAAATTCGCCTACTTGAATTGCATTATTAAGTAGTTATTTATGGACACAAGCCAATTTGCTTTTACACAGACCATCCATATTTGTTGTTGTCGCGTGTAATAATTTTGACAGGCAAGCCTAATTGTGATCTATTGCCCCACTTTCATCATGAGTTCAATTCTCCGACAGAAGATGCCTACTTGTGTGCCATCTTATTACATCAATCTAATGCTCTAAAATTTATGGATTGGGGAGGGTTTAAATGTTGGCTATAAATGTAAAACGTAAATTGAGTTAGTGCCCCGGCTTCAAAAATTAAAATTCTCGCTAAATTTATTTGCATTTGATGGATAGCTCAAAGGGGCCAAAATGAGGTAATAGCACAAATTACCCGTGTAATTATCATTTTTGGCAAATACCCCCTTAATTGGAAGAAAAAAACCCTGTGTTATTTAAAAATTAGCGAGAAATCCCCTACTACACTTATTTAATTTGCACGTGCTGAAATTGTTAACAAATTTTATTGAATTACAAACATGATTTTTATCATAATTTTTAAAAATAACAATACTTCCTAGATCTGTAGAAATAAAAATTATGTATAGATTATTTTTGTTATGTTTCTAAGTACTGAATTAAAGAATCTCAACAAATTATAAGAAATTCTATAATATTTTTTAATAACTATTGTTTGATTTAAAGTTTTACTGAATAACGATTGTTGGTTATCTTTACAGTAAACTTAAAATATGATGTCAGAGGTTTTTTTGCTAATTTTTAAATAACACAAGGGGTTTTTGCCAACATAAGTCACAGGAGGTTATTTTCCAATTAAGAATAACACAAGGGTAGTTTTTGCTATTACCCCGGTCCAAAATTCTTGGCAGACTATTTGACGTTTGTACGAAGATGAGATATTTCTAATCTGAAGTCTTGAGCAAATAGTTTCTCCTGTTAAAACTAAAATTTTGGATCCACCTAAATGATAACAATTAAGATAGTTGGAAGAATTTATATGTACAGTTCAACGCGGCTCTTGTTTCACTCAAACCTGCTCTGTTAATTTATATGAAAAGTTCCGAGGTAGTTTCTATTTTGGACCTTGCTAGAAATGCCTAGGTATGTTTACGTTAAAATGATAAATATGAAAAAATATTTATTCAACTGGTATATGAAAACCTAATAATCTCTGCGCTTAACTTCGTATACAATTCGTATTTGGGTCCAACCTTTGACATAAAAGACTAGATAAAAGGCGCCAAATTCCCTATCTATTATTCGTGTGTGACTTGTTCCTTAACCTTTGAAAAGTTATAATATACACCTCAACCTTTCGAAAAAATGTGAATTGTCCATGAGCTGTTGATCAGCCATTTGATTTGCACACAATTTTGCATTTTCATCCGTGAGATTTGGCCTGAAAAGGCAGTTCGCTCATTTTGAATAGGTTGAGAGGTTTATTGTAACTTTTCAGAAGTTGGCGGTAAGTTGCACACACGCCATATGTTGTGGAGTTTGATGCTTTTTACTCTAAAATATTTTAATTGTTAATAGGAATGTTGCTATAATGTAGGAGATTTTAACATGTTAGAGTGTTATGAGAACCTTATTAAGGGGAAGTAAAAATTAACTCACAAGTGAAACTTCATTTTTAAGATTAATTTGTCTTGTGTCTGGCTTCTTAATACTAGAAACTGTTAAACAGGTGATGTTCGACAACAGAAAGGAAAGGGAAGAACTACTTGAGGCACTCGTTGTAAGCAACGATACAAGCATTCCAAATTTTTCTCAGGTACTGTTATGATGATCAATTAACATCAATCCGATAACTAAATGGAAACTGATCTATAACAATGCATGTAAGCTTACTAGTTTAACATGTCCACATGTTTTGTCACAGAAAATTCATCTCCTCGGGGGTGAATATGACCAATTTATCAAGCTGGAACTTACTCAGAAGACAAAAGAGTAAGCTTACTTATCGTTCATAACTATTTACATAAATCTAACAAGATCTAGATAGACAAACTTCGAATTCAAACACTCCATTAGACCATAGTGATAAATCAATTTGGACGACTACATACATGAAAATGTCTAAGAAGCATAAGATGCGTTGCTTTTAGATTTCATAAAGAATCTGACAGTAAGATGTCAATTATCCCGAACATAGTACTAATTTGTTTGTTCAATTTACAGACATCTAGGAAGCAAAGTTACATTGTGTGCTATAAAGGAAGCAGGTCATCTGGTTCTCCTGGAACGTCCATGTGTTTACAATAAACGTCTCAACCAGTTTCTTGCTACCCTGCATGTCGGCGAAGCCAACAAATGAAGCTTTTACGAAGCTATATTTCTCTACATGGTGAACGTTTTATGTTGGGTCCAATACTTATACATTTGGTCTATTTGTGTTTTGGAACCGTTGGATGATTTTGATGGAATAATTTTGTGGCTAAATCTTGTATCATCTCTCTTGATACTGAGTGAGCTTGAACAATAAAAGAAGGGGTTCATGGGAATTGTTGATGAAGCAAAGTGCAGTATCTACAAGTGCAACAAACACTATGTTGAATTCAAATAAGCACTAAGCTAAATGCTATTATCTAAAGGACCATTGGATTTCTTCTAGAGTTTTTCCTTTAGTTTCAGGCACCCAAAGAGCCACGAATGCTACTGTAAAAGCTGATATCATTGAATACATGAGGAAAGTCCCTGTGAAAATTTTGATTTTTAGTGTCACAAAATGAGAGAGAGAGAGAGAGAGAGAGAGAGAGAGAGAGAGAGAGAGAACCTCCACTGCTCCAAGTCAAGAGCAAATTAGCCGTCATTGTAATCACTGATGCAGATAGCCAATTAGCTAATGTAGCTACACTTCCAGCAAGACTCTTAATGCTTACAGGAAGAATCTGCAAAATCAGAATCACAACATAAACCAACAAGTAGTGAATCACTAATGCACTGTCGAGCAATTTGATACAACGACTTAGAAAATACTATTTTGAACTGAGTAAATATCAAGCAGTAGTGTCCCTAGGATAAATTCTAAATTACTTGTGATACACACTTTACATTCTGCAAAACATAAAGATCAAACGAATATTGTTTTCCTTCATCGATAGCAGATGAAATTTGCATGGTCGTAACTTGTATTTTCATACCTCAGACATTATGACCCATGGTACAGCTCCAAGTCCTATAGAAAAACCAATCACCAGAATCTGGAAAAGAAATACCTAATGAGAAAGTTGAAATGCAACCAATGATAGGATATGAGCGTCAATATTACACTTATAAGTCATACCAAAAGTCCGACTAGTGCACATATTCCCAAGATAGAATGAGAACTTTCTGGTAACACTTCCTGAAGATAAGTAAACAAAAGACAAGGATATGGTGAGCAGTCGTAAAGTTCAGCAAAGAACTGAACTTTGTATAATGTTCGACTGAGAAGGGACAGCAAGAAAAAAAATATTCAGAAGCATTTAGACCTTTAGATAGAACGCTATTGCGACAAGGAGGCTGCTGAAAGTCATTAGCGACGAGGAAACCTGCAGAAACAAGTTATATTAGTCCCATTCTGATGATCAAGTAAATAACAGAAACATGATTTCAAAGTAACTGGCGAGACGCACTATTAGAAGAATTCTGCGACCCGCTTTATCCACCAAAGTTGCCGAAGCTCCAGTGACAACGACCTTCAGAAAATGATATGTGAATTACCAGAGTCTTGTTGTAAATTAATGCATGTTGATGCATATGATTTTTTTTCTTGAAGTTTACCTGAATAGCCCCAATGGCAAATGTTGCGGCCTTACCGGATGAAACCCCTGTTTGCAGTAGGAGATGAAATATAGTTTTCAGTTCAACTTATTAAGTGTAGACACCAGAAATGTATGGTACTTGAATTCAAATTCTCTCATTATAAGCAGAAATTGACTATATAATAGATACGAGATAGTTTAAATATGAAAAAGCCAAAACTTATGAGTCAAGAGTGATGAAGTACTGGGATTTATGCTACAAATATAGATAAGAGGATCAGTATCAATTTTGTTTACTCGATCAAGATTGCAGCGTTATAAGTCTATACTCTAGTTAACAAGAACCCATACCGAGGAAGAACTAAAATAACTGGCGTAATTTATTCAATTAAATTCTTGACTCTTGTCAGCTTGAAGCCTAACCTGCAGACTGAAATATGCTACTTGAATAGAAGAGAACGCCATTGATACCACTTAGTTGCTGGAGCATCAATAGTCCAATTCCAATCTGTGGGGATATAT
This sequence comes from Misopates orontium, assembly GCA_946800315.1. NCBI lineage: Eukaryota > Viridiplantae > Streptophyta > Magnoliopsida > Lamiales > Plantaginaceae > Misopates > Misopates orontium. Next base: position 15,289,103 of record OX326950.1, on the reverse strand, counting down.
TAGTAAAGAACAAATTTTATTAGTGAACAAGTAGTGAAGAGAGCCATTCAACTTGTATGAAATACTTGCTAAAAGTATAGATAATTCAGATTACCGTCAAAGGATACCAATAACGTTTTCTCTTGAGCTCCGAAAACCGGATGGCAGTTCTTTTGGTTGATGAACCCACAGATCTCTGAAAAAATACAATGAACATTGAAAAGGTGTCTTGTAAGATATGAGACAGAAAGTTGCGCGAATCACCAAGTTAAAAACCATGATATACTAGCAATTCAGGGGTTCAAGTCTATACCTTGATCTCATTTACTTCAGTTGTTATGTCTGTATCAAATCCCCGTAAAACTTGGAGAGACGTCTCAAAATCTTCCATCAGGCCCATTTTAGCCTAGATTTTATTTAAGAAAAATAGGTCAATTGGCAAAAACTAATGCATGAGCAATTACATAGGAGTCGAGCTAGTGTGTCGTACCAACCAACGAGGAGATTCTGGTATAAAGAACAGACAAGGTATCAAGATTGTGCATGGCAGTATCCCTGCAAGTGAGATTCTCATTAAATTCGATGCATATAGGAAAGTAATTATCTCGATATATAGTACTCAAGTAGCTCGGGGTCGCATCATTACTAGAAAAGAAGCAGGTCATGGCAGAGTTTAAAGGTTAATTCCATATGAAGGTTTTCTACAGATTTCGTTAGCTCGAAAACAATTGAATAATTACAGGTGTGGAACAAGCTGGTTCTAATGAAGCTAAGTACTTGTATTATGAATCCTGGACTTCAATTCTCAAATCACCATTAATGTTCGATTTTCATCAGTTTCCAGTAAAACGAGAATTCCTTAACTTCTAGAGAATGGATGTATGACTCAGTTATGTGTGTTTTGCATATGGTAAACGTACAACCTGACATTAAATTGGACGAGCCTGGTGAGTATCAAATGTGTTAATTCTACAAAAGATTTATCGAGCCCAATACCTCAAGTTACCACAGAAAATGGAGACAGAAGCCAAAATCTGTTGAGCAATATTACATATGATATTGAAGAAACAGAGGAACTCAAGAAGTTATTTCTTATCCGAGCTCAAATAAATCTTAACTTGGATAAACAGGAAACATGTTGCGTATAACTCACCTAAAACTGCAAGCACTCTCCATGGTACAAAAAGGCCCAGCATGTACACCAGCATTATTCCAATTGTTACTGAAAGCTACAAGGGAAGTTAAGATAACTGGATTTTGGACTCAATTTGCCAATAGTTTCAAATCATTACAATATGAAAGGCGTTGAACCAGCAAGCAAGAAACCAACCTGGTTAACTGATCCAAGGCTTCCTCTCAGGTTTTGAGGTGCTATCTCTGCTATATATACAGGCACCTATCGAATTTTAAACAGCAAACATTACCAGTTATTGTTATCTCTGCAGACAAAAAACCCGACACCATGTTATTTGAAGTTTACAATTAAGGTTACCGTGTAAGAGATTATGCCAACGCCAAACCCTTCCAACAACCTTCCCATAAACAAGAACGACGAATCCTAAAAAAAAATTAATATGTTTGGACAGTTAACCAAATTAGTAACATGATGAATTATGCACCAACTAAATTCCAACAACAAAATTCTAATCTAATATACTCACTTTTGCAAATGAAATAGCAAGCCACCCGAGGATATTAGGAATGGAAGCAATCATCAGCGACTGCATTGGGAAGGACATTACAAAACAATTCGAAAGAACATAAAATCAACAACAACCAACAAATCATTGTCACGGAAAAATTCTTCATACCCCTTTTCGTCCAATGTGTTCCGCGATTTGGCCACTAGCTATAGCACCAACCATAGCTCCAACGTTTGATAACGAGCCAAACACCGAAAACTTTCCATTTCAAAAGAAAAAAGAAAAGAATTTGTTCAACACCACATCATTAATACAACGAATTGTGCCTAATATAGAACAACTTACCTCGGAAATGGTGAGACCGAGATCTTTAATGATGTCTTCTTGCGTGGGGTTAGAATATCCACACTGTCAAAAGAATAATCAATCAACACATTGAGTCATTCATTGCATGGAACCAAAATGCATAGAGCTGCGTTGCATGGAATAAAAATACGTAATCGGGTACATACGGTGAAGCCAAATTGAATTGGGCCGAGGGCGACGATGAATACGCAAAGGAAGATCGAAATGGACTCACGGACCATTTGGATCGATGATCCCATAATGCTGGACTGACGGGAGCCCATGCCGGACATGCGGTACCAGCTCCCTGTATGGAGCAACGGCTTACGCAATCCATCCTCCGTGGCGCTGTCCGACGAACTCATGACTACGTCGTTGTGTTTCCTCCTCCGAATACACACTATTTATGTATATATTACTCGCGTTCGATACGTTAATTGTGAAGCAAAATTTATTATTTCGAAATCCTGTTTGTTTTTGGCTTTATTAAAAGGATGAAAGGAATGCGAGAAATACGGGAGAACTGGTCAAACGAGGCAAAAATTATCTTATGCATTCGGTGAGGCACGTTTTCCGTATTATAAGTTAGTAGATTGCAATTATTTTATAAATTTTCGAGTAACATCGTATCTATCATCTTTCGCCTAACTGGATAATGTTGAATTTTTATGGAGACAATTAAGTACTCAAATACTTGTAATTAATACATACAAGGAGGGAAATGAGCATGACATACAGGCCAATTTGCAGGCTAAGGATCCTCTGTCCCATATTTTGTTCCACTTTTGTGTCCCACTTTCTATATTTAGTTATTTACGTTTTTATCTAACTCTAAATAAATTCTATTTAATTTGTTTTAGTTTAAATTAAATTCAAAATCACCAAATCCCAACAATTTCTCAATCCAAAAAGTCGTTTCAACTTCATGATATCTGTCTCTCTCTCTTCATCTCTCATCTGTCTCTCTTGTCCATACAATACCACTTCTATCTTCTTCCACCATATCCACTTCTGCTACTTCCTTTTTTTTTCTTTTGAGTATAATATAAAGCTACAACAATTAATCAAACAAGAACAAGAAGGACATGAAAAAAACACCTATACCAAAATATTGGCACCATCGCTCAAAAACAAAGAAAACAACGAACAATTTAGAGGATTTTCTCGACTATTCCTTTTCTTCTGTTATTCATTTTGCAAAAAAAAAAAAAAAAAACAGAGCAATATGGATTTTATTAATGGTAATTTGTTTGTTTACTAGATGTTTGTTGAAATGTCTCAACGAGAGTATAAATTAAAAGAGGTATAAACTTGCAATTGTTTCTCTACAATGATATATTTTTAGATTGATTTTATATGATTGTTAATATATATATATATATATATATATATATATATATATATATATATATATATATATGCAGATTCCATTGATTCATTAATGCTTACAAACTTAAAAGATCTGTTAAGATTATTTGACAAATTAAAAGAGCTGCGGAAGAAGGAGATGGATGAAGAAATAGGCGGATGATGAAGATGAATGGAGAGAGAGAAGGTGATGACCACCATGAAAAGATTTTGTGAATTGAGAATTCCTAATTTTTTGGGATTTGGTATTTGACTATTTAGTTTAAATTAAAATTAAGTTAATTAGAGTGTATTTATAGTGAAGTAAAAAAAACTAAAATTAGAAAGTGAGACATAAAGTGGAACAAATTGTGGAACAGAGGATCCTTAGCCCAATTTGCATGTGTTATTTCCTATACCACACACCTTCAATAAGTTAAATATTTTGTCTGAAATAGTAAAAGAAGAAGAGGGTATAACAAATATTTATTTATATCAAAGAAGATCGGCAAATTAAAGGTTCATTAAAACATATAATTTGACAATCTTGCCAGGCCAAGCGGACGCGGCTCACTTGTCAACTTTATTCATATATGCTATACGTTCATCCGCAATCCACCTTGTCATGTTTGTTGGAAGATTGTTTTCCAGTATATTCTAGCCTTTGTGTGAGCCTTGCAGGATGCTGGGCACAATGGACTTAAGGAGGGCTTTTTGTTCCGTAAGGAATAGAAGGTGATTACACCATGTGTCCATTTTGTTACATGCGCGCCAAACTTTGTGGTTTGGATCTTTCCAACCATACCGGTGATCCTAGATACTTTTCTTACTGTGTCATAGACGCCAAGTTCAAACGATCTATAAAGGAGATACGTTGGTTGGGTGCGACACTAAGGGAACGATAATTTTAGACTTGGTCCAGTTAATCGTTTAGCCTGCTGCTTGTGCAATGAGTATTAGGTGTTGGGTGTTTTAGGGATAAGATTGAAAAGGAAAGAAAATGTTTGGGGCTAATAAAGAAAACTGCAATATTTGAAGAATCTTTTTACAATTATGCTTGCAATATGTTTACAATAGTTGCTCTCGGCTGACTCTCACTCTTCTTAACTCTTTCTTTTTTTGCTTGCTCATTATAAGAACATTATACTCCCATATTTATAATTGCTTGAACCGGCCTAGCATGCGGTGAGTAATTTTTTGCACTAAATTAATATAAAATCTTTTAATCATTCTAATAGCTAATTTAATGTATAACACTATATACCGACAACCTAATCTGGAGCTTTCCAAATGCTTCATCTGCCGGTTGCTAGAATTTTTCAATAGCATTATTTTATCAAGATTTTTCTATGCATTGAATGGTGTGGTGTCTTTAGATTTTTATATTTTATAATTGCAAATTAGATTTTTAACATCCCCTCTTAATTTGCAATTCGACTTCATTTCAAAATTGTGCGATCTTCTCCGCGGTGACTGCTTTTGTGAAGCTATCTGCGAGTTGCTCATTCGTGTTCACGAACTCCAATTTAATTTCTTGATCTTGAACAAGATTCCTGATGAAATGATGACGAAGTTCAATGTTCTTTGATCTCGCATGGAAAACTAGATTCTTCGTCATTGCAACCGTCAACGTATTGTCGCAATAGATTGTCCTAGGGAATTTTTGTTTTTGTTGAAGATCCTCCAGAATTCTTCTAAGTCAAACTTCTTCTTTTGCAATTTCTTCAAATGTCTTTCGTACACAAGTGAATAGTGCTACATTACAAGACTCATAAATTTTTGTAAACTTCGTACTTTCCTGATCGGACTTTCTGATTCTGGATAGAATTTTTCAGATGGTTCGAAGGAACTTGGGCTAGCACTTGAACTTGGCTCGTCTTGTTGAGTTGTCGGCGGTGGAGGCAAATGACTGTTATTTGTTGTCTTATTCTCTTCCCTGTTCCACGACTGTTTTTCATCAAAGATAACATCAAATGATCAGTTTATTTGTCTTTGGTTTTAGCAAATCATATCCCTTGGATTCGTCACTATAACCAACAAACATTAACTTTTCTCTATTTTCATCAACCTTTTCACGCTGTTCAGAAGGAAAATGAGAGTAAGCTATGCATCCAAAAACTTTAAGATTATTTACATGTGGTTTTGAGTGAAACCACGCTTCATAAGGCGTCTTGTTTGGAACGGCCTTTGTCGGTGTGGTTCAAAATGTAGACTGTTGTAAGTACTGCTTCAGCCCAAAAACTTTAAGTCCTTTCCTGCCATCATACTCCGTGCCGTTTCAGCGTTTGTGCGATTTTTTTTCGCTCGGCAACTCCACTTTGTTGTGGGCTGTAACGAACTGTTAATTATCTATGGATGTCTTTCTCTTTGCAGTAGTTCATTAATGCTTTGCCGATGAACTCTCCACCTCGATCTGTTCAGAGTGTCTTAATCCTTTTGCCACTTTGATTTTCTACATTTGCTTTAAACTTCAAGAACTTTGAAAATGCTTCTAATTTCTGTTTTAGAATATAAATCCACATCATTCTTGTATAGCCATCAACGAACAAGAGGAAATAACTGTTGTTGTTTAGAGACGGCCTCTGAGTTGGTCTGAATATATTGCCAAGAACTATATTTTTGTTCTTTAACAAATTTAAGCCTTTATAACTAAGATGGTTGTACCTCCAATGCCAAATTGTGTGATCATCGTATGTGGTGCTTTGAAGTACCATCTTCTCAATTAGTGGCAAAGTAAGAGGAAATACTTTATTTGTACTCATATTTACTTTGGTCATAACTATATTTTTGTTTTTATCAATAATAACACATTGCCTATTATTGAGCTCCACTTTGTAATTTTCTGCAGTAGTTGGCCCACACTGAGTAAGTTTTGAGTCAGACATGGAACGTAGAAGACGTCTTTGATGAAATTTGTTTAGCTTTTTCTTGTGTTCACTGCAACTGTGTCTTTTCCATTGATTTTGTACTCTATGCCATCTCCAAGCCTCACTTTTTATGTGTATGAGTCATCGATCTCCACAAAAATATTTTTTTTCCAGATATGTGATTGTTGCAGCCACTATCCACATACCATATATTCTCAATTTTTTATGAGAATTTAGGCTGGAGGTTGAATATCTGATTTCCATCTGCTTCTTCAGTGAAGTTTGCTTCTTTCGTTATTTCATCGTCCTTGTACTAGCAATCCATGTTTGAGTGATTTGGATTTTTGCACCTTTTGCACTTGAATCAGTAGTCCTTTGTGACATGATTATTTTTTTTGCATATTCTGCAACTTGAATATGAACTTTGAGAGTTTTGAGAGTTACCTCCTTTTTCTGGATCACGTTCGCGATAATTTTGATTTATGGGGTGACCTCATTCTCTGCCCCTTCTTGATGTTGAGGCATTCCTGTTGTCCTTCTGGCTTTCATTTTTTTTATCATCTGCATTAACTGTTACTTAGAAAGCTTGTTCCAGGTTTTGGTTAGAAAATCGGCTCATCCTTTTTCATGAGCTTCAAGCGATCCAATGAGTTCATATAAAGATAATTTTGATAAATCGTTAGATTCTTCGATGGCGGCAACTATGTGCTCAAATTTAAGGCATGCTCCTTAATACTTTTTTGACAAGTTTCTTGTCCTCGACATCATCTACATATGCACGAATTTGATTAATAATAAGAGTAATTCTTGAGAAAAAATCTTGCACATTCTCATTATTTTTCATGAACAAGTTATCAAAATCACGCCATAAATTTTGTAATTTAATGGAATTACATTTTTGTAGCCACCAAATTATTTTCTTAACATATCATATGCATCTTTAGAATTTCTAACACCCATTATGTGCGGAAGAATGGATCGACTTACCCCTTGATTTATAAAGGGCAACGCTCTTGCATCTCTAGTCTTGTTCTCTTTATAATCTTTCTTCTTTTGTGCCGTCAATGTAGTTTCTTCCTCTGGTGTATATCTTTGATAGCCTTCCTCGACAATGTCACATAGTTCATGGGACTGGAATAACGTTTGCATTAAAACGCTTCATAATCCATAATTTTGTTCAACAAAGATTGGAACGCCTTATTGGGAATATGCAAAGGCGAGCTTGTTGTTTGAAGATGGAGTCATGTTTATTTAGGAAATAGATATCAGGCCAAGGGTGGCTCTGATACCACAATATGTTGGGTGTTTGAGGGATAAGATTAAAAAGGAAAGGAAATGTTTGGGGCTAATAAAGGAAATTGCAATATTTGAAGAATTCTTTTGCAATTATGCTTGCGATTTGTTTACAATAGTTTCTCTCGGCTAACTCTCACTCTTCTTAACTCCTTTTTTCACTTGCTCATACAAGAACATTACTCCGATATTTATAATTGCTTGAACCGACCTAGCATGTGGTCGGTAATTTTTTGCACTGAATTAATACAAAATCTTTCAATCATTCTAATAGCTAATTTAATGTATAACATTATATATATCAACAAACTAATCTGGAGCTTTCCAAATGCTTCATCTGCTGGTTGCTAGAATTTTCCTATAGCATTATTTTATCAAGATTTTTCTATGCATTGAATGGTGTGGGGTGGTGTCTTTAGATTTTTATAGTTTATAATTGAAAATTAATTTTTAACATTAGGTTATAATGCATCATACACACTATTTTCGATCTCGTAACACCTAACGAGAATCAATCATCTCCAAAACTTAAGAAAAGATTTATGAGTTTATTTTTGCTTGTAAGAAGGGTCGTTAAAGAGTGATTTGGGGTGGACATAATGGTATTATGCATGAACATGTTCATGTCCAGAGGCGAAGCCATGGGGAGGGCCATGTACGAGCCCCCAGCCCAGACACATTCCTCACCCATATATCAATACATATGTATACCCCATAGATACATACAAATAGTGGCAATTGAGTTTCAATAGACTGTAATAACGTAGGACCAAATGGAATATTGTTGCCTAATTAGACTTGAGACTGTAAAGAACATATGTAAATTGTATAGTGATTAAAGCTTTTGTAGGATTTGCCTTAGATAAATGGAATTATGGGTGTATCTGTATTTGACCATACGAGTAGATGAAATAAGAGGAGTCTATTGCTAAATTAAAATATATTATATATATATACACACACATATATATATATATATATATATATATATATGTATATATATGTGTGTGTATATATATATATATATATATATATATATATATATATATATATATATATGTTACGCAATCACTACAAGAATTCTTCAAATTATGGACGCCTTTTTTGGTACGGAAAAAGAATCTGTACCGAAAACGCTCGATTGGTACGGAATTTCCGTACCAATTATTTTGGAACCTAACAACATTTTCAAGAAAGTTACTCAATAATAGAATAATATTAGGTATGGATTATATGTACCTACTGTTAAAAAAATATAAATAAATAAAAATAAATATAATACATAGATACTGTGAAATTTCTGCTAAACACATTAGGTACGGACAATCCATACCTAATCATAACTTTTGGAAAAAAAAATGATATAAGGCGGGTAGCGGGAAAAATATCGTGGCAAACACATAAAGTAAAGCAATAGGTACGGAAATTTTGTACCTAAAAGAATCAAAATATAAAGCTCATAGTTGGCAATTAACAACCACATTAACCAAAAAAAAAGGGCAGAAGTCGCTGCAAAACACACACATTTTTTTAATTTTGGGAAAGTAGTAGGCGCAAAATTGTCATACATAATACATGCATGAAGTAAAAAGTAATAAAAAAAAAAAAAAAAAAAGGAAAAAACTCAACATTTGGTAGGGAATTTCCCTACCAAATGTTAAACTGATTTTTTTATGTTCTCAACGAAAAATCCTCATATTAATGGATAAATTCATAGTATATATGCGTGTATATATGTATGAATTGAAGTTTATGAATTATATTGAACTAATTTATCCTAATTAAGTAAGAATCCGCCCAATGCGATTGATTATTGCTCGTCATTGAATTACTTACTCTTGATTCTTACGAATATAAACAAATCAAATGATTTCTCATATTATTGGATAAATTTTTACTATAAGTGTGTGTATATATATGTATGAAGGATCTATGTGAATTATTATATTGAACTATTTGTCATTGTTATGTAAGAATTTGATCGATTGGAATGAATATCGCTCTTCGTTCTTAATTACTCCTGAATATTATGAAATAAACCAAATCGAATAATTCCTCGTACTAATAGATAAATTCTTACTAAATGTGTGGAATATAATACTTATATATATATATATATATATATATATATATATATATATATATATATATATATATATATATATATATATATATATATTTGTGTGTGTGTGTGTGTGTGTGTGTGAATTGAACTACTTGAGTTATATTGAATAATTGAATTAATTTATCCTAGTTCATATGATTATTACTCTTGGTTGAATTAATTACTCTTGATTACTATGAAATAAACCAGATCGGATCGAATGATTCCTCATAGTAATTGATAAATTCTTACTATATATATATATATATATATATATGAATTGAACAACTTGAATTATATATTGAACTAATTTATCCTAATTTGAATTATTATTGTTCTTCAGTGAATCAGTGACCCCATATTATCATGAAATAAGCAAAATCAAATGCGTCCTCCCGTTAATGGACAATTTTTTGCTATATATGTGCGTATATATGTATGAATTGAACAATTTGATTTATACTGAACTAATTTATCCTAATTTGAATGATTATTGCTCTTCATTTAATTAGTTACTCTTGACTACTATGAAATAAACCGAATCGAATGATTTTTCATCTTAATAGATAAATTCTTACTATATATGTGTGTATTTATGTATAAAATTGAACTAATTGAATTATATTCAACTAAGTTCTAAGTCAAAATGATTATTACTCTTCATAGAATTAGTTACTCTTGATTATTATGAAATAAACCAAATCAAATGAGTCATCATGTTAATTGATATATTCTTATATTATATGTATGAACTGATCTGTATGAATTATATCGAACTTATATAGCCTAGTTATGTAAGAATTTGATAAATTTTAATGATTATTGCTCATCATTCAAGTAGTTTTTCTTGATTATCATGAATTTAACTAAATCATATAAATCCTCATATTAATTGATACATTCATACTATAAATGTGTGTAAATATGTATGAATCAATCTGTATGAACTATAGTGAACAAGTTTATCCTAATTATTTAGAACTTGACCAATATCAGTGATTACCGCTCTTCATTGAATTAATCACTCCCGACTATTATGAAATAAACCAATCGAATGATTCTGCATATTAATTAATAAAGTCTTGCTATAAATGCGTATTTTTAGGTATGAATTGATGTATATGAATTATATTGAACTAATGTATACTAAGTATCTAAGAATTTGACCAATTCGAATAATTATTGCTATTCATTGAAGTAGTTACTCTTGATTATTATGAATTGAACCAAATATAAGATGCTTTGTATTCAAGGATAAATTTGTACTATAGATGTGTGTATATGTAATAAAAGCAATCTATTTTATATTGAATTAATTTATCCCGGTTATGTGAGAATTTGACCAGTTCAAATTATGATTGCTCTCAAGTGGGGTAGTTACTCTTGATTATTAAGTAATGAATTTAGAGGTTAGGAAATCAGACTTTCTACCAAACCATTATATTTTTTTTAAATTCTAAAATTATTTGGTACGAGAAATCCGTACCTAATACTTTTCAGGAAAAGTTGGCGGAACTTTTGAGTGTTTGCCAAATAAGCCAAAACATGTAGGCATGGAAAATCTGTACCTAAACTTTTCAGCAAAAATTGGGGGAACTATTGAATATTCACCAATTGCATCAAGACCGTTAGGTACAGAAAATTTGTACCTAATACTTTGCAGTAAAAAATGGTGGGAACCTTTGAATTTTCATCAATTGCGCCAAAACCTATAGGTACGAAAAATCTATATTGAATAATGAGAAAAATCTTCTATATATACCACCTTCCTATCACTCTTTGTTCATTGTGTTAAAATTATAAATCCTCTTTCTTCTCCTTATTCAAAATTTTCCTTCTCCATAAACATCATCTTCATCCTTATAATTTATATAATGATATAAACAAGTGTTATCTTTATTATTCTTGCAATTAGTTCTCCATCTAATTCTTCCTCTTTCAATTGGTAAGATATATTTTCTTCACTATTTTTGTTTCAATCTTATAGTATATTATGTGTTAATATTTCCATAAACTTCATCTTCACCTCCTTCTAGTTTATGTAGTTATATATACAAGTTTTATTTATGTCAACTTCATCTTCATCTCCTTCTAATATTTGTTATTGTAATTTTGTTTGCAAAATTATTTTTTAACAATTTAATAGGTTATTTATATATATATATAATATGTGTATCCATATAAATATATGTATATAGTTGTATATGTAAACCTATATATTTTGATAGATGGCGGTCAAAACCGCCATCTATTTTTTAAAAGCCACAACTCTTTTGGTACAGATTTTTCCTAGAAACTATTTTAGGTTTTATATATATTTTAAGAAAACATTTGGTACAGATTTTTCCTACCAATTGTTTTTTATTTTATTTTTAATTTATTTTAAAGAAACCATTTGGTACAGAATTTCCCTCCAAACTGTTTTCAATTTTATTTCGGATTTAATTTTAAGAAAACACTCGGTATACTGATTTTCCCTACCAATTGTTTTGGATTTATTTTTGATTTAATTTTAAGAAAGCATTCGGTACAGATCGTCCGTAACAACTATTTTCGGTGTTATTTTTTGTTTAATTTTTAGATAGCATTTGGTACAAATTTTTCCTACCAACTATTTTGTAGTTTAATTAATCTTTAATTTTTTCCTAATTTGTTGGTACAGATTATCCATACCAAAGCGGTAGGTACGGTCCATTCCGTACCAAATAGCTTTAGCTAGGTAGAAGCCAAATTGTAACTGTAACGCCCCCGAAATTTGGAAGAAAATAAAAGTATTTACGAATTTTCATTTTAGTCCTTGCACTTTTTGAAAATATGATTTTGACCCCAAAAGTTTTGAAAAAGTTACAATTTAGTCCTACTCCTTTTGAAAAAAATTATGATTGACCACAAATATTTTCTTTAAGACCAAATGAGTCATAAAACTTTCAAAGTGGTCCCTTGTAGTTTCAAAATATCCAAGCATTCATTTACAATGGTAAATCTTCACATATTTACATTTACATTTGTAAAAAGGTAATTTTGCTTTGTCTTTTATGCTAGATATTTCTAATATTTTATTCTTATAAAATCCTATCAGATAAGGCCTGGAAACATCTTCATAATTAGGGTGGCCTAGCTTGGATTAAAATAAAAATGAGTAGGGTATGGTAATTAATCCTTGTCTCCCAATTTTTACCTATAAAAGGGAGGCTCTCTTCAACAATTTTCTCACACCTCTCTTCTCCGAATCTTCTCTTCTTTTCTTCTACAACGTTCTTCCTCTTGATGTTTAAGTTCTTAGAAAAATTGTTTCAGTCCTTTAAGACTTCTTTATAGTCCTTAAAAATCCTCAAAACCGAGTTTGGTCAAAACTGCCAGTTTTGGAACAGAAACTTTAGAAGTCCGAAAACCATATCAAAACTTCGCTTCTGTCTCTGCAATTTTTACCACATACTGGTTATTGTGTAAGCTAACTTTTATGTTCAGAAACCTTCTTCAACCAAAGTCGTTTGAGGGGTCTAAAAATTAGAAATACGTACCACTGTCCAGAAAATCCGTAAACAGCTCCTATCTTTCATGATTTATTTAAAATACCAAACCTTGTCATATTGATCTGATTCTGAAACTACATACACTCCAGGATGTTTAAGATTAAACCCCTCAATCAATTTCATATTATCATATCGTTTGAAAGTCCGATTGAAGGTGAATCTAAGATTGCTACAGTTTTCTGCCTTATATTTGCATAAACATTTTGCTTAACCAATATATATTGCAAAAGCTACACAAATCATGAAATTGATCATTAATATGGAATCATTACATACTAATAATGATGTTAGATCAATTTATCATAATTTAGAATCGTGTTTAATATTTTTCATGGATTTTGCAACATTAAGATGACATATAGTTTATTTTACGGTTGATCTTTCAATATCTTTAACTTTAAGTAAAGTATTGTGTTTATCTTGTGACCTAACCTTCTAATCTAGTATATTAGAATAATAAGTATTCTGGAAATATTAATTTTAATTAGATCTATATGTTTACAATTTATTTTAATTGTTATTATCGATATATGCAATATTGTGTAATTTTATACTAATAACTATAAGAAAAATAGTTTTTACCAAAGCTATATATGTGATGTAATTTTATTCAAGGGCTTACTGAGATATTTGTTCAATGTTAAGATCATGGTAAAACTTTTGATTTGAGATCATTATGTAATAAGTAATTTACAAGAATTTTGTTAAGAATAATTGTTTTAAAAAGGTTTAAATATGCATTGAAAATATATATGTGTGTTAATATGAAATATGTTATTAATAAATTAGAAATGGAGACTTTAATAATAATTTTGTAGATTGATTTAGTCTTCAACTTGTTACTTTGATATAGTAAATCCCATTATTTATATTTTTACGTCATAGTTAATGTTAAAATAGGTAAATGTGGAATTTGTCCCAAATTAACAATAATTAGATATTTAACTAAACTTCTTTAAATATGATAAATATTGGAAATATATGTTTATTAAACTTGTGAGCAAACAATTGATTATATCTTTTTGATTTATTTTAAGGTTCTGCAATTATCGACGTTAATCAAGAATTTCCCGTACGGTAAAAGGTGAGGTTCGATTTCTGATTTGTTCAAAACCCCGTTTGGCATCCGGCCCTGAGAAACTTGAACATAACAATTGTGATTCTTTGTTTCGAATCACGAGCAACATTCTATCACCATTTTAATGCTTTTATTTAAAATTGTTAATTCTTTACATAATCAGTTTTCTTGCCTATTGTTAAATCAAATCTCATTTAAATCATAATCGGGAATTTTCTTCATAATCATAATTAACCTGATATCATGATCACCCAATCAATTCTTGAATTGTGCAACGAGCAACGAACTATGTTCGGCCTATGTAGCTCAAAAACGAGCAACGGATATTGTCCGGATTACTAGCTCATCTGATAATTCTGTTTCACCCATTGGGACGCCTTTGGGAAGTTGGGCCCAGGGATTGAAAGGATTTACTGCTGGGCAGCAAAGGGCTGTCGGTTTAAGTAATTCTGATTAATACCCATTCTGTCTAAGCGCCGCTTGCAGTCAGGAGTTGGCTGTGACCCGCGTGTTAGACTGGCATGTACTCGAGCATGTCTTCTGTTCTGTTGCGAGGTAGCTCCTCGTAGGGAGGTATACGGTTGAATTTCGGAGCTAAGGTTGGATCTGTTATATGTAATTGCACAAGTTCATTTTCTCATTCTTCTGAATAGTCCAGTATTATCGTTAAAACCGATAATTTCAGTTCAGTGATGCAGATGTAACTATTCTGGTCATTCTTGTTCGTGTTGTTCTGATTTACTGTTTGATTATTGTCATGTTCTAAGAATCTCACTGAGTCATTAAAGACTTACTCCTCTTTTGTTCTATATGTCCCTTTCTCAGAGTAAGATTGGTATAGTAGCACGGATGGAACGAATGATCGACAAGTCCGCTTTTGTAAACTTTGCAAAAATTGTTAAGTGTTTGATCTTGTATTTGCATCATTTTAAAATTGTAAAATGTATTTGTATTCCAAAGACTTACACTGTATTTAAAGTAAAGATATTTTATAGTGCTATGGTTTTGATCCTGGTCAGTGAGTTCCCTTCCTATGAGTTACAGTTCGGTCTGAGTTGAGTTTGTTAGGTGGCCAATACCGGACCAACTCGGATCGGATTGTGACTCGTGGGGCGCGGTCCTCACAGTAACGGAACTTTGGTATGAATTTTTTGAACCGAATAGTTATGGTACGGATTTATGGTCTTTTCATAAGGATGTTGTCGTACTGAAATTCCTCTTTTCTTGTAGTGAATATATAATATAACATTTTTATTTATTTCATTTTATATAATCTAAAAATGTAATTTAACTTCATACCCGATCTTTTTTTATTTAATTTTACTTATTTAATTGCCTAAGGCTCAGTTTGGCTCCCGAAAAATAGGGCGAAAAGGAAAACAAATGAGGAAAAAAGGATTTTCCAAGAATTTTTTTCTGGAAAATAAAATTTTCCTTTGTTTACCATGCGTTTGGCATCATTATCAATTTTCCATGAAAATGGTTAGACTAAATGATTTTGAACAGTTAGATTTTAATTTTTTTATTTCCTTTTAAAAAATTAAATCATGCGGTAATATGACATTTTAAATTAGTTAAACTCTTTTAAACTAATACATGGATGGAGGAATACTATAATACATGGTAGGATAAAAGGAAAAAAATTATCATATAATGCAACAAAAATATAAATAAACATTACATATATATAGATGTGTGTGTCAGTATATCTATGTATAATATTGCTTGAAGATAATATCTAATTTTTGAATAAGAGCATCTATTTTATGTTGGTGAAAATACAAATTTAAGAAATTTGTCCACATATTACACAAGAGAAATAAAAATTAAAGCTTAAAAATATCTTGATCCTACTTTTTAGGAGATAATTTGAAAATATGATAAGGAAATATTTCATAATCTTCTTTACAAAAAAGAAAAGATTTTCGTATCTTTTCCGGAAATTTCTTTTCTTGTCCAAGAAATTCTTGTGTTACCAAACACCTAGAAAAATATATTTCCCCCCACTTTCTTTTCTTTCCTCCATTTTCCTGGGAACCAAACTGAGCGTCATAATAATTTATGTGTACCTTCCTTTACTACTTTCTAAATCTTATGTTGATTTTTTCTTGCCCTTTCCATGTTGTAAATAAAATAGAGGATGATAATTTAATATAACACATGATTCCAATATTTTATTATTAGGATAACATTACTTTTCTCAAAAATATCTATAATGAAACTTGTATTTTGGATAAAAATATTGGTGTAGTCAAAAGTTATAGATAAAGCTAAAGAAAAGATTATGCTATTAATACACATTATGAAAGAAATTACTAAATACTTTGATAAAATTTGTTATAACTTAATATATTTTTAATCAATGTGAAGCAAATATAAATGACGGAGTGATCAAAAATAGTACAAAAAAAGCCATACGGACGTGCAAAATGTTTCTATGTTTACGAAGTACTTTGTATCATGTATATATATATATATATATATATATATATATATATATATATATATATATATATATATATATATATATATATATATATATATATTATTTTCATATTTAAGAAAATAAGTTTTCACATCTTCTGCGCCCCTCCCCCAAAACCAAATTTAGGGTTTCGACGATTAAAAATACTGCGAGAAATGAAAAGCTTCAATCGTTCTTTTGAGAAAGTCCTCAAAATATTGTATGTTGATTGTATGGTGATCACAACCGTGAAATCCTCAAACAACACTATGTTGATATGTTCTATAGATTTTGTGAGAATGATTTGATCATGAGATGACTCAAAAGAATTTTCACTAAAATAATCACTAAAACTATCTATTTAAGTTGTACATGTTAATGAAAAAAAAAAAACCTTCAATGTTGTTTCACCCCCTAAGCCAAAATCGTCCCTTCGCTCCTATATATATATATATATATATATATATATATATATATATATATATATATATATATATATATATATATATATAGAAAAACATTCCTTGGAAAAAAAAGGAGGGGCAAAAATACCCATTCCGTTACTAGCAATAGGCAAGGAAAAAAGCATTGATTGAAAGGAAAAAAAAATCCTCCATGACACGAAAAGAAGATGAGAGTTTCAATGTCTTTTTGAAAATCGCATGGTGGTTGAATATACTCGTGTAGAATTATCATTTTTATAATGAGCAAAAATAACTATCTATTTTAGTTGTACTTGTTAATGAAAAAAAAAAACCTTCAATGTTGTTTCACCCCCTAAGCCAAATCGTGCCTTTGCTCCTTCATATCGTCGATTGCACTGGACTGGAGATGGCTTCTTGTTTGGGTTGCGCTAGACTAGGCTGGGACTCTTTTGTAATTTATAAATTATAGGATTCGTTTTAGTTTAGTTAAATATACCAAGTTTGTCTAGGTTAATATATGAAATGTACTTTGCTATATTGCGGGGATACGGATACGGCGATACGGATGTGCATCAGGCACCTGAGTCAAGGAGCAATGGTCTCACAAGACGTTGCATGCAACGGCTACTTCGAACTTTGTCAAAAAGTGTGGCTTTTCAGCTGCGTTTTTTCAATGCCGACACCTTTTTTTGCTGGGCCAGCATTATTTTTCGCCCAGCCATATCGCGGGGCCTTTTAGAAAATATAAAACAATTTTGGCCCACCCGGGGCCTACTTTTTTGCGGGCCAAATGCGTGCCTGGTTCGGTTCCAGGCACGTAATTGCATGGTCCGGGAGGCTGCATAAGAGGCATGTCAGGTCGTGCTTTTCGGCGTGATGAGTGTTACCAAGCCGAATTGTCACGGCCTTGTTAACATCTTTAGTGTGGTACGATACGGGTTTAGGGTAGGGACACAGATTTCAAAACTATGGGATACGGTGCGGCGAAGTTACGGCTATATAAATTTACATTAATATTTTATTATGCTCTGACATGAATAAAAACAACAAAAATTACATCCTTAGAAACTACAATAAGAGTCTTGAATGAATTGTTTTTCTATAAAAATAAACGTTGTTATATCAAAGTCATAAACTTCATTCTTATTTGTTAAATTAGCAAAAATAATTGGGAAAAGCGGTGACTGATGATAAAGAAGATGAGGCCGCGAAGCAGTGGTGGAGAGGGCGGGAAGTGGGGGTAACTGGTGGAATGATTTTATTGAAGAAAATGAAGAAACTGTTTTTTTTCTCAGTTTGATATGAGTGTCGGGTAATATGAGATCGAGAGTTTTTTTTTTTTTTTCTCTTTCAATCTTATAGGCTGAAATTTGGATGTGTTGAACTTGAAAGTTGCTTTAATTTTTTAAATCGTGCTTGTAGTTGATAGTTTAGAATTTACTCATTTAGATGCACTTATCTTCAGAATTTTTATTGTTTTTCTTTGACATTTTTTAATTTTTTTTATATTCAATTTAGATTTTACAAAATTATATTTCCAGCCTAAAAAATCTTAACAAATTATAAAATTGACCCCCGACGTATCCCATGTGTGTCGGACACGGTCGTCGGCCATGTCCAATACGTATCCATCTTTTTCTTTTAGTTTTTAATTGGAGATATGCCACATGGTGTATTCCGTGCGTATCGCACTCCTATTCGAGTCTTTTAAGTATCTGACACTTCACGGAGGGATTTTTGAAGTATCGGTGCAACATATACACCTTATCATTTGTATTTTTGGTTAATATACTTGAAGTAACTATCATGTACGAATTACCAAATAACTTCTAAAGATGAAAAGGCAAGAGCTGTAGTTGTAATATTCAATTTAGTTTATAAAAAGGTTATAATTTCGCCAAACTTTAAGCAATGTATTATTCTAAAATATATACATGAGACAATTACTTCTCTATCGTTTTAGATCTGTTATATGAGTGTCCATTTAATGTAGTATCGCATAATTGTTGGAACAAAATATTTTAAGCAATATAATATTCTGAAAAGCTTAACAAACTAAAAATACTTTATACCTACTACAGTTGAAGAATCTTAATTATCTTGAAGCATTGTTATAGAGTCTTCCAATTGTTCCAAAATTCGCATATATGGTGCATGCATTCGAAATTTTTTCTTGTTCAATTGGAGACCACATCAACACGTTATTTATAGTCAACAACCTACCTGCAGCAAGATGGTATATCGTTTTGGCATAAAATATATCTTGTGCTTTTCTCTCCACTGTTCATCAAGAGGAGCCGATAAGTCGTACCGCGATCTAATTATGAGATTAGTTTTACAAACTATGTTTCAGAAAAGTATATATAGAGAAAAAAAATAAGGAAGCGTTTATAACAATAATAGTTGCACAATTATCCTCGTTCTCAATTAAATTTGTAAATTAAGCTTACATATCTATAAGCTCATACATACTTTTAGGTTGAATGTCATTAATGTTTACTTTGTTAACAAAATTTTATCTTCCAATTAATTCCCTTGGAAGATATCTTTTTAATTACTGCAATGCAAAAGATGTGGGGTGGGTTAGGGTGGGGTTGGGGAACACACACATTTGAGGGTGATGGAGACTTGTTTCAACTCTCATTCTCTGCCCCAATTCTCCCATAGACCATAGTCCTATCTGTTATCCACATATTTAATATAATACTATATTTTAATTGTCTAAAGAATTCATGATAATATATGAAATACTAAGATGCCGTCGGGCCTCTAAATCTTCTCCCATCATCTTTCTCTATCGACCAAAAGCGATCTTGTCCCTCGTTGATTCCCTACATTTTATACAGATATATTAGATGACTCCAAATAATTCAATTATAATTTAATACGTACTATTATTTTGGAGTATACTATTTCTTTTGATTGAAAAGAAAGGTGATGTCTTTTTTTAATATATTGACTTAAAAATTCATATTACTCAAGAAATAATTTCAGGTTTGTGACATACCATGTTCTCTCTCCACTCTGAGTCCCACTGTAATAACAATAAATTCAACGCCGATCCCAGTTTTAGAAGAGAATTGGTGTTAAAATTTGATGAAAAATATCAAACCTGAAATGAAAAAACTGGGATGTGCCCGTGTTAAAATTTGATGAAAAATAACATGCGGGCGTTAAGTGTTTCTAAGTAAATAAAAAAAAATGAAAAAATATATATAATTAAATCACTATATTCTATTAAATTTTCTTCGAACTTCCGAAATCTTAATAGATAGAAAAATCAAAAGTTAAAAAGAAAAATTTTAAAAATATAACAACAGTCTCTAACCCCTCCCTTTATTCCCCGCCACAATTGCACCTATAAACTGTTTGACTAGGCGTGACCGTGGTGATGGCTAGCAATTTGGTAGCGGTCAAATAATATACCAGTGCCGTTTTAAGCAATTAGATAATGGCCCGCCGTAAGTTTCAAAAATCGAAACTGTCTTTTAATTTATTGTTCAGTAAA
Source organism: Misopates orontium (assembly GCA_946800315.1). Classification (NCBI taxonomy): domain Eukaryota; kingdom Viridiplantae; phylum Streptophyta; class Magnoliopsida; order Lamiales; family Plantaginaceae; genus Misopates; species Misopates orontium. The sequence goes on along the minus strand of OX326950.1, from coordinate 15,268,517 downwards.
AAAGAAATTGAAAAGAGCTATTGAGGTACGACATATAGGATATTTTGATCAATTGCTCCATTTTAGACTCATAAGATATTAAATCGAACATCTTTGAGATTGCTACATATTAACGTGGAATTCAGGCCCAAAATCACATGTTTAGAGCAGTTGCGCAGCATTACAGTATTATGTCGTTTTATAAGGAATTTTACTTTTATTATAACTCTATTTTGTTTTCGTATTAGGGCTTCCTTTTAGTATTATAAATACATTGTTTCTTATTATTTTTTTTCAACATCTTTTGATCAATTTATCAATAAAAGATGAAATTTATTCCGATTTTTGTTAGATTCCAAATTTTTTTCGTCGATTCCACGTTTTCGTTTTGCGTCGGCTATTCATATAGAACCAAAAGTTAAACTTTTCCTAATATTGTAATACATAAAAGTATATAGGGATGAGAGGAAGTCCCTTTGGTCTAAATTTGGATCGAGTTAATGTCTTTTTATTAGATGTAATGATGTCGCGTAATCCATGTAGGTTGTAATTAAACATAGAGGGCATGTTCACAACTGGTTTCCACCTCGCCAAATGTAAGGGCTATCGTGGAAATGCGAGAGTTTTGGAGGTTTTGGGGCTTCTGTCGAGTAGGTCAAGCTCCGGTCTTTCATTAGGTTGGTTAACTATAAATGTTGGCTTGCGTGCATATTCGATCAGGTAGAACTCTAGCATATTCCAAGATGTGGTTGTCCATCTAGGCTTCCTTGACACGTGTGACACCTCGTCGGATGGCACCTTCGAGCCGTCCGCAATCACTCTATGAAGATGGATTTAAAGACTAGAGTGCACTTGATGGTTGATTCAATAGTTGTATAATTGCTACGATGTTTTTGTCTTTTTAAAAAGTTAAGGTTTTACGGTTCGTTGATGCTCACTTCTACAAATATTTGTTACGACTACCATAAAGGGCAATCAGTAGCAAGTTTCGGCATGCCATTATATTGTATGTGGTTCCTTACTCCATAATATCATCTACTGTAATGTGCATTTGATTATTAATTGAATTCTTTTTACATTCTGACTGTTAACCATTTCGTTTAGTTAAATTTTAGGGATAAAAGCGTTAAATCCCTTGCATTACAGAGGATTTAACGATTTTATCCCTAAATTTTACATTGAGTTGGATATATAGCAATGTGAGAGAGTTTGGAAGATGCAGCTAACGTGTCGGATGGTGTCCCTTTTTAGTCGATTAGAAAAGTTGACCCGTGCCAATAGGTCAACCAGCTCAAGTTTTGAATGCAAATTGTTAAATTTGTACTTGGTCAATACTCAATATGCACAAAACCTCATCGGTTAATCGACAAGTGAAAGCGGAATGCAGAACTACTTCCAATCACCTCTTCTAGTATAAATGAATTGTTAGCTCCTATATAAGCAAAACTACTTATACTGAGGATATCCATGTAAATTTTTTTGATAAAAGTTAAATGGCGCAAAGCAAAATCATTCAAATATAAACAAGAACAAAACAACACACAGATAAGTATGGCTCTAAACCGCAAGTACCAATCACCTGCTGTTATTTTGCATCAGCTCACTTCATGTATATGGAATAGAAAATCATGTAACAAATGTGGAACACATAACCATATCCAGCACTGCATTTTTTTCTTTAAAAAAAATCGTGGGCCGGGAGATACTTTTGCTACCTCTAAACAGTCTCTATTTATTTTCTCCTGTCGACAGACTACTTACAATTAATTAAGGTATTCTATTCCAAAAGCTTTACTGTACGAGAAATGAACTTGATGCTGTCTGATTATTTATTTCAACTGTTAGTCTAGATCAATTGCTCTCAAAGGCAACACAGCATGTGATGTTGTGCAATCTCTTTTGTATTCTTTTATCCAACAGGTGGTCATGTCTATCTTGACATCAACAGCCACCCTCCCCAACCCCACCCCACCATCAGTTTTTGGCTCAGTACTGTTCTGAAGTTTCCTTGGCAATGCAGGCCAACAAAAATGACCACTTGAATTGATTAACAACAAGGTTAAGTTTAGTAGATTGAGACCTCATACCGAATATGTGCACGTTTAAAGTTCCCAGAGAATTGGATTAGAATATGGCATGTTGAATATGTCTAATTCAATCCTTCGTTGTATTGTTTCGTTCGTCATATTAAATGATATAATCTATTGTTCTCGGCTTATTTCTTTTAGTTCCTTAGATTGCAACTCTAGAACTAAGTATTATTAAAAGCAAATTACATTCGTATTCCTATTATAAGCTGGGTCGTTGATCTGATTATTGACAATGTCCACTTATCGCTGATAATAAGAGGCTCGTAAAATCGAGTCTGAATATTTCAATAGACCCGACCGTGGATTAAAACTAGAATCTTGAATAACCACTTTGCCCAGATTAACATTATTTAAGCACCCCTAATATGAATTATTAAACGTTCACCAACGTGCCTCTTCATAAACAACTCCAAGATAGTATTTTTATTTTTTATGATTAGTTCAAGGTGCTGGCTATAGTAGTTTGATAAGTTGGTTAGATCTCTCTTTTTTTCTTTAATAAAATTAAAATGTATCCTTGTCCCTGAAGCGGACAGTCTCACATGGTGGCACCACTGGCGCAATGGACGTTGGGCTCCACCCTCCACCCTCTAACTCCCCCATTCTTTTCTCAATCATTTTCATCTTAATCTCATTTACTCTCTCCTTTATCCAACTCCCTTGATCACTTCCTTTATAAAATCCGTTCAACTCGCCACATCTTTGCCTCAACATTCCACACTTTGAACACATCTCCTTATACTAATGCTGCAGTTTGTGCAATCGTCGCCATCCACCGGAAACGTTAACATGGACATGACCGTTCTCGAACGACAAAAGGCCACCCTCCACCGCCTCTATAGCCACCAACACCAGATCAATCAAGATAATGATCACGTCAGCCTGCATTCTCTAATGAACGTTGATCACGAGCATAGTGTGTTATCGCACTGCAGCTGGAAGCCTGTAAATCCTGACCGACAAACTCTCCCGTACCCTGAAATGGATAGCCCCTCATCGCTGCAGACTAATCACCAGCGTTCCTTCTCGGTCGTTTCCAATAGTAATAACTCATCCACGACACTGCCGCAATGTAACAGTAGCTTGGCAAACAGACAAGTGAACGATTCTTGTTCTGCCAAGAAAAGAAAAGCCGAGGTTTGGCTTAGTTATTTTTTATCAAAATCTGACAAATTCAATCTCTTGAATACAGAGTGCTTAAAGGACTTACTCTCTTTTCTCTAATGCAGTTTGATATTGAAGACGAGAACAAAGACGACGCAGAAGAAATGGGAGAGGAGCGATCAGAGATCACAACAAAAGCCGACAGGGAAACTTCAACGAACAATTCTTCCAAGGTTTCCGAGGTTCAGAAGCCTGATTATATTCATGTCAGGGCGCGACGTGGCCAGGCTACTGATAGCCACAGCTTAGCAGAAAGAGTATGTATCTTGTAACTTTTCATCAAACAAAACTGAACAAGAATTATATTTTTCCCAAATTTTTTGTTTTGATTATCAGTTTATCTGATGGAATTTGTATCGGTTTTAACGCAGGCGAGGAGGGAAAAGATCAGCAAGAAGATGAAGTGCCTGCAAGATTTGGTTCCTGGATGTAACAAAGTTACTGGAAAAGCTGGAATGCTTGATGAAATCATTAACTATGTTCAGTCCCTACAAAAGCAAGTGGAGGTATATATACTTAGTTCAGTTTACTTCTCTTAAATGGATTTAAATTTTCCTGATCCACTACTGATTGCTTAACCTTACCGAATTTTGTCGTAACTCTCAGTTCCTTTCGATGAAACTGGCTACTGTAAATCCGAGACTAGACTTCAGCATCGATAATTTCTTCTCGAAAGAGGTAATTTCTTTGACATTTATGCTACTTCAGGACATTATTGCTAAAGTTTTTGCTGAAACTAACTTACGATGAATTTTTATGGTTGAAGATTCCTTCGTATGCGAGTTTACCAGCCGTTGCGACACAACTAGAAGCAACCAATGCAACATGTTACCCTTACAACTCAATGCACCAGGGAACTTCAAATCACGGTGTTAACGTAGCCATCGATCAATCTCAAATGCTACCTCAAAAATTAGGAAGCTCTTCTGCACTAATCCCAGAAGCATTTCTCCCTGTAATTTCCTCAACTCTGCAGCTCCTGGTTTTCAATCAAATGCTCCCCTCAATTAACTTTTTGCTCGTAGACTAAAAATCTCATGAAATTATCGCGTCGTTTTGCAGCAATTACAGCTTTCAGGTTGGGATCCAGATTTGACAAGTCTATTCAACGCTGGTTTTCATTAGTTAAAGAAGATCTGAAACTACTTAAATCAGTTAAGGTCAGCATTCAGTTAACAAAGTAAACCAGATGTTCGAGTTTTGTTACATTCAAGAATCAATTTTCTTGTATTACTCTGTACACAAATGTTCTAACAGGTTTGCCTCCTATTACAGCCTAGGTACACCTCTTTGCATAGCGCGTCAAATCAGAGCCTACGAGCAGAAGACCAATTCGTCGCTGTTATCAGCACTGGATTCTTAAGATTGCAAGAACAACGAACGCATAGTTTTCGGGCATTGCATAACTACTAGCAGCCCTGATATGTGTGTATTTCCTTGAACAATAGCACATGAAAAAATTCTTATGTATAGTCCAATATTTGATGTACCTATTCATTGGAAACTACTCTATAATAATAGTTCCACAAATGCAAAAACAAAAAAACAAAAAAAAAAAAAAAAACATATAATCACCAGTGTGTGATGCATATTGAGTATATTGAAAGCCACTATATGATCAGAAGCAGCAGCACAATTATTGAGATTTTTTTGCAGAAACAGTTGTGAACTTTAAGCAAGTGGGCTCAAGAAGAAAGTGAATGAAAATAAAAGATGAGGATTAGTTGTTGTTGTTGTTAAAGTGGTCCCTTTTGGTTTGTTGCTTGTTTTGATATGCTTTTTTGTACTTGCAGTGGAGAACCACATAGAAGTTAGTCACTAGATAGGACCACCATTGAAAAAAAAGTTATATTTGATTACCTAAAAATTGAACAAGACTATTATAAACAAACATATGGTGCATTAACATCAATATAACCAAGAACTCCACCTAAAATATGTTACTTTAATTATCACATGTGATGCTTGCATTATTTAAAGAAAAATCCAATTTCTTTTAACTAACAATCTAGATGAGCTCAACATGGTTGATGACGCATGGTTTGGTGCTTAACGGATAATATGTCAATAATTATCTCGTCCGGTATGTCTGCGAACCTCATATTATTAAATCGCACATTAAAATTCCTACTCCTTGTGTCTTCTTTTACAAAAACAAAAATCAGAAGTCTCTTTTCTATTAGCTCAAGTTTTATATGAAAGTGTTATTCAATGTGTTATGACTCTTATGAGAAACAAACAAAGAAGAGATCACTGGATTCAAGTTTAATTTAATGACACTCGGTTGCAACACGTCTTAATTTGTTAGACCAAAAATATTACTTAAGCTTTTGACTGACGTCGTTCTTTCTGATATTTTAAAGAGCTCATTGTAGTTTTGGCTGTACCATTTTTTTTATTTTTTTTTAACTTGGAGGTGAACTAGATCCATGTCAAAATCTTGTTGAGGCTTGCAGGACCATATAGCAGGCAGGCATATCATTTCTGGTTGTAATGCTTGGAGGTAGTCTACCAGCATCTCATGGTTGGTTTTTATGTATCTTCCATTATAAGTAACATATTTGATCTGCAATAAATTATGCGGCTATCTATTTATTGTCGTTTTATTAGAAAGGTATATAGGCCTAATTAAATTAGATTTATCGCAGAAAATATTTTTTGTAATATTGCACCGAAATAAAAGAAATGGGCAATAATAATTTTATTAAAAAAAATAAAAAAATAATATTGTAATACATAAATTGCAATATGTGTATCAACCTCAACCGGAACGGGAGAAGAAGAAGAAAAAAAAAAAAGAAAAAGAAGCCCAAGAAACGTCAAGCATGTGAATCACATATTCCTTAAAACAGATGAGTCTTCTCTGACCTATTGTCGCCGAAAACACAACCATATGAACCATTCTTATTAGCACAAAAAGAAGAGCTCTAGAGAACTTGAAACTTGAATTCTTTCATTCACCGAACTATTGCAGACTCAGGACATAATTAACTGTAAGAAAGTATGACAACACTGAAAAAATGAGAAGAGAGAGATTGTTCAATAGACTTGTGAGGGAATCCATGAATTGAGTTATGCATAACTGAGTTAATTAGCTATAAAATTGGGCAAATAATTTATACAGAGAAGATTTTTTAATTACATAGCAATATTTTATTATTCTCTAATGCACCCTTCCGAATCAATTAGTTAATTCATCTTTCTTTCAAATGTCTACCAAATAATCAATAGAATTTTTAAAGACGTGACATAAAATCTTCTTTTTTTCTATTTATGAAATGAGAGATTAACTTCATTTGTAAAATTAAAAATACATAGTTTTTAATCCCATTGTATATTAAATTTGAAAAGAAACATAATAAGACAAGATGCAATAACATAACGCGCATTTATAAAAAATATTTACCAGCAATATAAATTTGTTATATATATATATATATATATATATATATATATATATATATATATATATATATATATATATATATATATATATATATATATATATAATTTATGAATGATAGTAGGTTTTAAATGTATTACGTAGTCTCATACACCATGCAGATGTAAAATAAAAGCACAAAAACTTTGTTTTGGTTTGCCTAACTCATTTACCAAATAAATCATTAAAATAGAAGAAATATATCATGTAGGAACTTTCTTAGAAAAACAAAGCTAATTTTAATGAGTAACAAAAGCCTGAAAAGTGTTTGTTATATCATTATTAACATATTAACTCACATATTATTAGTGTATCACTTAAGTCTATAAAATACAAGTACATGATAAATTCACTCGAATAAGAGAAAAACAAACCACTCACAATCTCGAGTCCAATATCTTTCAACTTCAATATGTTATTCGACTATCCAAATAAATGTAAGATAATTATTTAAGTACTAAGTAGTAATTCATTCCTTATGAAATCAATGCTTGGGACTTGAAATTTTCTTTTTATTACTCGAACGATTGCACATCAATGCCCCTAAATACATAACATTTACCCATTGATAAAATTAGTTCATTTTTTCTAACTATGAATGTATTATCTATATTTGGATTTATTTATTCTTTTGGTATTTTAAGGTATAAAACAGAAGAGGGATTTACTTTTAAGAAAGAACTAGACACTCGTTTACGTCGTGTGTACTACACACTCGAAAATAGAAAAGTAGACTCGCTTCTAAAATCCCCATTAAGATGTTTATGGAAGTTTATCAGAGTCTAATTAATTAATTACATGTGTCAAATAGTTCATGTCCAAGCTAATTTATTTTAATCCATTAAATAATTAAACAAAGGGCTGATGATATTTGGCTTGTACTCAACAGTCCAGAATTATCAAAAGAAATCCAATTGCGCCGTTAAAAGCATTCGAAGATAAGAGCAGTTTCATCATATTTAACAGGCACATGACCAAAAAAAAAAAAAAAAACCCCAACACTAGATTAGACAAGACAATTGCAGAACGCGTTTCCAATAGAGATGCTAATGAAGAGCTACTGCCTCCGGAGCTAAGATTCTTGACTAAAACACGACGAACTTCCATAAAGGGAAGAAACATAACTTAGAAGCTACATAACCAAAATACGAGAGTGATGATCATCATCTACCTTAGTCCTTGGGAAGTTCATTCACAGGCTGGTTTAGTATCGAAGCTGCTCAAGCAAATCGCAAACGCTTGAAATGCTGAGAGAGGGTAGCGGTAATCCATGGTAAAGATATCTTTTCCAATCTTGCCGAACTGCAAAATTACCTTTTCTTGCTCTGCAGCTGGAATCTCGAGTGAAGGATCAACTGAAGCCACAAGCTGGAAGTTTTTAACAGATGCTACTGTAACTCGGCCTCTGAAATTTAGGCACCAGCATTGTAGTTGTTCGTGCCATCTCGGGGCTTTGTTTTTTAGAGCAAGTGCCTCTCCGACATGTGGGGCTGTTAATTGTGAATTTGAGAAGTTTGGGGAGCTGAAATATGTGTCAGGCTCGTTTCCTTTTGAGATATGCGGGGAAGGAGATTTATCGCTGCAACTTTGAGGAAATGATGTTGGCGTTGGGGCTTTGCCCCCCTCCTGAATGGAAGAAACGGGAATTGAGTGCATCACACAGTGCATTCTTCGAGGGCCTCTCGTGCGGAGAACGTTGAGTTCATAGGAAACGGTGGTTATACTATAGTTATATGCAGGCAATCTTGGAGATACTTGCTTAGCATTAAATCTTCGACTTTGCCGACTAACATGTTGAACTGCAGCATCATTTGGAGGTTGGCTATCGTATATGGTAAACTTGGTTCCCAGAAAATTAGACCTGAATAAAGCATTTATATTTATTAGATAGAGAATGTTGAGTAAACGTTAGTGAGAATGGTATGAGAGAACTTGCCTAAGTTTGCCAACATATGTATTGCTGGCTCGAGAGAAGTCATCCGCAACCAAAGAAATCACAAAGTCAGTGCTTGTTGCCCTTCTGATCTTTTTTGCTGCCAACAAGAGTTTATCATTCTCGTCCTCAGCTGCCATAAGATTCAATAGTTAGTAGCATGCCTTCTAGTGGCTGAGACTTACCATCTAAGTAGTGTATCATACAGTTACATTAATAACATTGACTTCAAATTAATGTTCTTGTTTTGGTAAAGATTACAGCAATTGTCATCAATTACCACTTCTGATGACCGAGCAGTTCTCATGAAGAAAATGCATAGTTTTCTTTTCTTTCTTTCTTTTTTTTTGGGGGGGGGGGGGGGGGGGAGAGGTTAGATTATAAGTTTCTGAAAGGTAAAAAGCGAACAACAAAAGGAAACTGATTAGCTCTCATTGTTCCGTATCTCCACTAAATTTAATAGGCGGACTAGGAGTTACAAGGAAGTGGAGGCCCATCGGAGAAGTTTTACGAGGAGGACATTATGCTTTCAGAAAACTAATTCATCAAATCTCAACTGAAAAAAGAACAAGCCCCTTTCATATCACAGCAGCAAAAGACTATAAACAAGCAAATGTCCATATTCGAGTCTGCAATTAAGTGCTAAACTTTTAAATGCTTACTGCTAAATAGGACTTTCACGTAGTTTACGTCAAGCTAGTTGACGAATTTTGATATGTGATTAACTCTCTGTTTATACCAGACGAGTTAGATCAGTCTAACTTCAAAATCTGGATGAAGAAGGCCCACCTTTTGGAAGTAGACTAATTAAAAGACCAACTACAATGAGTAAGCCATATACGTAGAATTTTCCCCAATGTCCGTGCGTAAAGAATGTGAATTGCTTCCAAAAACAATTGAAGTGCTTGTTAATAAGATTTCTTTGTACTCAACCAACTCTGCAGCATGAACATTTTAAGAAGAATGTTGTGCAGGACTAATGACGACAGAATTTAGCAGGCAACAATTTTTTGAGTGAAGAAAATGACTTACAAGGGGTAAGACCAAAATACAGGCGGTACGTCGAAGTGGCCCTGTCCCTCTTGATAAAGCACTGAATTGGAGCATCTCGCGGTCCCGGCTAGTAAGAATAACCAAAAGACATGAATGAGCCTATTTGAGAAAATAACTACCCTATCTGAACAATATGAGTTAAATTCAATGAAAACGGATGAACGAATCTACCTGCTTTAAAGAAATGGGAAATGTGAGCTTCCCACATTCTTCTGGAGTCTTGACAATTTCCTTCGTGACATCCCTCCAAGATCGACAAACTGATGCACAAAAGACGACAACCGTCCTAGCAGGCCAAGCTGTCTCGCTCTCTTCCACCCTCCGGATTATGTCCAAAAGCAACTCCGGCGGCAAATCAGCCCACTGCCCCTGCTCGATTGGCTCGGAGGGAGCTACATCAGGGGCTATATATGACCTAGTCCGGCTACGCCAATGCTTCCCCTCGACTCCTCTCCTTGATTTGCTGCCGATCCCATCTTTCATCTCCTTTAGCTCGCGCAGTACAATGCTCTTGAATGACATCTCAGTAGATCACACCAATCCAACTGTTATCTTCAAGTAAATAACATAGAAGAAGTCAAAAAACCAGCAAAAACTTAAAAAGCATAGAAGTGCCTATGAGGAAAATAAATAAATCAAACTCATTTTCTTTCCTTTTTTCTTATTTTAGCTTCATTAATCACATTCATCTCAGTCTAAACCCTATTCATCACACATTTGGAAGGAAAATGTATATATGAAGAACAACAACTAGCAAAACAAAAATTGTAATCTATATACTACAAATGATGTTCAAGAAGAGAAAATCCATATCACTAAGGCAACAAAAACCCACAAAGGAAAATCCCTTTATTTGCCAAATTAACATACACATTTAAGCAAAAAGATTGAGTCTTTAAACCTCAAAAACATCCTAGTTTCTTGGGTTTTCATCAATATTTAAGCCGAAAAAGATCCAATCTTTGAAAGATTTGTTAACAAACAAACCTCAAGAGACAAAAGAAAAATGCAGAGAGAGATCTGAGTGAATTAGATCACATGGGCGATGTGGGGCCCAGATCGACCTGCCGGAACTCCCATCACACGGCTGAGATTCCGTCGTCTCCGCCCCTTTTTCCGGCGGATATATTAATCTCCTCCTCGGAAGATAAATCAAAATTAAGAACAATTTTTCGTACCCAACACTATTTGCTCTCTCTCTCTCTCTTGTCTGTGTGTGTGGCTGTAATAATACTCGGTTTTTTTAAAATATGATTAACTATTTAGTTTATGTAACAAATGAATAAAGATAAAAAGATTCGACTGTTATAATATACAATGCCTTTTTCTTTTTCTTTTTTTGTTATTTGTATCTGTGTGTTCAGTTAATTTATAACGTTCACTTGGGTGTGGGTCCAGATTCTATACCCAAATGGTGCGTGCTATTATTATAAGGGAGAATTACACAAACACCCCCTGAGATATGGGCTAATTACACAGACACCCCCTCATGTTTGGGAAATTACACAAACACCCCCTGTGATAAAATTCCTTTCGCAATTTGTTATGTTTTGCTGAATTTAAATTTCCGTCTCTCGTTTATATTGTAAAATCAATAAAAAATAAACTAAAATTGCTAAAACGATAGAAAATAAGTCTCATTTATTCTGTTTTAGAAAATAAAAAAACATTAAAAATAAGGTATATTTCGAAAGATTTTGTAAGTTAGTCATCACATCATTATTGACATTATGATCCAACACCATAAGTGTGTATATTCGATTAAAAAAACACACTACAAAGGGTGTTTGTGTAATGAGATGCATACTATAGGGGGTGTTTGTGTAATTTCTCAAACATGAGGGGGTGTCTGTGTAATTAGCCCATACCTCAGGGGGTGTTTGTGTAATTCTCCCTTATTATAATTATAATGTACATGCATATTAATATTGTTTATTAAAAAAATATTTGTATGTAATATTTTCTGGTGTGTGTTATTTCGAGAGAGTTGTGTGCTTTATATATATTTACAAAGTTCATTTATGAAACACTTACAAATTTATCCCAAGTCTATTGTTACTTATTTGTGTCTATATTCTTTAAACCTAGTATATTAATAATGATTCATTTATCTACAAAACTTATTTAAATTGTAAGCTATTGTACAGAATTTATTGAGTACAATATAGTCATGTATTAAATAATTGAGGACATTTGCTATACGTTTGTCATAATGATTAGCTACATTTTTCTACGTCCCGCAGTATAAATCCTTTTCTTCATTATCAGTGTCCTTTTTTTTTATAATTATCTCATGGACTATCTTGACCTTCATAATTTAGGATTAAATGAAATTTTCCAAAAGTTTGAATTAAGAAGATATTCATGCAGTATGTATGTATTACATCTACAAATAAAACGAAATCATTTTGTTTATTAATTGATATTAAATAAAATTAATAACAGTTACAAGATTGTAAATTTGAACACAACCTATGGTTTTTCTAGATCCTAATTTAAAATTAATTAAAACGTATGAACCTTTAAAAACTTATACAAGTTTTCTTTATCATCTCAAACTTTCCTACTACTAGAATTATAATGCCAAGGGTCTTTTATCTGTAGCTATGTTGTTAATGCTTAACACATATTTTTGTACTTTCTTGATTAACGTATATCGTTGTAACGTAATCAAACGCTTGAAGGGCGAAATTCGGATTCTAAGGTGATATTTGTAAAATGATTATGAGTTGAAAAGTGTTTACTGATTTTCTACCCCCCCCCCCCCCCCCCCCCCCCCCGACATTTAGAGTGTTTGCACTACAAATTTTATTTGTTTTATCTTAAAAGAAATTATCAAGAAACACATGCGAGGAAAGATAGGTCTAAACTATTTATTTTATAAATATGTCATTTTAGAAAATGTTCAAAAACATATTCTTTAGATTTATTAAATATTATAAACACTTACTCGATGTTAAGTAACTTGTTTAAGTATTTTCATATACTTTTTGCTTTTTATCAAAAGTAACATTAAGTAAAACAGGTAAAAGAGTCTATTTTATAAACTCTAACTCATACATCATCCCTCTCTATGTTTTATTCTTTACTCTTTTTTTTTGTTTTTTGTTTAATGTTTATATGGGGCCAAAAGAAGTCCTCGAATTAATGGTTAACATCAACTCAAATAGATAAGCAAAACAGCGACATCCGAACGTATACCTAAGGTAAGTGTGCCATAATGTTATAAACTATTGTCAGTAGCATCACCATAATCTCGTCTTCTTCTAGAAAGATTCTTATAATTAAATATGATTAGAATATTAATTTAAAGGTGGGAGTTATTGTGAATTGTGATTAGTACGAAATGGTTTGTGCTAGCATCTGCTCTTTCAGTAATTTTTTGTACTAAACTGCTCTTACTAATTAAACAAAAACAGTATTTATTTGTTTTATAAAGATACACTTTCACATTTATGATGTTATATCTTTTCCTTTACTAAATTTTGAGGGTAATAGTAGAAAGCTACTACTAGTGGTAGGTACCTTCATTAGTTACTTAAATACATCGGATGAAGAATTTTCTAACTATATATGCTTAAAAAGAGAATTTCACTTCTTGATTTGAGAGCACCTACACCCAAAGAAGACACTGAAACTTCTCAGTTGATCTCCAACTAAGACCTTGCAATGAGTAAGCTGGTAAAAACAGAAAATAAAGTGTAGGCCTCTAGGGTGAGAAATCAATGGCTTAAAGAGGAAACAACATAACTATGAATAATATAATTTTTGACCTCCTTAGATTGGTATAGAAGTTTTATAGAGATAGGATTGTCTCGTATTAGGTTAGTATGTGGCAGGTCCCATTTTGCAATCATGCTTACTACCTTAATTGTATGCAATCGTTGGGCTACATTGTTATCATGTAGTTACGCAATTGTGTTACTATGAGTTGATCTATCCATAAAATCAACATAGCTTAACGGCGAAATTTTTAAAGGAACATAGTATCGATTAGAATACTTATCTTTACGTATGCGCTTTAAGTCAAATTGTGGGATCATCACCAAACACCAAACTATGCCCTCTATATATTGTTTGTAAACTAAATAATGTGTAGCAAAATAATTGATGAAACTACCTCTAATATATATTTTAATTAACAGTTACACGTGGCGAGGTGGACACAAATAATTCAAAAAATAGAAAAGGTCAATGGAGAGTTAAATACAAACCACCAGTGTGATATCTTTTCTTTTTTTTTTTTTGATAAAAAACGATTTCATTACTTCCAATAAGAGTTTACAATATAGACCCAAAAGGGCTCCATAGCAGCAACTTAGTAACAGATCAGAGCACAAAGAAAAACAACAGTGGACAAAACAAATACATAGGAAATACAGGTGCTATTAGTCAAGGAGCCAAGATTTATGCTCCAAAGCTTCCTGAGCCAGTGTATGGGCCGCTTGGTTGGCTTCGCGTATCACAAAATGCAACTGAAAACACTGAAGTTTCGCAGCAATACGAGAAATATCAGCAAAGATTGTACCATTCGCAGCTAAGAGAGAGGATCTATCCTTAACTCCATTAATCACATTAAGACAGCCTCGTTCCTCCGCCACTTCCATGCCCATTTTTGCAGCCAATGCTTCTACACTTTCTGGTGATAAGAGTTCCTTCAACCGATTTTGTTTCCATGCTACATGCATTCCTGATTCATGTCTAGCCACAATACCCAACCCAACTTCACCTACTCCACTAAATATTGCACCATCAAAGTTAATTTTGATGAGTCCTGGTGGAGGGCGCTCCCAAACTACACTAGTACGTACCTTGACCCCTTCCTCCCGGTGAAATGCTTCGAGATAGGCTCTGTGATATAAATTTGCTGCATCACAAATCTCCAGTGGGTGTTGAATGGTCCCTGCGATAACGCGTTTATTTCGAGCACTCCACATGATCCAACAAAGGCAAACAAACCTACCAGCTTGCTTTCTATTTAAATGTGAGATAACATGTCGACTCCAGTCCTCAAAGTTTGTGGTAATTGAATAAAGCCCAAACCTGGCGCGCGATATGGCACCCAAAGAAAACATGTTCAATTGATTCTGATACCCCGTCACACACACCACATTTGGCACTAACATTACAGTGTTTCTCCCTCAATTTCTGACCACTTGGAAGAATCTGTCTACAAGCTCTCCACACAACAATCTTAATTTTATATGGAACTTTAAGGTTCCAAATAAATGACCATGTACGAGGGGTATATGTGCTGCTCTCACCTTTGCTTTTAGGTTGTCCAATACCTCGACTCAAAATGAGATGATACGCACTCTTCACCGAGAACACACCATTCTTGTTATAGTGCCACACAAGCTGATTCTCGTTTTTTATATCACCAAGCGGTATTTGCAGAATTGCTTCCTTGTCTTCGGGCCAAAAAATGTTATCAATCAAGTCCGCGTTCCATGTCCTCGTGTGTTGATCAATAAGCGATTCGACAAGGTTATTACGCATCTCCTCATTAGGTGGAGTAAAAAATCTGAAAGCGGTGAGGTCGAAGTAGCCACTTGTCCTTCCATATTTGAATTTCTTTCCCGTTACCAGCCCGCCATCTAATGCCCTTCTCAATGACTGTTCTTGCACCAGCAATGCATTTCCAAGAATATAAAGCCTGTCCGTCCACCTTAGCATCAAAGAAATTTGATTTATTAAAATAACGAGCTTTATATAATTAAGCAATTAGACTATGAGGATGCATAATTATTCGCCAAGTCTGTTTTGCAAGGAGCGCGAGATTAAAGGCCCTAAGATCACGAAATCTCATTCCACCATCACTTTTGCGAACATACATAGTATCCCATGAAAGCCAATGAATCTTGCTTATCTCGTTGTCATCCCACCAATAGTCCCTTATCATTTTCTCTAGATCAGATAATAAGCTGACCGGAAATCGAAAACACCCCATTGCATATGTTGGGATTGCTTGGAGGATAGATTTAATCAAGACCTCTTTCTCAGCCCCTGAAAGAAAACGTGTTCTCCAGTCCTTAATGCATTCCAAAACCGATCACGAATATAAGCAAAAACCTCTTTTTTAGTACAACCAATAACAGCAGGTAGTCCGAGGTACTTTTCATGTCGATCAACTATGAGCACATTAAGTATTTGCTGAATAGAAACCATCAGTTCATCTTCAAAATTTTTACTAAACACCATAGTGGACTTAGCTAAATTGATCATTTGTCCCGATGTACGCTCATACAGATGCAAAATATCCAGGATCCCACGGGTTGCCCAATGTATCATCGGCAAACAAGAGGTGTGAGACACTAGGGACTGATTTGCGGATCTTCACCCCGTTGATTATAGCTTTTCGTTCCACATCACTTAGCAAACTCGAGAACGCCTCTGAACAAAAAAGAAAGAGATATGGAGAGAGTGGATCTCCTTGGCGAAGACCTCTCTCAGGGTAAAAAATTCACATTGATCACCATTAACAAGTACTGAATATGATATTGTCCGTGCACAAAGCATAATAAGCGAAACAAAACTCTCATCAAAATCAAGACAACACATAGCACTACATTTATGAATTTTGAATATCACGTTGCTAAGGCTAATGGGGCGAAAATCAGTTAATGACTTTGGATCACTACATTTATGAATAAGGACTATATGAGTGTAGTTCAACTTAGGTTCAAATTCACGTTTATTAAGAAATTCTAGAGTGCAAGAGATGACAGTATCCTTAACAATATGCCAGTAACGTTGATAGAAAATAACAGGAATACCTGGCATTGGTGACTTAAAGGGAAACATAGCAATTGCAGATTGTGTTACCTCCTTTTCGGTGAAAGGTTGGAGAAGACTTTGATTAATCTCTGGTGTTACTCGAGCCTCCATCGTTTCCAAAACTCTCTCAATATCTAATCTGCATGGCTTAGTAGAAGTGAAAAATGAACGAAAATGCTCTGTGGCAATCCTTTTCATATCATGAGGCTGGTCCTTCCAATTCCTACTACTATCCATCAAACCCTTAGTGGTATTTCTCTGTTTACGCTCCGTTGCGATAGCATGAAAAAATGACATGTTTCGGTCACCCTCTTTCAGCCAATGATTCTTGCCTCTTTCCTTCCAAAACAGTTGTTCATTATCAAGAAGTGTTTCCAACTCTTTAATGAGATTCGCAACTTCCTGCTTAGATTCAATGGTGACTGATCCTTGCTTTAGTTCAATGATTTTTTTGTGAAGTGCTTCGGTCCGTGCCTTAAACTGTCCGATGTCATTTCCTGCCCATTGTAGCAACCCCACTCGGCACTTTCGAATGTTTGAAATTAAGTTGCGAGCCATTGTTTCATGCTCATTCCTATCCCACATCTCAGCTATAATTGTTTCACATTGAGGGTTGTTCAACCATGCTGCTTCGAAGCGAAACTGGTGTTTTCTTTGCCCTTTGGTTTGATGTATTTTAGCCCCCTCCAATTCAATAAACAAAGGTTTGTGATCAGAGTGTCTCGCATCTAAATGTGTCACTATAGTATTAGGTCTTAAGGTTGTCCACTCCATGTTTCCGCACACTCTATCAAGCCGAGCCCAAATGGTATCCGGATGAAAATAGTTATTACACCAAGTAAATATGTTCCCTTGAAAACCGAGGTCATTAAGCCCACTCTTAATCAAAGCTTCACGAAGATTACGAATTAACCAACTCGGTTTCATCACACCTCTTCTCTTCTCTGACTGTTGTAGAATTTCATTAAAATCGCCCCCACATATCCACGGCTTTCTTGATCTTGTACTAAGGTGGTGGAGAAGATTCCATGTGGTTAGCCTACGCGATAAATCTGGTTCTCCATAGGATCCGGTAAATCGCCTCTCAGGACCACTATCCACCGGGTACACCAGCACATCAATGTGATTTTTAGAATAACTCATAACTTGAACATCAATAGCCTTTCGTCAAAGCATAGCCAAAGCCCCAGATTTCCCAAGTGCAGGAACAGCAATACCAAATAAATTAAACTTAACTTTCAACAACTCAATCTTTCTTAAGCTACTTTTGGTTTTGCTCAGAAAGATTATGTCGGGATTCTTCTGCCGGATAATCTTGCCCAGCTCACGAGCTGTCCAAGGGGGACCCAACCCCTGACAGTTCCATGCAATGATACTCATTGGGATCGGCGGGTCTGCATTGCAGATCCCACCGCTGGTAAAGACACTGTTTTAGATGAATTTTCCTGGTAATCACACCTTCTCTTTGAGCTTGAGTTGTCATTCTCCACTGATGCTTTCCCTTTTCCTAAAAATACGGATGCACTATCGATAAGGCTGCGTGTAATGTGTTGTTGATGACGAATGAGTTTTGCCTTCTGTGGTTGATGCACCTTTATTTAGCCCATTTGCCTTCCGTGGATGATGCACCTTTATTTAGCCTATCCTTTGAGGAACAGAGTTTGGTTGTTTCACCATAAAGTTTGAGTTTTGAAGATTCTCTTTTTGTTTGATATTCTGAAATTGAGCTTGCTTGTTCAACTGAGTCCAGAGATTATCAGTACCACTTGAACAAGCCCCAAAGGTTCTCTTCGTCAAATCAACTAGTGCACTATATGCAGTTCGATATTCCTTCTGATTTTGTTGCACAATACTACTCAGAGAAACATTTGGCAATATCCAATCAGAATGTCTCTCCACCATCAATCCTGACATTCCTTGTTCCCCAACCAGTTTCTGTTTCCCTCGATCATTGCCTATACATAATGTCGATGCAGCCTCAGATCTCATACTTTCCTCTCTCAAAACAATACCTTTCTGGAAGCCTGGAGTGATTTTTTGTGTTTGCAATGGGGTCACAAAGTTCTCCCCCACTATATCCAAAGTATTCTGGGAATCTGACTTTCGGGTATGATCAACCCCAGTTGCTGCGAATATTTTATCACCATTCCCTAAATCGTCTGCTCTAATATTACGCTCAATCACCATTAGATCAAGAGGACTTTTCCCAGCAGAAGTTGAACTCTGGTCATTGGAAAATATTGGCAAATGTTTTGCAGTTGAGGCTCGTTTCGGACCCCCTGTTTCCCTCAAACAGCGACCATATGGCATTTCCTCTACTGAAATATCCACATTCATTTCGTACCTCACTTCGCATTCTCATTCAATGTGACCAAGCTTACCGTAAAGGTAACAAAAGTTAGGCAATCGTTCATAGGTGAATGTAACCACTATTTCATCTTCATTTGGCCCTCGAATTTTCAAAGCCCGCCTCAGTGGTTTGGACACATTTAACTGCACTCTAATCCTCATATAAGCTCCCCACGCTGCAGCTAAATCAAGTTCAATAAACTGTCCAAGTTTGTTCCCAATCAGTTTAGCAAACTCTTTAGTCTACCTTATTAGCGGGAGGTCATGTATCCGCACATAAAAACCGCACCAGTTTAGATCAACATTAAGAGGGTTTGAATTCCCATCAACACAATTAAGAACAATAAGGTGTTTGTCAAAAAACCATGGACATCCCTCAATAACACATTTCTTATCTATTTCATGATAAAATTGAAACATGAAACGATCTGACCCAACTTTCACAGATTCCATACCTCGGCACGGATTCCATACGGATTTCTTGGTGGAGAATAAAGCCTCAAAATTGAAGCTTTTTTAAGTAAGTAGTCGACCAGCTACAACCAGATCTGCTCATTTATTGGTTAAATTCCACACTGAATCAGTAGCATCAAGTACATCCTCCTCGGGAATGCGTAAATTCCTCCACAAACGTTCGATCTCGCTCTCTATATCAGCCATACTCAGATAAGCTAGCTTGGTCACCTATTGGAGGCAAGAGTAACATAGAGGATCAAAGCTTCACAACCAGGACCTGTAAAGAAGAAACAAAAAGGAAAAATAAAGTAGAAGAAGAAAGAAACGGTAGAATAAAAAAGACACGGGAAAACAGGGGAAAAGAGCAAAATCAAGACAAGGACTAGTAAGGATTTCAGATGTGATGGAGCTAAGTAAAACCGAGCAAAGTATCTCAAAAGTCAACCAAGATTCCTTGGAAACTAAAACCTCTCACTAGAAAGACCAAACCCTCACAAAAGGAGAGACTTACCAGTGTGATATCTTACTTGGCGAAAAACTCCGCTTATTATTGAATTACACAAACACCCCCTGAGGTATGGTCTAATTACATGAACACCCCCTCATGTTTGAGATATTACACAAACACCTTTTAAGATTGAATTTTGTTCAAAAGTTGTTACATTTTGCTAAATGTAAATATGCGCCTCTCATTTATTTTGTACAATAAATGAAAAATAAATCAAAATTGCTAAAAAAATAAAAAATAAGTCTCATTTATTTTGTTTTAGAAAATGAAAAAAATATAAAAAACAATGTATATTTTGAAAGGTTTTGTAAATTATTCATCACATCATTTTTGGCGTTATGATCTAACACCAGAAGCTTGTCTATTGGATTAAAAAAAATACACTACAAAGGGTGTTTGTGTAATGAGATGCATATTGTAGGCGGTGTTTGCTTATAATTTCCCAAATATGAGAGGTGTCTGTGTAATTAGACCATACCTCAGGGGGTGTTTGTGTAATTCTCCCTTATTTTTATTACAAAAACTCACATGTTAAAGTCATGACAAGAAACCCTTCCAACTCAACTGTTGATTACACTCGAAATGCGGCAGCCGATCAGCTTGCTAATGAGGCTTGCATGGAGGGTCGAGGACATGTATTTCAACCGAATGAAATCAGTTCTAAAGTGCAAGCAATTGTGCGTATGGAAAGAAATGGTTATCCGAATTTCAGATTTCGATCTTGATCTAAAGTGCCATAAGATGTTGAGAGAAAATCCTGTGGTTTGTTTGGTTTTTTGCACCATAAATTGTCTTGAGCACGGTTTGTTGCATGCTTGTGTTTGTGAGTGTGAGAGGAACCTTTTGAGTGATTGGGGATGCATGTGTGTATATATTTATGTATCTGTTTCTATGCACACACGGACTAGTTTAGGTTACTTAAATTTTCTCCGTTTAAATGTAAGAGTCCCCGCTCTTGTACACGCCTTGGTTATTATTTCTTTTCAATATCACAAAGCACACACTTGTTTTGACCGATGGAGATTAATTGTTGCTGTCAATTTGCATATATGGCTGCGCAATCTGTATTTTGATATAGATGGTGAATTGTTCCTTGATTTTGAGTTTTCATACTATTCTGCCTTTTATTTTTGTCAAATGAGGTGGGAGCTTGAGTATTTTATTAAGGGCACCACATATAAACATCTTCACTTCTTCATGTATGTTTGGTTGTGTGTTTGTGTGAATACATATTGGAGTCTTTGCATGAGGGGTTGCATGAATGGATGTATATCTATAGCTGTTTTCTCACACACTGCCTATTGTTTGGGACACTCATTCATCATTTTTATCTTTGAAGGGTTCCCCAGCTCTTCTCACGCCTTGCTTTTTAGAATTTCTATAACACAAATGCACACACATGTTCTGGACTTGATTTTTAAGGTGATTGAATGGAAGTTTTGGTCTGGAGTTGGAGGATTTGATTTGTTTGGTGTTGTGGCTTGCTGTTTTGTTGATTTACAGGTTCTATATTTGAGGGTTGTTGATCATTTATGCTACAATGAGATGTTTTTTTGTGGCAAAAAAGGGCTGCACTTTAACAAGAAATGGAAAAAACAAGGATTTATACAAAAATTCGTGTTACATAGTTGCTGAAACTGTTGGAAGGAGTTGGGCCTACTGGAGTGGCGATCCAAGGGGGCTTGGACGGCTGTTTATGGCTGGTGTAAATGGAAGCTGCTGCTTCGTTTGGACTGGACGAATGAGCCATCGTGATGGCCGCTTTTCTGCTGATTTGCACCTGCTTTTTGGGCTGAAATATGCTGAATTTGGCCTGCTTGTGCAACGGCTATTTGGAATGCAAATGCTGGAAATTTTCATGGCACCTGCACATCATACATACAAATGATCAGCATGTGTTTGATTAGAGGGGATCAAGAGAGGATAAATAACATTCAAATGAGATTGCATACAATCTGTTTTCATTTGTTTCAATGAGCAGAAAATTGGATTTTTTGTTGGGTTTGATGGGATACATGCTGCTATGAAACGGTTGTTGGGTGCTGGAATTGCACCTCGTTCTGGGGCTGTTTTTTGGGTCGAGAAGGAAGCTGAAAATAGTGTGGATGGGCATGCATAGAAGATGGTTGATAAAATGTGTCAAAGAGTCAAGAAATCATAATGGAACTGGGCTGGAGATTAGGCGTATTGGAGCACGGAAGGGAGCTGCATTTTAGGCTGTTGGAATTAGACCGATTCGATAGAAATGGACAGCAAGATTGGAGTTAATTGTTGGGTTGGCTTCACGGATTTTGGGCTGAATCACTGGGGGATTTGGACAGATTATAAAGGATTATTGCTTGGTTATTTTTGTGTTAAAAGTTTTTTAGGTAGTTCTTTATTTGCTTTGTTACGTTGGACAATTGTTATTTTGTTACCCGCTTTTGGGGTCGTTGGATGCTTGGGCTTGCTCACTTTTGGAGTAAGTTCCACTTTGTAAGAATTTTGCGCATTAATAAAAGTTCTTCATTTGCTTTAAAAAAAAAAAAAAAAAAAAACTGTTGATTACACTCGCATTAATTACAAGTAAACCTGATTTTTTTGTGTGAAATTACCTTTTATTCTCATTTTTATCTTGAAAATGTTAGGTATTTGATCACACAAATACGCGCCACCAGGATTTGCCCATTATGGATATATGAAGCAAAACGAATAAACACTGAAATAGTAATAACACAAGGATTTACGTGAAAACTCCAAAACCGGAGAAAAAACCACGAGACAAGAGCGGAAATTCACTATATAGAAAACTATTACAACTATATAATTTTTCGTCACTCTCACGACACCCTCACAAAGCCCTCACTAACAACACTCTCTAATTCGCACCTTACACTCGTGTATGACCACACTACAAAATGAATAGAGAGAATAGAATAGGCTTGCTTTGTTTTTGGTGTGATGAAATAACATACATTTCATCTCTATTTATAGGAGAAACTTGGGGAATAAAATACTATCCGGCATAACTATAGGGACCTATATGTAAATTACATATAGGTCTCTAAATACAATATCACACCTATGTTATTGATCCGCTCTTCAATTTCATTTTGGCCCCTACAAATTCAGCCAACCATTCAACCTTGGTAAGCTTGCCATCACATGGCATTGATTGCCAACAAAAAATATAAATAAAAACAAAATATAGTAATAACTAGAACAAGAAATGAAAAACAAATTCACTGAGAAGGGAAAGAAGCTCTCTTGGTTATAGCTAGTTTGGGGTTGGGGTGGGGGGAGATCATACCCTGGGTTGGACGTAGGGTGGGCGGAGGAGGGAGAAGAGGAAGATTACGATGGTTTCCTTTTTGTATTATTTTTGTTAATAAATCTTTCCAAAATATAATATTTTTGAAGTTCTATTTAAAAATATTTAGAACTAAAATCTCTTCAGCACGCATACATAAGAGTAACTTGCATAATACTGATTTTATTATTATTCCATGAAAATATAAGATAATAATTTGAATTAATAAAATAAAGAGTGAATGGAATTAAAATAAGAATGGTTTTGCATTTAATTTGGTGGATGTAATTAACGCATAAATTGAATAATCAATAGTAGTGAGTAGTGAGTAGTAGAATAATCTTGGATAACCTCAAGTTAATCAACTATCTAATAAGTAATTAAATTGAACTGTTCAACAATTTATCCAAAAGGTGCCCTTACAAACTCATCGATAAAAAAGGTGCCCTTACAAATGTTGGATGCCTTCCTTAGCCCGCACATATGCCTCAGCTACCTCTACTCGTTAAAATCTAGAGTATACGTAAAATTTCCTGTAATTGTTGATATTTAATTGGTTGCAATATTGCTACGATGAGTAGTGAAATCCTATGTCAACAACTTATTCCCAGTTTCATCCATATTGCAAAACTTTCAAAAACTAAGAAAATATTCTTATACTTTAACTAGGCAATTCAAAATTAAAATTTTAATCCATGTCTATAACTTAGTCAATGTATATATCCTATATTATTCTCAAATCTTAATTGATTCACTTGTATTGAAACTAATAACAAAGTTAGACTTTCATTCTATCATAAAAGGTTTAAAACGCCGCATTTCTTTTTACATTGGTGTATGGTACTGATCATTTTTATAATCTTTTAAAAACCTAAAATAAATTTTAATTATAAAAAATTGTATTTAGTAAGTTAATTACGTAATAGAAATAATTTATTATACATGTACAATCACCATATATATTCAATTATCATGGATGCAGTTAACTAAAAAAAAATGGCGTCAGAATGTTATTTGCTGTTGTTTTTTTTTTTGTTTTTTTTTTTAACATACGTTGTTTTAGAGTTCCTAGGTAAATAATTGCTAAAAAATGGTGTCAGAATGTTATTTGCTGCTTCTTCTTTTTCTTTTTAACATACGTTGTTTTTAGAGTTCCTAGGTAAATAATTGCTAATAAACATTAACACAATCGGGCACCAAGTCCAACTAATGAAACAACACATGGGAAAGCTTCTGCAATTGATCACTCAATCCCTTTTCATTGGCCAGCAAAATTAATTATTAGAAATGACCCTCCCCCCACCCCTCCCTTGCCTAAGTGGTTGTTAGTGTTATATCATCGTGCGTGTCAAATTTGTTGTCATTTTCGACAGGGATAAGGTTTTGGATAGCCTTAGCCCAGCACCGTGACAATTTAATGTACTTCTACTTTAGTGTTTGCGATGTCGGATCAAATAAATTAGTGTATTAATTTGGCATGGCCTAGGTGTTTTTATTAGATAGAAAATAATTATTTATTATTTTTCTGACAGCCACTCACAGCAGCATCTTACGAGACGGAAGGAATATGGCAATATTCTCATGTGTGGGAAAATGATTTATCATTTTCTACCATACTTGGGTGACTGACATATTTCAGACTAAGTTACTTCTCATTTAGTCAAACTTCACATGAGAGAGATAAAATTGATCGGTTATTTTTGAAATTTTGATTAATTTAGAAAGTGTACTCTTCTTTTTTCCCTTCGATGGCAATCGAATTTAATACAAATATAAGTGCGTGTTGTATACATTTGTAATGACACATACCCGAGCCTATATATTTCAGATGTATCGAACTAATGTATTATTCCAGTCAAGAATTTAATAATTAATTTTAATTGTATTTACATAATACTCCAAAAAATCAAGAAAAAACTAGTTTAATTTCGGTAAGTCCATTCAACCGGTTTAAACGTTGATGAAAGCCTGTTACTGCTGCAGCCCACATTAGCTGTACTCCTAAATTGACCTATGAGTTTGGGAGCTGGGCTCAGGGGAATAAATTAACTTCATGAGGCCTCGTTTGAGTATATACTATATACTAACGTAAAGATAAGGCCCAAAGACTGATGTGGGCTGTGGCAGCTGCATGTGCTGATGATAGTTAATTTTTTATTTTTTTTAAATACATATCAACAAATAAATTAGATCATTATTTTCATTTGGGAAATAATTTTCAAGTCTGATTGAAGAGAAAGAATGACCCAGGTGAAGTGAGGGACATTCGTGTTACGAAAAGAACTTGGTTTTTGTTTCACTAATGTATTATAAAATGATGATAAAGAGATTACAATATACTAAAAGACGATGTTAAATTCCACGAATAAAGTTTTTCTTTGTAAAACTAATCACATACCTGATACTTTTTGCCAACAGTATGTGGTAAAGATCATATAAATTTGTTTATCTATGGATCAAGAAAATTGTTTAATATAGATTAATTGTTCCTAATTGTATTTCGAAATTGGATAAATTCTTCATTCTAACATCTTTGATTTATTTTAAATTTTTTAATATTGTTGAGTTAATCCCGTCATTTGTTTAATCCAATTTTAGAGTGAACGTTGTGAAATTTTTTGGAATTGGCGGTGTTGAAAAAATGGTGATAGTAAAAAAAATAAAACTTTCACGAAGCTGTAGATGGCGAGAGCAACAGGTTTAATTGTGTTTTATTTCAGATGAAAAAAAATGAGAGATAGATGAGAGAGATGAGAGAGACGTAAATGAAGAAGGTAATGGCAAAATTTGGTGAATGAGAATTTTGTTTTCTTATTAAGCGGGAATTTATTTTCAATATATATAATATAATTAAGTTAATTAGATTTTAATTAAACTAACTACTATAAGTATATTTAGCTAGCTGAACACAAAGTGAGACAAAAGTTGGAAAGAAGATCCGAGTACAATCCTGAACGAGGCAAACACGCACATGATAGATTTGACAGAGTATTACATATTAAGGAGATGATATATACAGAGCAAAATCCCTCAATACAGAGCAATTCTTCATCATTTACCACTTTATCCCTTTTAAATTAGTTGTATATTTGTTTCCTTTTCTATTACATGTCAATGATTAACAAAATCTTTAGAGACTTAATTAAAGCAATCTAAGTTTCATATTTGTGATCATATGAAATATTAAATTAGAAGAAAATCTAGGAGAATGTTCGTAATCCTTTTACTTGTGCGTGATTTATTTGGCAATAATTTTTAGTTCTGGAAAAAGTTCAGTTTAATTAAAAAAAAAAATTATCAATTCATGAAGCTAAATACATCGGCCGTTTTCCTCCAGTTTAATTCAAATGCGCTTTAAAAAACTTAAATAAGAAAACGAAAAGTGCATAACTATAGCAATGTATAATGCAACATGGACTAATTGCAATACATTGTATTAAGGAGGATACGTCATAATAAATAACACTTAACTAATAAAAAGAACATGAACACGATCACTTTTTTTAAGAATATCAAGTCCTGAAACATAAACCAAGATTTTAAAAAAACAATAGACATCAAATGAACTAAACTTAATGTATTAATTTTGTTCACAATAACCAAAAGGGAATTCAGTAAAGAAAAAAAACTAATTAATAATTAAGTTCATAATAGCGAGAAAGAGAAAACAAAATATATCATGCATAAGAATAATTTGATGAAAACTTTGATTTGATATTTTGATTTCGGAAAATATCACAAATAGAAAACTTAATATTTGGTTCTTGGTTTCGTTAATGAAAACAAAATTCAAATCATTCATATATGGAAATTAATGATTAATCTACATTGAGAAAAAAAAGGAATTTAAAAAGGAAGATAGATTTGTTTGTTTTCTAATCATTCATATATGGAAATGATTAATATACATTGAGAAAAATAAGGAATTTAAAAAGGAAGATAGATTTGTTTGTTGGATTGAGAAGGGTAAAATAGTAAAGAATGAGAAATTGCTCTGTATTAAGGGATTTTGCTCTGTATATATCATCTCCCTACATATTATTGCAATTAGTAGTATATTGTACCTCAAAATAATATCAAAATTACCAAGGAAACAAAAAATAATATACCAGCCATAAGATTCTCTCTCTTTCTTTCATTTGGGTATACCAAGTTCAATACTCACTTTAGTGTAATTAATTCATTTCATTTCATTATAATAAGGGAGAACTACACAAACTACCCCTGAACTATGGGCAAATTACACAAACCACCCCTCATCTTTGGGAAATTACACAAACTACCCTTGAAACTAACTTCTGTTAAAAAACTCTAACAGAGTTGCTGAAATTCCGTTTATACCCTTGTCATAAAAATGTTAAAAAAATATATTTCGGAATTTAAAATAAAAAAGAAAAAAAAAATCAAAATTTGAAATCGAACCCAAACCTAGCCACCGCCACCGCCAGCCATGCCCCTCACTTCATCTTGGTTGTCGTAGCGACCAGGTAAGGCGCTACCTTGTCGCGCGGCCACAGCAGGACTTTTCAGTCGCGCTTGGCCGGAATTGGGACCGTTGCCCAATGAATTTGGCAGTTGGCCGGAATTGAAGTCGGTGGGTCGCCATCCACCACCTCTAATCGATCCGTCGCGCGACCTTCCCAGGTCAGGCCGGCGCGGCGAATGGATGCCGCCGAGTCTGAATTGGGGAAGACGGTCTTCCCCGATTTAGTTTTTTATTTTATTTTTCGTTTTTCATTTTTTCTGTATAAATTATTGTAAAATAAAAATTTTAATCTTTTACAATATTTTCAAAAATCTAAAATTAATTTTAATAATCTGAAGTAGAAAATAACATACTAATATGTAAATTTATAAAAAAATGTATTTTGTTTTCTTTTTAAAATTTGAGTTGAATATATATAATTTTTTAAATTAAATAATATGTTATTTGAGGGTAGTTTTGGAATTTAAAAGAATTTTTTTGATGACATCATCTTTTTACGTTAGTTTTAACGCCGTAAGGGGGTAACTGTAATGTCAAACATAAAATAGGGGTAGTTTGTGTAATTTCCCAGAGATGAGGGGTGGTTTGTGTAATTTGCCCATAGTTCCGGGGTAGTTTGTGTAATTCTCCCTTATAATCTATTACTATATTAAAAAAACCCAATTTTGTGTCTAGGATGGCAGTTTTTTTGAACTTTTTACTCAAATTGCCCTTACAGATTTTGCCTTATTTAATTTCAAAGAACAAATGAGGGTTAAATTCGTAAAAGAAACATGTAATTTGGGTAGTTGTTGGTCCATTTTTTTGTCTTTCCTTAATTGTCCTCAACTACTAAACAAATACACCACCAAAGCTGAGGACAATAATGTACTTTCGCCCCTCACCCATAACTCCGGGAAAAAATTCTGTCCAGGTCAAGCTTCTTCTTCAAAAAACAAAAAGGCGAGAACTGCAGCCTAAAAGAAGAGGATTTTACAAGTATTGGTGCCACAATTGCTTTTAACGCCACCAACAGTTCTTCGCCTTCACCGACGACAACTCAGGGTAACGTAAAAAATCGAGCCCTAATTTTGTGTTGTTGTAATTTTTAATATTGACAAATTAATTGCAACAGGAGGAAGAATTGGGGAAATGAAGAGGGTGACAAAAGAGACGAATGCCAGTGTGAAGATTAATCTCGACGGCTGAAAATAATACGGTGATCCCTTTTCTCGATCACATGTTGGATGTAAGTTTTGATTAAACTATTTGTTGCTGTAATTATGTTCTGTTATGAATGTGACCGATTTCATTTTGATTTAATGTAGAATTAAGGAGAATTAGCTTGAAGAAGAAGCTAAGAATCTATAGAAGAATTAGAGGAGAAATGAAAGAGAGAAACAGAGAACTTTTCATTAATTTTCAGCTTGCTTTACAAAATAACAAACCCACAACTTAAGTAACAGACAAACACCTTGAGTGCGTGTTCTGTGAGTGAAATAAAACATAATAGAGTCCGCTATACTAAACGACGCCGTGCCCACTAATTCAATTGACTTCTAACTAATAAAAACGCACATCAATATTACACGTTTTCTCAGAGTTAGAATTGTCGAGCTTGCTGGTTGTAACATTACTCCCTCCTTTTATTGAGGCTTGACCTCAAGCCTACCGTAGCAATCTCCTCAGTTACACAACGAATTGTCAGTGCTATAGCTCCATTTCCTCTATCACTCGTCGTTGCCATGACGTATAGCTTACTTGGCTGCCAGTGACGAATATCTATAGCTTCACTAACCATGCAACACATTAAGATATGTTGTTGTCCATCGCTACAACTATTATGGTGGCATTGATATCGACACAGGTGTACCAAAACATATATGGTTTTTGATTGAAGAAATGCTTTTGTTGTATTTCTGATTTTCCAAGAACTGCTCCCTGCATACCCTCATCCACGGTGTTGTGAAACAGCCTTATGCCAAGAGAAATCTTTTTGAAGTCACTCAAAGGAGTATATCCAACGGCAAACACATGAGATGCGTTTCTCCCCCTTTCACCTTTCATGCTAGCATCTATACCTTTTCCAGTTATGTTTGAAAAATCATCATCACAATTCAAATCTGCCATTACCTCTGTTATAACCCCAATGCCAGTTTCATCAAATCCTCATATCTACCTGTCTATATTTGTCTTCATTCCTCATATCTACCTGTCTTCATTCCTCATATCTACAAGATTTTTAATTAGATTAGGTCTTGATCTGTCTTCATTCCTCATATCTACCTGTCTATATCAAAGGCAACCAATTGATTTTTTGATGGAGTAGAAAAAAATTAGTTAGTGTTTAACCGAAGCAGGGTTTTGGAGCTTTTTCGTAAAAAATCGTTGGATTCCCAATTTTTATACGGCTTTGTGCCTCTTCAGTACTCATTTCTCATTGATGTAGAATAATGCAACTGGATGATTGTTCATGAAGTTCATGTCTTGGTTGTTTGCTTTTGAGAACAATCAATACAATTATGCTGAAATTAAGTTAAATAATTACATTTACATAATTACATATTACATATAGTTGTGTGCATAGAATGGAAATTCAGTCATGACTGACTATTACAGCTATAATTCATTTTCTGTTTCGTTTTATCAGTAGCTATCCGTTTGGGAACTATTCCTTTTTGGCTTATTCTTCAAATTTGCAGATAACTTACTGAGATAGTAGTGGAAGATTCAACTCTTTAGTTCTTCAAAGTTGCCACCAAAAAATATTTCAAATAGATATGGCAGACTTCTATATGGGTTTAGGTTGTATGTTTATATGCAAAAAATGTAGTGTTTGTTGTGTATATATTACCTTCAGGTCTCCCTCTTTTTACCTTCTTGGTTGTGCTCTGGCAACTAAGCTTGGGATAATACATTGAACTACTAGGAATGAGCATGAGAAATTGTTCTGTTCAGCCATGTACTAAGCTTCGGATAATAATTGAATTACACTAGATATAGCACACGAGTATAGTTCTTCAGTAGTTGTCATGGATTTACAATTTTACATCTTTTCATTTTTAACTTCAACATATAGCTATTATGTGGTTATGTGTTTTGGAGACTTGCTACATCAAAGATTTTTTAGAAGTTGAAAGATAACAAATCAACAATCAGTTACTTCCATAAAATATGAACACATTAAATACCAAGTTCCAAGTTTAATAGTCTGGTCTCGACTCCCTACTAATATCATAACCCTTTATGACTACATTGATGGAAGTTTTGTGAATAACATGCTCAGTCCTTTGTGTTTTATAAACTCCAGTGGGAAAAATGGTGTCTTGCTATTTTACACTGTTAGTGTAAGTCCTTTAACTTCAATTTTTTCTATATTTTCAGATAATCTCTCCTATCTCTTTGTCATTGACATTTTTATCGATCGTTTTTGGAGACTTAGTAAAGAGGTTTGAAGTATTTTGGTTTACTTACTTTCTTTCAGGTATGCCTTTCTTAATTTATATCGCGGTATGTATTTTTGTGGCTATTTGCCATCTTTGTTGGAATAGATAGTAACATAGTAACATTAGTCATGATAATCTTGCCCTCCGACATGGAAACGAGCTTATAGTGCTGATGAACACAATCTTCTTATGTTATTAGATTTAAACTCCAGCATAACATTATGAACTTGCATGATCTGTAGAATTTTATTCTTAATGTATTTTTATTAATTTCTCTACAGTAATGAATGTCTTTCAAGAGGTTTAACTCTAAATCCTAAACGAGTGTCTTTCATAGTTACTACAAACGAAAGCCTGGAACAATATTATAGAAGCATGGCCATTGATTTGCGGCATTCTTTTTGCTAAAAGGCTACTGTTGTTACGGTTTTTGCTATAGATCCTCATTTTCTTCGAATATTTGAATGCATGACCATTACTTGACGAAAAAAATGAAATAATTGTGAATAAACAAAGATCACTTGAAGTTCTTTTAAATCTAATAGGACTTGAAGTTCATAATGAAGATTTTGGTTTAATACAGCCGCTGCGGCTAAGAGCTATCATTTTAAGGAACACTGAGTATATATTCCAACAAGAGCTTGAACAGTAGTAAGGTTTTAATTTTTTGGGTTTTTAAAAGAAGCAATATTTATGTTTTTGTTTGTATATTGAAAACTATTCAAGCCTCTGTGATTCACAATAAAAATGTTTTTTATTGATTCAATTCGTTTTTAGTAGTAATAGATAAAAGATAACACATCTCAATGTTCGTTAATCATCATTTAAAATACCTTTGTGGTTTGCACATGGAAAATATTTTCTTTTATTGTTTAATCTTTTTATGTGTGAGTTCATTTCATAAGGACTCCACAGAAGCCATAGTTCTCAATCTTTGTCGTTCTTTCCCAATAAGAATCTCTTAAAGAATATGGAAGGCCCTCCTGATGATGCGAACAATCTTATCAATCAAGTTGAATGAAGTAGAGCAAGGGCTCGCGCGCGAGATAGAGAAAGAAGACAAGCTGAAAGTACGGAAGAACGAGAAGTACGTCTGGCCCGTAGACGTCAAAATTACTATGCACGCCGTGCTAGAGCAGCCAATGAGCAAAGACAAAGGGTACAATTTAGGGCTGGTAAGAAAATCGATTATTTAGATTTCTAAAATTTAGTTTTTTTCCTTTTAATGATGTAAAAATAAATTACTGCAACCACAGATGCCGGTTATCCCTTTCCTACCACATCAAACGCATTAGATGCCTCTGTTCCAGATGCATCACGCAACGTCCAACCTCGTCCAATTACAAGAAATCAACTTCAAAATCTCGATTCATCGAATGCAACTACTGAATCGCCGGGTAATTAACAAATATGGAGTATTATTATAATCTCACTTTATTTCCCAGATTGATGTAAAATGTATTCATATTGCTTTAGTTAGAATGCTTCATTCTTAACAAAAGTAATGTTTAATATCTAAAACAAAAGAAGTTTTACAGATGCTCAAGTAGGTGTGGGAAGGGGACCATTTGACGACGTTGCTCCATAACCCTTTCAGTGTCAATCCATCACTTACTAATCAATGTGAGGGATTAACTTCGGGATCAACTTCACGTGTACGCACATCAGTGAGAGAAAGTAAGTCTATCTTTATCACATTCAATTTTTTTAACTGGTGCAACATACCAGCAACTAAGCGGCAACTATGTCTATAAGTTGGTTTCATAGTAATAGATATTTATTTTGTATATTTTTACTAATTACAACTTATGGGGCCATCGCAGCTGAACATATATCAGCCAAACACACTAATTAGAAACCTAGGTTCTATCAAATTCGTAATTTACTTACATCTATTGTTGGGAGTCATTCTCTATTGCTTCATGTTGGCCCTTACATTTTTTATTTTCATCTTACTTTTATCATTTTACTCTTTTAGGCTGTGAACCAGATGACTAAGTTAGTGAAGAAAGTGAAAACTCTACCTCTGATGAGGACCAACAAAGGCCAGCACGAATAGGTCGCCATCACAATATTGCTAGAAATTTCATTGAACTGCCAGGAGTTCAGCAATTGACACTCCCAAAACCTACTAATTGTCGATTTTGTATAGCAAGATTGTTTCACAAAGAACTGAAATCTTTTTGCTGCAAGAGGAGAAGAGTAATATTGCCTGCAATTCCTGTTCCTTATGAGTTGTAAGAGTTAGTCACTGCTGACTCTCCTGAAGGTAGATTGTTCAGAAAACATATACGACCTTTGAATCATGTTTTCTCATTTACATCAATCGGCGTTCAACTTGACTTAAGCGTCGCAACTGGCCAAGGGGTGCATGCATATAGAGCTCATGGAGCAATTTACCATAAGATTGGTACACTATTACCTCCTCCAGGAAAAAGGCCAAGATTTGTACAGATGTTTATCTTTGATACTGAGCATGAGATTGAAAATCGTCTACGTGAAAGTGGTGGACTGAGAGCTGAGCTCATTGATAAAATTAAACGGATATTAGATGCTCATAATCCATTTGTCAAGATGTTTCGACAACTTTCTCAGCGTCTTGACAAAATTAATTGCAAGTTGCGAATCAAAGAGAGGCCTGCTGCAGAGAGACAATATGTATTACCCATTGCATCTCAAGTGGCTGCTATTGTAACAGGTGGTGACGAGTTACTTGATGATTCACATAGAGATATAATTGTTCAGACAATTGGTGGCCAACTTATGAACGTTAAGGAATTCTCAGGTTATTACGACCCGATGAAATACCCATTGTTCTTTTCGTACGGCTCATATGGATGGGACCCTGGTTGCCTTACGATTCATAATAAGAAAGTCACATGTTGTGATTACTATGCATACATGTTATAGGTACTTTCTGTTACACTTTTTTTCCTTTTATTATTTTAGATTATGTATATAGTTTGTTCATTCTTATAAAAATGACATATTCGAGAAAATAATCGAAGAAATGACTCATCCATCCGAAGAAATAACTCACCCATCCTTCTATATGGAGGTCGGTTATTCCAACAATACGTTGTGGACAACTATGTTAAGATTGAGACCCAAAGGCTCAGATATATAAGAAATAATCAAGATAAGATCATAGTAGAGCTATACCAGGGTCTACAAGATTGCTTAGAATCTGGAGAAACTGAAGCGAGTAATTTTTTTTTGGTTTTTGTTGTAATTAGTGTTTTTGCCATTCACATCTCATAGATTATTATTTGCGTCATATCCCACCTATTTTGGCATCTAATTTGCGTTAACTATTTTTTTTTAGGAAATGTCGAGAAACGTGTTGTGTTGCCATCGTCTTTTGTCGGAAGTCCACGAGATATGTACCAACGCTACCAAGATGCCATGGCAATAGTGAAAAAATTTGGCAGACCAGACATATTCCTCACAATGACTTGCAATCCTAATGGATTGAGATTCAAGAACAACTGTATCCGGGACAAACTGGTCAAGATCGTCCAGATTTGTTGACTAGAATTTTTCGAGCTAAATATGAGCTATGAAAAATGATGTCTTCAAACATGGAGTTCTTGGAAGAGTTGTCGCACATGTTCATGTAATTGAATATCAAAAGCGTGGTTTGCCCCATGTGCATTTGGTGGTCATTCTAGATGAAGATGACAAGCTAAACACGCCGGATGATTACAACAAAATTGTTAGAGCAGAAATTCCCGATAGAGATGAAGAACCTCAATTGTATGAGGCTGTCTTGAAACACATGATTCACGAGCCATGTGGAGTTAGAAATCCCAACTCTCCTTGCATGAAGAACGGTTGTTGTAAGAAAAACTATCATAAGCAGTTCGCTGATACCACATTAAAAGGAACTGATTCTTATCCTATTTATCGCCGTCGGAATAGGAACAAATTTATTGCCTTGGATTTTGAAGGAGATAAAGTTGTTGATGACAAAGATGTGGTCCCATACAATCCTTGGTTGTTGCTGAAGTATGACTGTCACATTAATGTTGAGACTTGCTCCAGCATAAAAAGCATAAAGTACCTGTACAAGTACGTGTACAAAGGACCTGATTGTGTGGTATTACAATTAAGCCCATCACCAACAAACGATGAAATTAACCAGTATGTTGACGGGAGATGGATATGTGCGCCCGAGGCATTGTGGAAAATCTTTAAGTTTCCAATGAAAATGTACATAATCAAAATTAGAACTTGAAGTATATAGATTCTCTGCAAACGGCAGCCACCATCAAATTGTGTTCATTGTTTATTTCTAGCATAACTATGTAGTTCAATACATGTTTGTTTGTTGAAGTTCATTCACTTGGCTTTTTATACTGCTAACACTTGAAATTTTTGTTGATTTGTGGATGGTTTCAAGCTTTATGCTATCCTTTTCTTTTGAACATTGTTATGTGTGATTATTCATGCGATTAAATGTCTATATACTATAAATTTTCTTAAATATTCTCTATTGAATTCTAACTTCCTACCTTCTCTATTTTTTTGTAGGTTGGTATCTATTCCATGTGAGGCTGGCGTTATATATGGAGTGAATGCAACTGAGATTTCATTGATTCAGTTTTATTTATTTTTACCTGTGATTGTCATGTTTGTTTTAGGTTGTCACAATCTCTATTATACCAAGTATTGCTTCAGGTTATCACGTTCAGTTTTTGGCAAATAAATCATGACCAGAGACGATTCTGAACAAACTTGCTTGCTTTGTTGAAGAGTTTTGCATCTGATATCAAACTATATATTTCATTTGGTTGGAATTCTGATGTCCAATACATTATTGTACTTGGGATTCTGTGTAGCTTAGTTTATGATTTGAACTAATTGTTTTGTATTCTTTTTCCTTTTCCTGTAGTATTCTGCCATTTTATTCATGCTATTAAGCATATAATTTATTATGCATGTTAGTTTCCTGAAGTGCATAGAAATGCAATTGAGTTATTGCAAAGGTATCTTAAGATCTTCTCAATATGAATGCAACAATTTTATCCCTGCTTATGTTTCTTTTCATAAGAACAACAATTTTGTTGTATATTATTTGGTTTAAATCTCATGTCAGTTGAAAGTTTTGGAGGAAAGGAAATTTTGGAGTTAGTTCACTGAGTTTACTTCTATATTTGTGCTAGCATGTTAGAGTTTTGATGTCATAGAAATTGTATATGTTTAGACAGTTATATCATATACTTAACTTGGTTTGTTTGAAAAAAAAGAAGAAGAGGTAAACGTGCATTTATTTGTTTTGTAATTTGTGGAAGTCATATTGATATTATATTACAATACCTCTTAGAGTTACTAATTATATTAACTGTTTTATTTATCAACCATACACTCTATCAAAGCAGTCACTTAATAATTTGTCAATATCAGGCTAATGTTTCTTTGATTCTACCGCTCTAATAGAAAAGACTTAGAGTTCTAAAAATTGATCAAATTTAAATGTTATCTCTAAGGTTGATTCAACAGTATCACTCCAATAACTAATGTAAAAATTTTGAACTTTCTCATACAATTTTAATTCTTTTAATAGCATAAATTACATAAGAATAAAACGTTATAATTAAATATTCTTCACCCTAAACCACGAGTTGCTAGTAAAAGCTTAAAAGAATAAATGTCCCATGACAGATGAAGAAGCTTATACGATCCTAACGAAGTTGTTCCAATAGGTAGTTGTTTTTCACGCCTACTCTGTACTTGGCTTTCTTCACATAAAGAAACAAACTATCTACTTTTGTAATAATAATAATAATAATACATTCACGTTAAAGTCTCATTTTTTCTGATCAACAATGGCAATGGCCGCCACAGCTTCAGCCCGCACCATCCTTCTCCCCACTCGCCATTCTCTCCTCCTCAAATCCCATTTCTCTCTCTCCAAACAGCCCCTTATTCTCTCTCCTATCCGATCCCAACTCCCCTCACTCTCACTCCACCACCACTCTCACCCCAACAACAAATTCCCCAATTTCACAATCCCACTCAATTTCATCACAAACCCTAATTTCTTCTTCTTCGGCCTCAATCACCGCACCTCTTCCAGTTGGAGCTTCTCTTCTTCACGCCCACAGACCCTAACCAACAACGACGGCGGCGTTCCCACATTTACCGACGACAAAGACCCCGAGGTCGCCGTGGTGCTCCTGGGGTGGTTGGGGGCCAAGCAGAAGCACTTGAGACGCTACGCCGAGTGGTACAACGAGAGGGGTGTTCACGCATTTACGTTCGTGGCTGCGGTGATGGACGTGTTGTCGTTTGATTTGGGGAGGAAGCTGGAGGAGAGGGTTGGGGAGCTTTCGCGCGAGCTCGAGGCGTGGTTGTTGGAGGGCAATGAGGGTGGTGGGAGAGGACGGCCGCGGTACCTGGTGATCCACACGTTTAGCAATACCGGTTGGCTAGCGTAGGTGTAGGTGTTATTGTGATCTTTTGTTGTTATTGTGACAATGTGGTTTGTGGTTTTTATGTTGCTGTGTTGTTTATGTTGTGTTGAATTTGTTTTCGGGCAGGTACGGTACGATTCTTGATAATTGGAGAGGTAGACAGGATTTGTTGGACAAGATTAAAGGATGCGTTGTTGATTCTGGTGGAGATCCCAATATTGATCCCAAGGTTTGTGGTTAGTTTGTTTGAGTTGATTATTGTGTTAATAAACTCAGCACGTTCCGTGCAACTCCGCGTTTGGTTACGTTATTCAGTTGATGTTGTGTGGAGTTTTGTGTTTCCTGTTTCCACTTCTTGTTATCTCTAAGCTAAGCAGAATAATATATGTATGTGTGTGAGTTTTGCATTTCCTGTTTTCACTTGTTGTTATCTCTAAGATAAGCAGAATAATATATGTATGTGTGTGTGTGCGTGCGTGCGAGTGTGTTTGATTCTTATGCAATATAAATGTCTCTTCTGCTAATAGAATCTGGAATACTTTGCTGAGAAGCAATTTAGGTTTGGATGCCTTCTTTGGGTAGCTTTTGTTGGATATGGTTATAACTAGCTTTTCTAGTGGCCGTTGTGTGTACTTTAAAGTATACATGTAATCTTTCAACTCATTGCTAAAGTACACTATAGTTTATTTATTTGAAACATGCTCTTGCTGTCTGTATTTGTATGTCTTGTCTATTAATAACCTCAACTGGATCTGTTAATAACATCTTCATTACCAAAGGTAACTAAATGGTTACTATTTCTGCAGAACACAATGTTATCATTTCTGATAAATTGGGTCATACCATTATAAAAAATGACCTAAATAATAGTTTGACTTCAGGCTAATGTAACGAATCTTCAAAGACCTTATGCTCGCAAATTATTTTTGGCCGGTTATCTGCATTTTTTATCTGATTTTGACTCCCCGCATTCATGTTAGCATGTGTTCCTTTTCCTCTATTCTTTTCTTAATCTTTGTCTAACCGGGACAGGGGGGTTAGAGGTGTCGTGTTAGGAAAATGATATATTGATCAGAGAAAGAACTAGCGCTGCAAATCAAAACCCCTTCAAAGCTGGAGTGTTGACAGAGTCAACTTAGTGTATATACACTAATTAATCCTGTTGTTGCCATGATATAATTTTGCAGATATTTTCTGCCGCAGCAGCAAATATACCCAATTGATCTATCTGTATCCCCCGTACATTTTATTAGCCTTCCAACTATTAATAAGGTCTTTTTTTTTCACTGAAATGGAAGCCAAGAAAATGCCTCGGGCCTCAGATATATAAAAAAAGAAAAGTTAATAACATAAGTGTCAAACGCAGATCAAGGGAATCTGAAGGTTAAATAAACTATTGGTTCTCATACTTTACAAACATGATATGCAGCATGGCCAAATAGGAAGACTCTTAGTTTTAGGGTATGATTAATAATCTCAATTCTTTTATCATGCTAAGAATAGACAGAAATTTCGGGTTGCTCACTTACCCGTAGAAATATTCTTATGTCACTTAGATTTGTATGAGTCTTCTCTCTAGTAATTAGGTGGGAACTCTTATTTTCTGAGTCTTAATTTCTGAAATCTGGATATGCAGCACTTCCCTCCATGAGAATGATGCCATAAGTAAAAGATCCAACTTTGTCCCTGTTTGACCGTTTCGTTAGTCATAAGAGGTTTTGGCTGTTAGAAGATACTTTCGAAGCCCTGCTTTAAGCCTTGGAGTTTTTATATGTATTGGCATGCTATTGAATTTTTATCGTGTAGGTGGAGATGACGTTGCAATCTGTCATAGCTGCGAGCTTAAGTGCTTTCCCAAATGTTTGACCTTATCTGTTTTTAAGTTGAGCTAACTGTGCTTTAATATATGCCATGAAGGAGAGAATGTAGCCTTAGATTTTTATATCAGTTGGCATGCTATTTAATTTTTATTATAAAATTTCTTTTAGATTGTTTAGTAGGTGGAGATTATGATGCAATCGGTCACAGCTGTGAACTTAAGTACTTTTCAAAATGTTTGATCTCATATCTGTTTTAAGTTGAGCTAACTGTGCTTTACACTGATACAAGGATCGTAGGCTCACATTTTTAAATCACATACACACCTGCTCTTCCATGCATTTCCCATGTGTATTAATAGTTGGTGAAGTAAGAGCTTTAATGTCTGTAGATTCTGATTTCTCTGTCAGTACGAAAGCAATAAGTTATTCCTGTTCTGCGAAATGGTTCATCCCAGGGTTAAACTTCTACGAGCTGCCACAATCTGTGAATCTTGCAGTTTTTCTGCTTTGATTGTTGTGAGAAGGAAAATAAGGGTTTTAACTGGAATGTGCCCATAATTATTCTGAGCAAGTAAATTGTTTGATCTTTTATATCTTTCTCTCATTCTCTGTGATATCAACTCAAAATGGTATGGACAGGTAGGGTCTGACCGAATGTTTTTTTGGTTGTGTGGGGGTATCAATATGTAGGTTCTTACTCTGAGAGACTTGATTTTTTTCTTTTTCTCTTCCTTCCCAACACTTCCTCCTATACCCTCCTCGAAACCTTTTCTTTTCCCACGGTACCCACCATTTCATGCATTGTGTTGCTGTGCAATGTTGCTGCTCTAGAAAATTCGATAAAATTCAGTTCTCTATCCTTTTTCAGTTTCAGTCTGATCCTCCCGCAGTATTATGGGAGGCTTAATTTTCATGCATGTGTTTAAGCAAAGATCCTAGTGGCTTTCGTTGGCAAGGGTTACAAATTCGATGGGTATATAAATTGATATTTAAGATGAATAAAATTTATAAGATCACCATTGATTAATTTGCAAAAAGAAATGCTGGTCCAGTGTCTCCTCATTGTTTCAGGTGTGGGCAGCTGGATTTACAACAGCCTTGCTGAAGAAAAATAGCTCTGCTACTTATGCTGTTAATGAGGCAGGAGGAGGAACCCCATTAGAAAGTGGAATAAACGGATCAAATATGGAAGAGAAGAAGCCTATTTTAATTGAAACATGGCTATTGTTTACATTTGAAAAGCTTTTCAGCTATTTTCTAAACTTGCCTGATATAAACCGGTAAGTATTCTTCCATCTTCAAAAGATTCTTTTTTCATTATTTCAGTAAATCTCCAACGCTCTATCTATCCCAAAAATGCCCATTTTTTGTCATTATCAATTTATCTTTATGGAAGTTGCGGTGCCTTTTCTTTCTTATGTCTTGTGAACATCAGAACTTTGCAAAGTAGAGTAGTTCACAACGATATCTTCTGGTTTTTGTTCGACAGGAGGTTAACAAAGATTATATCTGCCCTAACAATGAATCAGCCTACCTGTCCTCAGCTTTATCTGTATAGTACTGGAGACAAGGTCATTCCATTTCAAGCAGTAGGGTCATTCATCAAGGACCAGAGGAGGAACGGGAGACAAGTATTCTCTTTCAACTTTGGGTCTTCTCCTCATGTAGACCATTATAGGACTTTCCCGGATTTATATTCTTCTCAGCTGCACAACTTTTTGAAGGAGTGTTTAGTCATGGTAGGGAAATTGTAGGACACTTTAATGGCACATCATTTTGTCTCAAACGTTAACATTTATACAACGATCGGTTATTTTGTTTCGACTGAGAAAAAAGCAGTAGCATGCAAGGTAATTTGAAAATGGAGTTGCTGAACAAATGGAATGGTGTATGGTTATGTAACCTTTTTAGCTTATAGCTTTGAAAATACAAACATATAAGGG
Source organism: Misopates orontium (assembly GCA_946800315.1). Classification (NCBI taxonomy): domain Eukaryota; kingdom Viridiplantae; phylum Streptophyta; class Magnoliopsida; order Lamiales; family Plantaginaceae; genus Misopates; species Misopates orontium. The sequence continues at coordinate 15,227,387 of OX326950.1, read as the reverse complement.
CACCTAAGGGAACAAAGATAAGTGAAAGGCTTGTTTTATATGAACACCTAGGTATGAATATTGACATCTTTTATAACGTGCAACTCAATGTATGAATGCTATATTTTGAAAAAATGGCTGATAATGTTGTATAGTGAAAATGTGTGGATGCTTTTAGAAACTGGGTGCGGTTGAAGGTTAAGCATGAATGTAAAACTCTTTCACCAAGAATATGTCGTAGTGTTGGATGAAGAAACTTTATAGCGCAGATATGAGAAACAGATAAAGGTGTGAAATTCTTTTAAGAGAGATTGGCAAATTAACCCCCTGTGTTATTCGAGATTGGCAAATTACCCCTTGTGAAAACAAAATAGGCATATTACCTCCCTGTGTTCTTAGAAATTTGCTCGCAACCCCCCTCTACGTTTTTTGGTGTATTTTTCGTACGAAATGGCCGAAATACCCTTTAGTAAATTGCTTGGCTTGTTGACCAAAATCTTCTCATTTTTACGATAGAAAAATCTGGAAACCCCTCTCCCAAACCCACTTCACACACCCCGGCTCTGTTTCCTCTTAATCCGACGGCATTTCCGGCCATTTTCTGACGGTGAACAGCAGTTGCTGCTGGTGCAAATGCTGATCTGCAAAAGCATTTGCAACAGCAGCAGCTGCTGGTGCAAATCTGTTTTTGCAAAGGCTGTTGCTGGTGCAAATCAGTGTAGGATTTGCACCAGCTGTAATAGCATTTGCACGGTATTTGCACCCGCTGCAACAAGCCAACAACATTCCATTTTGTGAAAATTTATATGTATGTTATAAGTTAATGTAGATTGATTAACAATAAACATATTGTTGAAGATTGATTAAATAAAGGTGACTATGTTTTGGTCAAACAATTTATTTTGATGAAGTTATGAAGTTGGAACTTCTTAAAGTGATTTGTATTTAATTTATATTGGTACTTATCATATATTCAACAATTTTATCTTTTAGTTTTGAATTTGTTTTCTTTAAAATCACCTCTGAAAATTATTAGAACAATGCTAAAAATAATATTGATGCTTTTTTCTTATCCTTCTCCAGAAAAAAAAGGACAACTTGTTAAGTATTATAATAATCGTATTCTTGTTGATTAAAAACACAAAAAATTGTTATTATTTGTCAAAAAAAAAAAATAATTGTAGTTTAATAGGTAACCTGTTTGTCAACTTTTAATTTGGTGAATTTTTTTTTCCTGTAATTTAAAATTTAGAATAAGTAATTTTTTTAGACCTTATGGTCAATTTAGACTTCAATTTAGAAGATATATGTGTTTTTTAAAGATAAAGGGGGTAAGAAAGTCTTTTTGAAGACAAAAAAACATCCCCACTCGCACTATAAGGCGAGTGAAGCACTCTTGCGTAGATAAGGAGGTATTTTGCCGAGTATAAAATACACAGAGGGGTAATTTGCTTATTTACTTTTCACATGGGGTAATCTGCCAATTTCAGATAACACGGGGGTAATTTGCCAAAAACCCTTCTTTTAAATGTACGACCTCAAAACGGATAGAGCTGTGGTTGATGTGATAGAACTTGAATAAGGCCCGAGTCTTGTAAGAATAAACTAGGCTCGTTTGGTTAGTGGGGTGGGATTAAAGGAGATTAGACAAGAATAGATTGGTTGAGACTGATTAGGTAGGATTCATTTACATTTGGTTGAGAAAATGATAAGCTAGATTGATTTTCAAATTATGCTTATATGTCTATTTTACCATTTCATATTAATATTTCTTTCTTTTTTCATATAATAAATCACATATTTGCTAAAAACCTCAAATAGTAACTAAATTTTACCATTTATTAACACAAATTAAAAAAGATATTGTATTATAAGTTTTTTGAATTTTGTTCAAACTATTTTAGGATGATATCTTAGTTTTAATTATTTTTATAATAATTTATTGCTAAATAATATAAATTTAAAAAAAGAAAAGATAACTTCTTCTTCCCCAAAAAACTGCTCCTCCCAACTGCCGCCGTCCCCCACCAATTTCGGTCTGGGACTCAACCCAAAAGTAGCCACCTATGCATGTACACTCATTCCAACACCGTGAATCGAATATCCATCCCGAATTTGGCTCCATCGTCGCGCACAACAACCATGAAACACAAAAAGAAAAACCGATTTTGCCGGATTTGAGTGGAAATTCGCTGGATTTGAGTTAAGTCGCCGAATCTAAGCCCTACCACGCCGGATCTGAGTCCTACCTCGCTGGAATAAGTCCAATCTCGCTGTAATCAATTTTGTGCACCGGACTTAATAGCTCGAACGTCAAAGCTTCAGAATCAGTTTGGATTTTTCTTTCGATTCTAAGTTGTTTGATGTGGCAGGTGAAGTCTCAGTGCACGGCAAGTTTCTGGTCATGCTCAGCCGGCAGTGGAGCGGCGTCAAATGACAGCGAGGAGGGGAGAAGCCTCTATATGAAAATATGGTGTAAATTGTGTGAAAGAGGAGATGAGAATGAGAAGGGCAATTTTGTGAATCTAATTATTTTTGGAGGATAATTTCGAAATTTCACAATTAATAATTTTACTGCTCAACCCAGATTCTCAAACTGAGGGGAGGATGGCGGATTAATTTCGCGAATGTACACCGGGGCTCTTGGATTCGGTAAGGGCGACTCCGTTCTAAAATTGTGTAACCAAATGTGATTTTTCTCCTTATTAGGCCAGTTTATTTAGCCTATTAAGGGTCTAGAAGCCCAACCAAACGAGTTCCTACGGATTAGTAACTACTATGGATTAGTGTGTATAACTAGTTAACTATTGTGGGTAATATCATTTTTTGATGGTTTGCTTTGGAGGCGGAGCCAGAAATTTGGTTTAAATGGGCAAAAATTATGTGATTTTTTTTACATAATTACGAATAAATATTATTATCGTGGATTTAATTATTAAACAATAAAACCTAATAAATCAATTTAAAGAATCTAAGTACCTTAATTTGCATATATTTCATGATTTTTCTTTTATAAAAGTACCTTTAAATAACATAATTATAACTAAAATTCGTAAAAAGATTTAAATACAAATATATATTAAATATATTAAAAACATGTCATAAAGATAGAGATATTGGATACGCCCCTATGAGTTTTTTATTGTAACCAAATTAATATCAAAGTACTAAGTAATATCTCTTAATAGTGCATATGATTAATGCAATATGTAAGAAAATAACTTTATCTCTAACTTTGTCTCTACAAGTCTTTCTATTAAAAACAAAAGATAATTATTATAAAGATGTCCAAGAAAAGTTTATACACTTAAATGTTATATTAGGTAATCTTTATTTTATCTTATTCACTATATGAAAGAGTAAGATAAATTTTAGAAAGTAGTGAAAATAAATTATTATAAAATTAAGGAATTGAATTAGTTAAAAAAAATATATACCCCCCCCCTCCCGGCTCCGCCCCTGGTCTATGGGATATGTTCTTTGATGTAGGGTTTCCTAGTGGTTTTTTCTGTTATGTTTAGTTTGGTTCCTTGAAAATGAGATTTGCCAAGACTATCTCTATAGAAAATTATTATTTTTATTTTTTGTGTGTTTATAATATTTCAAGAGAATCATAATTGTTAAGGTTGTGCTGTATTTAGTATTAATTTAACTACTTAAAATAGATATTAGGCTTGAAATCTTGTAATACATGGTAAAATATTATTTCAAAAAATATTTCATTAGATTTTTTTTAGAAATAATTTCAAAACTTCTCCTTAATAGTATAAAAGCTCTTCATAACATTAATTATTTTAATTTAAGAATAATATGCTAAATTGATTTATTTTATTTTAACACTCAAAAAATTTATAAATACATTAGGGAACGGAAGAACTTAAATAATAAAGATTCAATTAGCATGTGAATACAAAAAATCATTCTGCCAAAATATTTATGATATAATGCGCCTAAAACAAAATAAATATAGTAACACAGACAAACAAACATGTCAATTATGAGGGATAGATGTCATTTATATGCAGTGATTAACTTCTCGCTCATAGCTCGCGACAAGTTTTGAATAGTTTAAAGTCGGCTAGCGATATTGTCAAAGCACAAAATATTGTTGAAAAGCCAATCTTTTAAAGTTTTCTAATTTGTCCTTCTCAATCAATACTAAAAAAAGTTAAATCTCTTAATTTCCATTTTCTCTCATCTAATTACTCTCACATTAAGCAATTCTCTCTATCAAATACACAATCTAATTATTTTCTCACTCTAATAAATCTTCTCAAACTAATAGAAATTCTGATATAAGATGAAAAATTAGTTCTGACAGTAATAAATAAACTATCACTTGTAATTAGAATTCAAAACTTGTTTATCAGTAAGTCTTTAAATTAAAAACAATACCTGAACTATAATGATATTTTCCAACTTACAAATTTTACTATATTTTATATATAATTAACCAGATGCTAATCTTAAACTAAACGATATGTACGCATTATAGTTAGATGACAAACAAAAGTTTAAAATGGAAATACAGAATCAATTAACAGAAATGCATAATCAATTATCAAAGGTTAAAAACAAATGTATTGACTAGAATTACTTAAGAACAATACTCGTAAACCTATAGACCCAATTTTAGTAATTATGTTGTGTAAACCTGTAGTCTCTTCCGTCTACTCTTTACCCCTTGAAATTTCAATAATAACTTGCCTCTCACCCAATTTTGTTAATAAAAAAGAAAAACACGATTTATCCTCCAAGTTACAGGCTTTTTTACACTTTCTCTCACTTTTAGTGTTTTTCGATATATACCTGAATTATATGAAATTATTCTAAAATGCATTATATGCATGGATAAAAAATCCGGTCATGGTATATATATAAAATCAATGTCTTTGATCCATCATAAAATCCGGACATGGCGTTACAATTTTGGTCCAGAACTTGACATTATCAATATTGTTTCTTATCATTACAATTTGCTTTACATTTAGTTTTTCATGACTGGGATTTACTTCATTTGCACGATTTTGTGAATGTGACTCTCAGATGACCTTCAATTTGAGATTTTTCTTAATTTTGGATCCCCACACAAGATATTTAGTCAAATGACATCTTATGAACTAAATATATGTAACTTTCTTGATCATTTGAATTAAACAAATTGTGAATTTATGTGGGAGAATTACACATACACCGCCTAACTCGAACTATTTGTAGGACATTTCCTCATGTTTGGAGAATAACGCAAATACTCCATATAGCATGTTACTCATTATGCAAAAACCCTTCAAAGTTTATATCTAATTACACCACTTTGTCAACTAAAAACAAAACGAAAAGACTCAAAATCTGAAAGGAAAAAGAAAGAAAAACTAAGATGTCCTTGTAATTACTTCATACAAGAGCGAACGTTTATGTAATTCTCCCAATTTATATTTAAACAAATATATGATAATTATTTTGAATGTCATAAAAGAAAAAAATCATTTATTCCAAACAAAAGATATTAACGATGTATAAAAATATATGGGTTGGAGAAGAATTCTATCTTTCTTTTCTTTTTTAATTGTAATATAATTTTTTTGGAAGTGATAAACAATTTTTCCTTTCGTGAAAAATAGTCGGACCTATGTTCTTTCTCTCATTTTTTGTAATTAAAAATATATACCTTAACATAAATAAAAGAAAAGAATATTGTATTTCGAAACTCAAACTGATATTACAATTTTTTTTTAAATTTTGCATTGATAGTGAGATTTGTAAAAATTTTGTAAATTTTTATTCAAAATTTTCATTTAAATAATGTTTAGGAAAATACAAAGGTACAGATGTAAATAAATTTAACGAATTTTAAGTTTGGTGATAAAAGTCAAAAAAGAAAAAGAAATGATGTTGTGATTGGGTTAGTGTTATGTACGAGGTTAAGTTGACAAAATTGATAAATCGAAGGTCATGTGAGAGTCACATGCATAATTATAGCCAAATTAAGTAAATTTTACCGCCAAAGCACTAAATGTGAAGCAAATTGCTAAGATAAGGGACAACGTGATGAGGTGTCAAGGTGAGGACCAAATCATCTTGCATAAGCTGTTTTCTTGGAAGTTGGTTGCATGTATGGTACCACTGACACTTGAAGAGGAGCTACGATGCGCTTGTACGACTCATTCGATTTTTTCAGAAAATTGTTTGCTCCTTCATCAATCAAACTAGTTTCTTTTCCAATATGTTCAAACATTTTCATATCCAAATATGGATAAATACCTACGACGAGCATAAATACCTTCTTTAACTTCTATTCTAACACATAGTCATACAAAAATAGCAAAGAAATCTTAAATCAACTTAAGCTAAACAAAATAAGCAAATAAAATAAAATCAACTAAACATAAAAAGCTTGAGTTACCTCCCAAGAAGCGCTCTTAGTTAATGTCACTGGTTTCACTTGACTAGTGGATTTAAATTTTGTCTATGGAGTCGCCTCTTCCAATCATCATCTTCCTACACCTTCATCTCTTGGTTCTTTCCTCATCATTGTTTGTCCAATATAAATATTTAAAACTACCTTACATTATGGAGGTTTTTATATTAACTCCGCATCTTTTTCTTCCACTTGTACCATAGTGAATGGTATTGGATCAAGTCTCCATTTGATAACTGAATCTTTTACCACCTGTTTGCATCCATCTTTTCATCTTTATGTGGTATGAAGTTCAACACATGAAATTCCTTAACACTCTCTTCTTGATCTTTAATTGCTAAGCTCATCTAAACTTGTGAGGACCGCGCCCCACGAGTCACAATCTGATCCGAGTTGGTCCGGTGTTGGTCACTTAACAAACTCAACTCAGACCGACCTGCAACTCATAGAAAGGGGTCTCACTGACCAGGATCAAAACCATAGCATTATAAAATAGTTTTACTTAAAATACAACGGAAGTCTTTAGAGTACAAATAAATTTACAATTTCAAAATAACATATATAAAATCAAACACAAAACAATTTTTGCAAAGTTTCCAAAATGCGGACTTGACACTCGTTCGTTTCATCCATCGGGCTATACCAATCTTGTTCTGAGAAAGGGACATATAGGACAAAAGAGGACTAAGTCTTTAATGACTTAGTGAAATTCTTAAATCATAACAATAATCAAACAGTAAATCAGAATAAAACAAACAAGAATGGCCAGAATAGTTACATCTGCATCATTGAACTGATATTATCGGTTTTAACGATAATTCAGAAATATTCAGAAGAACGACAAAATGAGCTTGTGCAATTACTTATAACATATCCAACCTTAACTCTCAAAATTCAACCGTATACCTCCCTACGAGGAGCTACCTCGCAATAGAACAGAAGACATGCTCGAGTACATGTCAATCTAACAGGCGGGTTACAGCCAATTCCTGGCTGCAAGCGGCGCTTAGACAGAATGGGTATTAATCAGAATTACTTAAATCGACAGTCCTTTGTTGTCCAGCAGTAAATCCTTTCAATTCCTGGGCCCAACTTCCCAAAGGCGTCCCAATGGGTGAAACAGAAATATCAGATGAGCTAATAAGCCGGATAATATCCGTTGCTCGTTTTTTTAGCTACATAGGCCGAACATAGTTCGTTGCTCGTTGCACAATTCAAGAATCAATAGGATGATCATGATACCAAAATAATTATGATTATAAAGAAAATTCCGATTATGAATTAAATGATATAATTTGATTTAAAGTAGGTAAGAAAACTAATTATGAAAAGAATTAACGAATATGAATATAAAAGCATTAAAATAGCAATAGAATGTTGCTCGTGATTCGGAACAAAGAATCACAATTGTTATGTCCAAGTTTCTCAAGGTCGGGTGCCAAACGTGGTTTGAACAAATCAGAAATCAAACCTCACCTTTTACCGTACGGAAAATTCTTCATTAACGTCGATAATTGTCAAACCTTAAATAAATCAAAAGATGTAATTAATTGTTTGCTCAGAAATTTACAACAATAAACATATATTTCCAATATTTATCATATTTAAAGAAGTTCAGTTAAATATATAATTATTGTTAATTTTGGACAAATCCCGCATTTTCCTATTTTAACTTTAACTATGACGTAAAAATATAAGTAATGAGATTTACCATTTCAAAGTAACAAGTTGAAGACTAAATTAGTTACAAAATTATTATTAAAGTCTCCAATTATAATTTATTAACAACATATTTCATATTAATAAACACACACACACACACATATATATATATATATATATATATATTTTCAATGCATATTTAAATCTTTTTAAAACAATATTTCTTAACAAAATTCTAGTAAAATTACTTATTACATAATAATCTCAAATCAAAAGTTTTACCATGATCTTAACATTGAACGAATATCTCAATAATCCATTGAATAAAATCATATCACATATATAACTTTGGTAAAATCTATTTTTCTTATAGTTATTAGTATAAAATTACACAATATTGCATAGATCACTAATAACAATTAAAATAAATTGTAAACATGTAGATATAATTAAAATGAACTTTTTCAGAATACTTTATTAAGTTAATAAACTAGATTAGATGGTTAGATCACATGATAAACACAATATTTCACTTAAAGTTAAAGAAATTGAAAGATCAACCGTAACACAAACTACATGTCTTCTAAATGTTGCAAAATCCATGAAAATTATTAAACACGATTCTAAATTATGATCAACTGATCCAACATCATTATTAGTATGTAATGAGTCCATACTAATGATCAATTTCGTGATTTAGATAGCTTTTGCAACATAATTTGGTTAAACAAAAGGTTTATGCAAATCTGATGCTGAAAACTGTAGCAATGTTAGATTTACCTTTAATAGGACTTCCAAACGATATGATAATATGACATTGGTTAATGTGTTCAATTTTAAACAACAGGGGGAGAATGTGGCTTCAAAATTAGATCAATAAGTGAAGGTTTGGTATTTTAAATAAATCATGAAAGTTAAAAGCTATTTTTGGACTTTCTTGACAGTGGTTCATATTTGACAACTTTAGACCCCTCAAACCACTTCGGTTGAAGAAGGTTTCTGAACATGAAAGTTATCTTACACAATAATCAGTATGTGATAAAAATTTCAGATAAATAATCGAAGTTTTGATATGGTTTTCGGAATTCCAAAATTTCTGTACCAAAACTGGCAGTTTTGACAGAACTCGATTTTGAGGATTTTTAAGGACTATAAAGAAGGATTAAAGGCCTGAAACAATTTTTCTAGAAATTTTAACATCAATATGAAGAACTTTGAAGAAGAAAGGGAGAGCAAATTCGGAGAATAGAGATGTGTGAAAAATATTGAAGAGAGCCTCCCTTTTATAGGTGAAAATGGGAGACAAAAATTACCATACCCTACTCATTTTTATTTTAATCCAAGCTAGGCCACCCTAATTATGAAGATGTTTCCAGGCCTTATCTGATAGAAATTTATAATAATAAATATTAGAAATATCTAGCATAAAAGACAAAGCAAAGTTACCTTTTCTCAAATGTAAATGTAAATATATGAAGATTTACCATTGTAAATGAATGCTTGGATATTTTGAAACTACAAGGGACCACATTGAAAGTTTTTATAACTCATTTGGTCTTAAAGAAAATATTTGTGATCAATCATAAATTTTTCAAAGGGTGAAGGACTAAATTGTAACTTTTCAAATCTTTTTAGGGTCAAAATCGTATTTTCAAAAAGTTCAAGAACTAAAATAAAATTCGAAAACACTTTTATTTTCTTCCAATTTCAGGGGTGTTACAAAACTCATTAGTTCATTGATGTCTCTCAAGGTCACTTCTCTTTCATCAACATCATTTTAAAAGATGGATTGTAATAGTAATAGTAAGTTATAGATAAAAAGTACATCGAACACATCTTTTTAAGTGATATTTGATAGTAACTCAACATCTCTGATATGAGTTTCTATAGTTTTCTACTCGTTTGACAAATGAACTTTTAGATTCACAGACTTAGGCTTAACTAAAAACCTAATAACTGACACACCATGTGGTTAATACTTACATTACAACAAAAACATCATTTTGTAGCATTCAAAAATACTATCTAAACAGCCTTTTAGTGACTCTTTTTAATTTAGTAGAACTTTCTTGTAGCGATGTGACTAAGTCTATAATGTCATTGTAAGTTAGCATAGTGACATTTTTGTTACTGCCAGAACAAGTAATTAAACTAAAAATTTACAAGTGCTACCATATTATTTTTCGGTGATATTAATAAATGACACTACAAATGATATAGATTACATATTAATTACCCATGCCACCTTTCCATCGTGGCACTTTAAGAGTCATTAGAGAAATTTTTCATGACATTAAGAAATGCCACTAAATTGGATGTAAGAAATAAAAAAAAAATGATTTAGTCCCTTTCAAATATTTGAAGGAACTAAATCATTAATATATTATTACGTTTAATACAAACATTGTACAAACAATAATTCAAATAGGTAAACATTATTTCAAAGGAATAAAATCTGTCTTTTGTAAGGCCATCCGTTTGATATATACTGCCACTATTTTTGTCATTAAAAGCAATTATTTCATTTGAATATATGTTGTGGCGTTAAACAAAATCACAATAATAATTCTAATTATAACTTCTAATTTGTTCTGGCATTTGCTAAAAGTGCCATCTAACTACAATTGTGGCATTTCAAAAAAGATACCAAAGATATGATGCCACTAAAATCACTTTAATTGGGGCATTTTTGTAAAATGTCATCTAACTACATTTTTATGGCATTCTCAAATTGAATGTCATTAATTAATGCAAGTTAATGTCACTGATATTAATACATATGGCACTAATCAAAGTTGACACCAAATTCAAATATTGTGGCATAGAAAGAAAAATGTCAATAACACAATGTAATTAAAACTCAATTTTGTTGTAGTGTTAGTAGCTCCATTTTCAAGAATCCAACTCGATGCACTAGCAATATTAATTGAAAACTTAGCATGAACAACAAAATAGTTAGAGATACTAGACAGTAGACACAGTAGCTGCAACAAAATGAGAGGCATTGCAGGTGCTTGTGTAGAATTGAGCATTCCTTGAGTCTGAGAAAATAAAAGTTACTGGAAAGTCTTGATAGAGGATAATGCAACTGAATCTTGAACAACATGCTTGTCCCTAAAAGTATCAAGAAGAACAACAATTTTTTCTTTTACCAATTAACTGAAAACACTTGTCGATCGAACGACTTGTGAACCCAACATGGGTAAAACATAACTTGTTTTTGTCTTTAGAATACAAAAGCTTTGAAAAAAATGAGCATTTCCTAGAGAATTATAAGCAGGTTTGATAAAAGACACTTGAAAATTTTGATTGTGTGTAAACATTGCCAAAACATTCATTAGTGTAAAAGTAGATCACAAAATCACAAGCCCCTCTCATCTTCCTCTTGCAATAACATAGAGTATAGTTTGAATATACCAGACAAAGAAAATATCATATTGTTGAAGATCGATTGTCGTTTTATTTACATCACAAGCGCATTTTCTATAAGAACACATAACAATCAATTTCTGACTGACAAACTCATCCCACAAAGCATGAAAGTTATTTGTAATAATTGATAAACTAGTGAACTAGTCGTTCAATTGTAACGAGTCTCGAGTTCAATCTATAAATTGAAAGCTAAGCTGAACAGAGTAAACTCTGTCGAAAATCTTTAGAAACAGAGTTAAGAAGCCACAAAAGTACTAAATTGTTAGCATGTATCCAACGAGTGGGATAAATAGAACCACTTTCAGATGGAATAAGTAAAGATCCATTAATGCATTTGATTTTATTGTTTACTGAGAGCCATGTGGATCCCCTTACTCCAGTATATATAGTTCTTCCCGTTGAACACGTTGCATATAATTGAAGATTATGTAAAACCAAGTGATCCTAAACAATAGACTAAATTTGAATCTTCGCTTGGATTCTTCATTGGAATGACAGTTGAAGAAGATGAAGATAAAGTAATATCGAGTAGAGATTTCGTAGAAATTGGCTATTGAAAGAAAATGAAAGAGGAAAATATTATTGAAACTTGGAGCGGAAAGTTGAGAGATTTTTTTACAAAATAATTTTGTAACTCTATTGTGAGATTAATTAATCTGATTTAATGTCCATATACACGAGGAGATAATGCGTAAATCAAGCTACAACAAATCAACTAATGCTAACTTACTAAAGCTGGAAAGCTACAAGCCGGTATTTAACCGAATTTTGAATTTTATTTTCAAAAATAGAAACCAATGTTTCTATTATATATAATACTAACATGAAACTAAGAGTATCAACCTCTTGTAGAAAAACTAAATTCAAAAGACGTTTGAACCTTTGGCTCAAATGGAAATTTAATTATATCAAGAACCGTTAATGGAACTATCTACAATATTACAATCCATGTACTAATCGGTCTTTTAACTTTAACGCTTCAAACCTCCCTTTTTGTTGTTGCCATGGAAGCTTTAACTTACTGAAACTGGAAGGCTACAAAACGGTATTTAACCAAATTTTGAATTTTATTTCCAAAAATAGAATTTGACATTTCCATTATACTTAATTCTAGCTTAAAGGAAACGTGGAGTATCCAAAAAATCAAATCAAAAGACGTTTGAACCTTTGGCCAAAATGAAAGTTTTAATTACTTTAATAGAACCGCTAATGAAGTTGTCTGTTATATTGCAATCAATGTACTAATAGGTCTCGTAATTATAACACTTCATCTATGGAAGCTTTTCTTTGATCTCCTATTCTTTTTTTTTTTTTTTGGAAGGAAAATCAATATATTGATCAAATCCAAATGGATACCAATTGATACAAAGCAAAATGAAGCACAAACAACAGAAACCACACGAAACAAGACAATGAAAACTTTAAGCAGACCAAGAACATGATCCCTCAACACTTCTTGCAAATTTATGAGCCTCCTCATTTGCATCCCGACGGACAATAGTGACATGAAGCTCTTCAAAACATTGGCTAACACGTCCAATATCGTCGATAACAGAACCATACTCCGCCATAAAGCCGTTACTAGATTGAATATCGCACAAAATGGTTGAGCAGTTACCCTTGAGAATCACCTTTTCCCAACCCTGATCACAGGCAAGCTAAACTCCCATCTTTGCCGCTAACGCTTCAACACATGCTGCCGATAATAGTCCATGACTACGATGTTGTCGCCAAGAATCAGCTCGCCTGTCCGAGTCCGAGCAATAACACCAAGACCAATCTCCTCGTGTTCCGAAACAACACTCCATCCACATTAACCTTAATAAAATCATCCGCTGGTGGACTCCAATCCACAACCACTTTGGTAACAGCCGGAAACATACATGCGTTTTTTCGCAAAAAACTGAACGTGAAAATTATTGGAAAAACGCACAATATAAATTTCGTTCAAAGAATCTTTAATCATAAACATATAAATTAATTCAACATTTCCTCGAAATCTAATAATTAACCAAACAAATAATCTCAACCATTTGTAAACCAAACATAACTACACACATTTGCTAACTAAGAAAGCCAAATAAATCACACCTTTCACCTCCAACGCAGAACACACATGTCGTTTCATCCATGATCCCGCCTTAGCCCTTTTTGTCCGAATTGAAAAACAGGCGGAATTTTACCAAATCGGCCCGCTGTTTCAGATGGCAAAACCGTAAATAAGAAGTTGTCCACAACAACACGGCGCCGTTTGATGAAAACCCAACAATCCCCGCCCTTTCAAAAGCCTTATTTATATCCCTTCTTCTCTCTCTCACAACAACAACAACAACAATAACCCACAACTAGACAAAGAACCAACAGTACAGAGTAAAGATTTTTAGGATCGTAAATTATTAGTGTTCAGTGCAAAAAAAAAAAGGAAAAAGAAGGTGAAAAAATGGAGAAAGAAGGTGAAAAAATGGAGATTGTAAAAGCAGAGGAGAAAAAATCGGAGGAAGAAGATGTAAAGGTGGGATCTTTAGGCAAAAGGGTGTCGAGAAAATCGAGCCTTTTAGCCAGAGAGAAGATGGTGAAACTGAAAGAGGATATATGTGATTGGGATGATGAGAGAAAACCCAGGGGTCGAAAGGGAAAGAGGAAGGGTGTGAATGATACTACTGGGGAGCAGATTAATGGTAAAAGAACGCGAAAAAAAAAGGCGGTGAGTGATGGGGTGGAGGAGGAAGAAGGCGGGGAGAGAACCGTTAAAAGAAGGCGGAAGAGAAAGGCGGAGAGTGATGGGGCGGTGGAGGAAGAAGTGGCGGAGGAAAACAGTGAAGGAGTTGTGAAAAAGTCGGTTACAATGAAGGGGGAGAAGAAAGATAGCGCGGCGAAGCGCAGGGGTGGGAAGAAGTTTGATGAGAATGTAAATGATTTTGGGTTCTTGTTTTGTTGTTAGTGTTTGATGTTTGTTAAATATTGAATAATGTAGTGTTTTTCTTGGTTTGTTGTAATTGTTTTTGGTGCTCCCTTTGCGTTTTGTGGATTCGGCAGGGGAATGAGATTGAGTCGAATATGTGTCACCAGTGCCAGAGGAATGATAAAGGGAGAGTAGTGCGTTGCACCAAGTGTACGACGAAGAGATATTGCGTCCCTTGCATGACTAGATGGTATGTGACTATTTGATAGGGATATACTTTTTATGCTTGGTTTTTTGCTGTGAGAATACCCTTTTGGAGTATTGCGTTTATTTATTGAATTGTCGGTTCATCTCATTTATGGTTTGATTTAATAATCAAAATTGTGAAACTTGTGTTGCGCACGCTGTATTAAAATGGTTTGAGAATTTGAACAAGAATGCACGTTGACTGACGCGTGGATGAAAGAATACCAGCATAATTATCAAACTCAAAGAGTGGCTGCGTAACGTGTTTTATCTTGTACAGTTGCGTTTGTATTTCTTTAAATGATGGATGCGGTCGTTGCCTGAAAGACATGTTTGCAGGTATCCACAGATGCCAGAAGAGGCTTTTCTTGAAGCTTGCCCTGTTTGTCTCAACAACTGCAACTGCAAGAGATGCATGCGCTTGGATGGTCCAATTAGGGTTGGTTTTATCAATTCTCCACTTGCTTTCATGTTGCTAATTATTCGTTTTGTACGGAATATACCTACAAGGCCAATCTTACTGTTTTCTGCATGTTTCTTCATGTATTTTGGTGAATTTGTTTATCATTTTCCTGACCAATATGGTTTCGTATATTTTGATGTAGCACTTGAAGAATTTGACATTGAAGTTTAGTGATGAAGAAAAGATGCAATACTCTAAATTCATGCTTCGAGTGCTTTTGCCATTCTTAAGACAATTCAATGCTGAGCAAATGGTTGAGAAGGAAATGGAGGCAAAGATACGAGGTACTTTCTCTTACCGTTTGATGGGATAATTCGGAAGTGGATTTTTCTTGGGTGTTGTTTTTCCCTATTTTTCATTTTATCCATACCTGTTGCAAAAAGTTCATACGATAATTGATACATTCCGGGCTTCTTATTGTTTGGACTATCGATGAGATGTTGTATAGACTTTGCCAGGGGTTCTGAAACTTATTCCCTGAAACATGAAACAATAATTACTTTCGGCATTAAGTCCTGTTAAACTTATAAAATGGGAGATATGTTGCATAATGCATGCTTTTTGGGTGACCTTTTTCCTTTTTTTTTCTCTGTTGTGTAATGGATGATATCAGCTGAACCAATTTTTCCGTGTTCAAAACTTGTGTATTATGTATTCAAATGCTGCAGAACACAGCTACGAGCTTTCCAACTTGTAAGTTTCATTTATATGAGTAGTTTGCTTTATCAGGACTCCCAGTTTCAGAAATAAAGCCTCAACGATCAAAGTGCAAGGTGAATGAAAGAATATACTGGTAAGGGTTATGCCACTTATTTTCTATAAAATCTACTTCAAGTTTGGGAAAGTTATAGTTCTATGAATTCATGCAGTGACAACTGTCAAACTTCAATTGTTGATTATCATCGGAGCTGTTCTCAGTGCCCGTATGATCTGTGCCTCACTTGTTGCAAAGAGCTTCGTGAGGGAAACTTACAGGGTTCTGATAAAGAAGTGATCATGCAATATGTAGATTATGGACCTGAATATTTGCATGGTAAAAATACTACTCGTGACACTTCAAATGTTGATGAGCCTTGCAGCGAAACAGTTGCAGCTATCCCCAGGGAGTTAACTGAGTTGAAATCTGAATGGAGACCTACAAAAATGGGTATTATACCTTGCCCACCAAAGTCTGTGGGGGGTTGTGGTGATGGAATTCTAGAATTGAAGCGGGTGTTTCCTGATAATAAGGTCTCTGAGCTGTTACTAAAAGCAGAGGAATTAGTTAAGAGACAAGAGTTTGAGGATGAGCCTGAAAGTTCAAAGCAGGGGTGCTCGTGTTTAAAGTGCTCGGGGGAGAATGTTAGTGACAGTGATAAACAGCGCAAAGCTGCTTCTAGACCAGACTCAGTGGACAACTTCTTATACTGTCCAAGAGCTAAAGACCTTCAGTGTGATGATTTAAAACATTTTCAGTGGCATTGGGCTAAAGGTGAGCCCGTGATTGTGAGTGATGTGCTTGAAACCACATTGGGTTTGAGCTGGGAACCCATGGTTATGTGGCGTGCCTTCCGTCAGATAACAAACCAGAATCACGAGCCTCTACTTGATGTGACTGCTATAAATTGTTTGGACTGGTGTCAGGTCAGTTCACTTTGTCTTTTCTTTTTTCTTGCCCTTTGCTGTGCTGTTTAGAGTGTATGAAAATTCCTAAATGGGTATTTTTTATATTTGGAAGTTCTTTTTGGATATCATTGTTTTCTCATGATCAATTGGAAATCACTGCTTAGTTTCATGTGGAGTATTTATTCAGTTATCTGCTCAGGGATTGCCCCATCTGATACTTCATTTCAATATTATATTTTGTGGAAATTGGGGTTGAGAGATAAAATGCTTTGATTCTTTTCCAGAGCTTCTTTATCATATTCTTTGTATCCAACTTTTACCGGAGTTATGTGGATTTGAATGCTCTATAAATTATCAATAATCAGTTTCCATCACATGCAGGTTGACATAAATGTGCGGGAGTTTTTCAATGGTTATTCAGACGGTCGATTTGACAGTGATGGTTGGCCTCAGATTCTTAAGTTGAAAGATTGGCCTCCATCAAACCTGTTTGAGGAGCGGTTACCCCGTCATGGTGCTGAGTTTATCAGTTGCCTTCCTTTCAAAGAGTACTCTCATCCTCGCCAGGGATACTTAAACCTTGCTGTTAAGCTGCCTGAGAAAGTTCTGAAGCCAGATATGGGACCTAAAACATATATTGCTTATGGAGTTGCTCAAGAATTGGGAAGGGGAGATTCTGTCACAAAATTGCACTGCGACATGTCTGATGCAGTATGCTCTTTTCCTTGAATTTGTTATATTTTGCTGCCTCTTGATATTCGTTAGAGGATAGGGCTACATGCTCCTTTTTGCATATAGTCTAGGATGTGGGCTATCATATTATACTGTTGCACCTGTCTAAGTTTTTGATGATGCCTGATAGGTGAATGTATTGACGCATATGACAGAGGTGAGTTTCGAGCCTGATCAGCTTTCAACTATAAAAGAACTAAAGAAGAAGCACGCCACCCAGGATGAAAAGGAGTTATATGGAAATACGCAGTTGCAGAATGGGGGAACTGAAAATGGGAAACACCATGAAAACAGAAGATCCAGGTCGAAGAGATCTTATTTGAAGGCTTCTAGAAACGAAGCTAATGCAATGAGAGATTCTGGTATGACAAAGGATGCCGCAATTAGTGACAAATCAGCTGAGAAGGTGACATTGGAAACTCTAAACAAGAAGGGTGGTGATGCAGAGGGACACTTGTGTCTTAGCTCATTAAAAGATGAAACAGATTCCACAGATGATCAAAATTTAACTGTGTGTAACACTGATGAATCTGGTAAAATATCTGGTGTACCAGAGGAAATAGTGAGAAATGATTATACTGAAATGTTATGTGATGATAAGCAGAGTTTTTTGGAAGCTCCTGAAACTGGTGAAGAAGGCCTAAATGAAGGCTGTAGCAAAAAGGAAGTTGATATTACTTCTGTTTCAGGAAATGTTTTGGGAAGTTCAGAACCTGAAGGTGGTGCTCTCTGGGATATATTTAGGAGGCAAGATGTACCGAAATTGGAGGAATATGTGAAGAAGCACTTCAAGGAGTTCAGGCACATCTATTGTAATCAGATACCACAGGTAATTGTTAAAATATAGTACAATTTACTCTTTTTGAGTGTAAGAATAAACATGCTGTTCCTTGTCATGCCTGATTCATTTTGATATTCATAATCACTAAGGAGAAGAATAAAGAATTTCATTGGTGTTCCACCTGTATGATTTAAACATATAGAAAAGCATCCAGAAATTAAATCATATTTCCTACGTTTTTTGCATCTTTTTGTATTTCAGTCGGGAGATGTTGAAGGTACGTTTTCTGCTCTTACATGTTTCAATATCTTGTGCTTTTTATTCTATTGTTTCTCTGGATAAAGAAATCTTTTGGTGTGGAATTTTACTAACTATATAATGAACGGGTCTATGACAGGTTATCCATCCTATTCATGATCAAACTGTTTACTTGACTGTGGAGCATAAAAGGAGACTTAAGGAGGAATATGGTCAGTGTTCTCTGCTTAACATAGCAAATTTAAGAGTGGTTAAAATTTGTACTTCTTTCATCTTGTTTATTATGCTTGTGTAGGAATTGAGCCATGGACATTTGTCCAAAAATTAGGTGATGCTGTTTTTATACCTGCTGGTTGCCCCCACCAAGTTAGAAATCTGAAGGTAGGTCAATTTGCATGACTACTTATTGATTGTGTCTCAGTGTATTGTGCAGCTGTTTCAAATATAGTTTGCTTAATCACTCATGACCGTTAATGCTTGAGCAAGATATAGAAGGACAGCCATTGAATCTGAATTTCAGGAAAATAAAATCAGAATTGTTGCTTCCTACTAATCAGTCTAAGTGATTAGCTGCTTAAAATGATTATGCTGTGATGGAAACAAAGATTGTGTTATATTTTTGTTTCAGATTCTTTGAATATCTTGGATGCTTAGGCTTGTTGTTTATCATCTTCAAGCTAACTTGAGCTATACTATGACCAAATTTTGCTGATTGCATGGGGTCAAAATGTTTCCTGGGAGTTGATTGTCCTAAACGTCGGAATATATTCTTTTTTCTCCCTTATATTGTAAATAGCGATAGGAATTCTGTTACCATTTCTTTTTTCTTCAATAACAGAATTTATGTTTCTTATTGTATTAGAGCAGGGAAATGTTTCTTTGGAAAACCCCCTAGTTTTTTGCCACAACCATTCATAATGTCACCCGAAGTCTCAACCTTTTTCTTGATTCTCATTCAGTCCAATCGATAAGCTGATTTCTTGATAATCGTCTGGTATGTGTATTTTGGGGTTGTGGAAAATTCGGTACTTTGCTGGAGTAGAAACAGAGTTGATGAATGAAGATCCATCCTGTATGACTTGGGATGCTGGAAACGCAATGGTGATGACCCGATTGGTCTGGTCAATTCCATGGCGGAAGAGATCAACTCTAACTACTTATATCATCCAACAACTGTAGAACGTGTGGAATAATGTCAGCCAAACGCATTTTGACTTGGAAAATCGGTCTCAAGTTTATGAATTGACAATAAAGCTCTGGTGAAATTTGTTAGAAGAGGTTATTGTCACAAATATTTCAATTCCCAAAAGAGAATATAACAAGAACTGGATTAAGTCAATGATAACGGGTGGAAGTTATTGGAGGGCCGCAATCATTACAAGAAGTTAGTTGAAGATCATCAAATTTACCGGTTTTTGGCCTGATTGAAGTCTTTGACGATGTTCGAAGGGAGGAAAGTATGTGAAACATGATGCTTGGAGAAAAAAAAGGTAATGCCCTAGTGGAGAATTGTGCTTTGATTTACTCCAAATTTAGCGCAAAGAAAGCCTTTAACTAACACAAGCAGAATGAAATGCCTCAAATCTGCCGCTGCATGATGACGTGTTACAAACATGGATGGAGATTAAATATAAATCCTAAATTATGGGGCAGTAACTTTCCTACACCCTATTTGACCAGCCAAACGCGCTTGCATTGGAAAATCAGTCCAAGTTTATGAATTGACAATAAAGCTATGGTGAAATTCTGAAAAGATCTGGATCTAGTCAATGATATCGGTGGAAGTTAGTGGAGGGTTGCAGTCATTACAAGAAGTAAGTTGAAGATCATACCGGTTCTTGGTTTGTTTGAAGTCTTTGCCAATGCTCGAATGGAGGAAAGTTTGAGGAATATAATGTTCGGAGAAAAAAAAAGCAATGCCCCAGTGGAGAATTCTGCTTTACTTACTCTAAATTCAGCCGCAAAGAAAGCCTTTAACTGACACAAGTGCAATGAAAGGCCTCAAAATTTGCCGCTGCATGATGACGTGGTACAAGAAGAGATGAAGATTCAATATAAATCCTAAATTATGGGGTAGTAACTTTCCTACACCCTATTCCAACCAGCCAAAGGCGTTTGGATCGGAAAATAAGTCTCAAGTTTGTGAATTGATGATAAACTACCGGTGAAATTCGTTGGAATAGGTTGACGTCACCAAAATGTCAATTCCCGAAAGAGATTATGACAAGATTTGGATCTAGTCAATGATAACTTGTGGAAGTTATAGGAGGGCTGCAGTCAATACAAGAAGTTAGTTGAAGATCATACCAGTTCTTGGTTTGTTTGAATTCTTTGCCGATGTTCGAAGGGAGGAAAGTTTGAGGAACATGAAAATAAGCAATTCTGCTTTACTTACTCCAAATTCAGTTGCAAAGAAAGCCTTTAACTAACATAAGTAGAATGAGAGGCCTCCGATCTGAAAAATTATTTGATGCGGCCGCTGCATGATGAAGTGGTATAAGCAGAGGTGGAGATCGAAATATAAATCTTAAATTACAAGGCAGTAACTTCCTACACCTTATTCTAACCATGCATTTACACAAATAATCGAGTTGACTGCATCAACTCATTGTGTAGACCTAATAGTCTCTCCTTAAAATTGGTGTGATTTGCAGCAAGCCATGCTATACCTGAGACAATTGTTAGGAGAGCCTTGCATGCTTGTAAAGCAAGATATTAAGAGACGTGACAATTCATGAACATCGTGTGCAAATGAAGTTGTGATACCAAAAATTGGACAAGTGAGGAGGAAGCACAAAGAGAACACTCAAAATGAACACTCTTCACTCTATGGAAATCCACCAAAGAGATTAGAGCCACTCGTCACCCAATTGGAATCCACCAAAAGGAATAAGAGCAAAGAAAGTCTTAGACTCTAAAACTCAATTTCAATATTATTTCAAACTTGGTTCAACATTACAAGACTATAGACTACTTATAGGGAAAGATACATCATCTTCTCTGCAAAATAGTAAATGACCTTATTGACTCCTAGAACTTTTTAGACATAGGAAAACATGAACTCTTAAATAATATGACTCAAACAACTTCCCAAGACATGTGAATTCGGAATCCCCTTGAAGCCCAACAAAAATAAAAGCTAAAATTATTGAGAAATATGAAGAGACTCAAACTAGACAGATTTCCGAGACAGCTTGCCACATTCCAGAAAATCGGCCATAACTCTTATCTTGGAAACTCCAAATTACTCTCTGTTTGTTGCATTGGAAAGTAGACTCGTAGAGCTTTCCAACCATATGCAGTACTCCTTTTGGAACCTTCCCAATCAAAACAGTTTTACGAACAAAGTAGGCCTATCTGCTGGACTCTAATGCTGAAAATTCTTGTTTAGACCAACAGAGTATTTCTCTTATTTTTTTTCCGCATCAAGTTGAGACAAGTCCTTTCTCTTAAGGAGTAGATTCATCATCTTCTAAGTTGCTATAATTAGAGGTACTCTTATTAGCTGATTTTATGAGCGGAAGTCATAGGAAAGATGATCAACACACTAAATCAAAGACTTACTATTTCGCGCAGAATATCGAGAATTCAAATATCAAGAACTCATAGACTCATAAAAATTAATGAGAAATTGACAAAAAAACTAAGAAAATTTCAAGTTCACTTTTGTTTAATAAAAAGATCTCATAGATAACAATCTATTTATACCGCTTCATATAACCTAACATGAAAAAGAAAATAGAACCCTTATCATAAACAAACTAAAAGAAAAGAAAAATAAATTCTAATTAATCTTGAAAATCCTAATATAAAGTAAAATACTTAAATTTCCGCAAGAAATAAATATATGCCATTTTGACCTTTGACAAATCAGAATTCGGCTAAAATCACATTGGCACAAAGATCTTTGTATGCTCAGGTGACCGTTTCCACTTGAAAAAGTTGTGTCTTTTGTCAAAATCAGGATTTGTCGACTTCCTAGTCAAAATTAGTTGAATTTAGACGTGAGCAAATTTCTCACTATCTTCTATCTCTTTGTACTGTATCATTCGTATCATTCTCCCCTGGTTAGGAAAGGATTCGTTCTGAAATCTGAATTAGCAGTTGAGAAATTATCACCTGAATACAAAATAAGATTATTGATAATAAAAGAGTTCGGATTTATATAAAAAAGTTAGCATTAACAAGGTCATTATCTTCTTTCTCATAATCAACCACTTTTAAACTTAATTCATTTGCATCTTCTAGAAAACCCTCCATTAGATTGTCTTCTACGTCCACCTTGTAGTTCTCTGACTCTATCAAAATCTTCAAAGAATGCTCTATTGTTATCTCTTCATCCAAACCTTCCATGAAAGCTTTTAAACGAGACATCAATTTCATCTATAACACTGTTACCATCATTGTCATAAATGACATTATAAGAAGCTTGCACTACTCAATAAACTCGATATAGTTGAGCTCGGCATAAACAAAATTCAGGGATTCATTAGGTGCAAGTTCACCATGAAAATTTGAAATATCAAACTTAAATTCTAATTCTGCGTAGAATATCCTCTGGGCTATCTTGTCTTCGAAAAATGGCCGGATTCAATGGTTGTCCAAGCTCGTGTAAAATGATTTTTGTCATTAAATCCTTGAATGGGGTGGGGCTACCAAACAACGACTTGAGGGGCAACTTGCACATTTTTGAACAGGTTAAGAGGCACGTTTCTCTCTCTCTCTGCATTTTACCCCTATAGTTACAATTAGCGTATGAGGCTAATCTCATGTAAGTTCAAAAACTATTTTGCCCTGATTAATATCTCAGGACGTCGCCTATTATCCAACTCAAACAAGTGACACTACCTATGGCTTGGACAACCTCATCTCTGAGACTATCTTAGTCTGTAGCAGGAAAATCTGATGATTCCAAGACATAATTTACAGCTTTATTCTTGTCAGCGTCACAGTGCGAAGTTATCCATCATAAAATGCTTGAATTTATGGGGAGAAAAGATTTATAGACCTTTTATAATTTGCTATCACATCAATGTGAGGCAAAGTACAATATAGTTAGTAAGATTGTATCTCACAAATTCTTAACCAGTTGTGTCTCAGTTAATACTATAGGAATTTGCCTTGAAATAACTTTGTTAAGTCTTCTGTTGATTATGAATTAGCTTGTAATTTAACTGAGCCAAAATAGGTTTAACAATATCTTTTGAATAAAACCTTGTTATCTAAGGTGTACTTTGGCCTGATATTTTCTCATAATTAAAGAAAGCAAATGAAAACTGTACCTAGTAATGTGAGCTCAAAACTCATTAAAAGGATATCTTTTGGTTAGTGCAATGTTAGCTAAGTTTCTCGCTCAATAGAATTTTCTTTTAATGGTTCAACAGGGTAATGGGTAGCTTGCAATCAAAGTGTTCTATTGATGATTAGTATAGTTTAAGTTTAGTAAGCTACGAGTTGCACCTTCTTTGTTTCTGTTTTGGCTAATGCAAGTTTTCTTCTCAACTTTTTCACGTGTCAGTCATGCATAAAGGTTGCACTGGACTTCGTCTCGCCAGAAAATGTCCAAGAGTGTGTTCGTCTAACCGAGGAATTTCGCGTGCTTCCACAAAATCACAGGGCTAAGGAAGACAAATTAGAGGTAGATTTCATTACTGTGTTTGTTTAGTATATTGATTATTTGGTTAGTTACACATCTACTGAATCCTGAATGATACTAATTCTTAGACGTATTTTTATGTTTTCTATGTGTGTCTCTGCAATTACATGCGTGAATGTGCACTTGTTTGTGCATATGGGTTTATATGTATGCTAGTTCTCTACCTTTTGTAAGGCTCTCATCAAACTTTGATGGTCTGTTGTTATAGCCCTAAAAACTCTTAATGGTATGTTTAATGAAGGTTTAGATTATAATGTTGTTGGCTACCTGACACTCATGTTGTAGCATGAGGATAATTATGTAATCTAGTAGGTATATTTTGACAAACATGACATGTGAACACATCCATGATTTCAGTACTATTAACTTAATTTATAATGGCTAATATTGTGTTGAATCAATGTTATCTTATTTACATACATATATGTACACAAGGATTCCCATGCTTTAATACGAAATCTCAAATGATCTTCTGTTCAAAGGTGAAGAAAATGACTCTTCATGCAATTGAACGAGCTGTGAAGGATATGGAGGAAATTTCAAGAGTCAAGTAGAACTGGTATGTATTTTGACGTTATTTGCCAGGCTAATTGCAGTTATGGTGCTAAGAAAAGTTATTTTGATCTTATAATCCAACTAATTATAGGTGTTCACGTGCCCTGCAGATAAGGTAGCTATGTAAACTAAATTGAGTCCCGACTTTCTTAATCTCATCTGAATATCGCAATATTCTTTATAAATTGTATGATCTGGCAGTGAAGTTATTTCATGAATGGATGCATGAATGTTGGGGATGTTGAACTCGATGTACAATCTCATATATGTACTCAAAAAGATGAATGAAAACCACAGGAACTCGTATGTTTGTTACTCGTGGACTAATGACGAAAAGAAGTGGTTTTTGAACCTTCAGCCTTAGTTGCTTTTCTAAGAAAAGAGTGTCGAATGGTAGAGATGTAGATTACAAACAGAGTCTGCTTATCTATTGATGTCGGTTATATATCCAAGTACCATTCTCAAATGGAGTGTGAGTATTTGTAAACTAAAGCCTATATTCTCAATTAAGCATGTTAAGCTTAAAAATGTCCACAACGCTGGTTAATACTAAATAGTGAACTATCGCATATTCTTTTTCTTTTCCAAGCATGACAGTAATAGTAGACCGATAACTGATATTTGATAGGCATCTTATCATAAATTTACAGAATGCTTTCACACATAAGCTGCATTTTCTGGCAGGTATGGAGGGGTGCGCCGCGAACTTGCAGCTAGAACTTTTGGCATTTGATTTTGTTATGTTTGACATGCTGTCTCGCTATCTGGTTGAGTTAATTCTGTTCACTCTAGTTCTGGCGTTTTGTATGATTTAGAACTGAATTATTAAGCCAGTAGAGTTGTCAAACTGTGTGAAATCAAACACTGAATCTGATTTGTAGTGTTGTATCATTTTTCATTTTGAATGATGATATGGATTGACTTCTAATTAGGGAAAGTTTTTCATGGTCATTACAATGCTTCCCTCGCCATTTGATCTCTTGGACGTATGAAGAACTTTTTGTACATGATATGGTACAGTAAGTTCGTAAATCTTTTCTTAGAGTACAGTCAGATTGAGATGATATCATCAAGGGTGTGTATGTTCAATGACTGTTTTTGATTGGTGGGGTACAATAAATTTAAAATGTTGTGAAAATTGTTTGCTTCTCTCTCTTTCAGTTTAGCGTAGACATAGTTGTGCAAACTATTAGACAGATGATAAATTTTTTGTAAGGACTCGTAACTTCTACTTTTGATCAAACTATTGTTGAAATAATATATTAATGAAATCATTTCTCCTATGATCATCTAGATGGACCATGTAGCATAAACTCTCTGTTTCGTCACTCAGTGCCCCCATTACCTACCAACGTTTTCATATATATATACTGGCAACTAATATGGAGAACAGATTATCTAAAGTTGCTACTTGCTAACTACGTTCTAGGATCATAAATTAAATGGTAGCTGACCTTTTCAACTAGACTAATATTTTTGTTTTCAAAAGTAGCAGATGACCAAATTTGGTAGCAATTTCAAAGTTGGCACATGCATGAATCGATAGCTCATCCTCTTGATGGATGACTCTACTAAGGTCCCTTAACCTGAGATCCCCGAGAAATTATGTCCTTGCAAACGATGTCTAACTCAGTTCAGTTCACTAAATATATGTTTATATATATATTTTTGAGTTCGTTTATGTTGGTGATAGTAGTTCACCAAGATAAATTTTCTTATGGTCACTCACTCTTCTGAGCGGGAAAAAAAAACCAAGATAATAGAAGAAAAAGTTGATATGACCCAAATTATTGGATACACTGCCCAAGCGAAAGGCATACAACAGTAAAATGATATCATTTTCAAGTGCTGTAAGAATTGGACGTTAATAGTTTGAAGAAATCATATAAAACTTTTTCGTGATTCTCTAGATCACATTGAAACCTTTCAATAGATCGACTTTGTCGCATTTTCGTGTAGCAATAGAGCTTATATTACATAGCTTAACTACTCACTTTTGGATAACTAACTATTTAAAGAAAGTTATGACTTCATTAGCTTGAACTAATCATGTGATATATAGTCAGTCGAATAATAAAATAATAAGTTGTTAAGAGTACTGAGTTTTCGTATCTTACAAAGCCAAATTTTAGTGTCTGATTCTAAGATGCCTCTGTTGTTCACCTATAAATTGCCAAACCCCAATGCAACATATATATGATAAAATAAGCATTGATGAAACTCAAAACTTAGATCACAAAAATTTCTCTTATCCACAATTCTTGGCAGAAAATGTTGCCAATTCGCCGCACATTATTCTTCACAATTTTTGCAATAGTCTCCTTAAATTCATACGCGTTCGATCCCGATCCATTGCAGGACTTTTGCGTGGCAGTCAATAACTCCAAGGCTGCGGGTAAAGAATGAAAAAGAAAACTGAGAAAAATATTATATCATTTTTTGTTTTTGTTTTTCGTAGTTTTTGGTTCTAACAACTTGATCTTTATGCAGTTTTCGTGAATGGAAAGATCTGCAAGGACCCGAAAACAGTCACAGCGGACGATTTCTTCCTTTCAGGCCTTGACAAAGTTGGAAACATATCGAGTCCAGTTGGATCCAAAGTTAGTATGGCTTTTGTCGATCAATTACCAGGACTCAACACTCTTGGCATTTCTTTAGTCCGTATCGACTTTGGACCAAATGGCCTGAATCCACCCCACATTCACCCTCGTGCCTCCGAAATTCTTGTGGTAGTGCAAGGAACCCTATATGTTGGATTCTTAACATCGAATCCTCCTAATCCGAACACGAGAAACAAACTATTCACAAAGACATTGAACCCTGGAGATGTTTTTGTTTTTCCAAGAGGTCTTATTCACTTTCAGTACAATATTGGAAAGACTAATGCAGTTGCATTTGCTAGTTTGAACAGCCAAAACCCTGGAGTTGTGACAATAGCAAATGCTGTGTTTGGTTCAGAGCCCCCCGTTTATCCCGATGTTCTTGCTAAAGGGTTTCAGTTAGACAAGAATGTCGTCGAACATCTTCAATCACTTGCATGGAAGGGAAACAACTAGTGTGATGAATGAATACGATATTTGAATATTTTTAGATATATATCATATATTAATTACTATACCATGTCTTGTTTTTCATCACCTTATAAATTACTTCCTCTCCTTAGCTTCGAGTGTATTTATTTTATGATTTCCTTTTTGTTATTTAGTTATGGCAACAATTGTTCTAGCGGTAGATATCCATTTCCAGCCGTATTCGATCGGGAAACAATAATATATTAGCTACATTGAACTACTGTTGAGCTTTTTGAAGCTTAGCATATGTAGGGTGTCCAGTCTATGTGGGTCTTGTTCAGGGGCGGATTCAGAATTTTAATTTATCCTAGACTATTAAAGAATTTAGTGATAAATAAACGTTAATTTAAACACTTAAATACACATATATTATGTAGAAAGAAAAACATTAAGTTCCATACAAAATACTAAAAAGCTACATACGAATATACCATTGAACATGAGGAATGAAAATGATATTTGAGTCGGCTCTTCATCGAATAGAAACCATCAACTTTGGGGCCAAAATGAAAACGAAATTAAACTAATAGACTTTTAAATTTTAAATCATTAAAAAAAGTTCCACTTTTAGGGTCAAAATCCATAAACAACGTTCATTTTTTTTTCATATACAACTTGGGTTCAATTTTCCTCTCTAACTCTCTACATACTAATCTTGACAAAACTTCAAACTTCGAACTTCAAAGTCTTTTGAGATTCCATTAAAGTTCTCACTTTTCAATCTTGACAAAATAGGAATTTAGAAAATACAAATTAAAAGTATTTGGTCTCTACTTTGTTAAAATATTTAAAATGAGAAATCTAAGAACAAATACAAGTTTACAATAATTAACACTGATGTACCATATTTCGGTACAGCCACGTCATAATATTCGATACAATACCACGAGCGTATTTCGGAATATATTATGCCACACCAGTACTATTATTTTTTAATGCAAAATTACAATTCAAGACAAAACTCAAATTAGGTCCATGCATGCCCATATTTGAGTTGTTTCAGGGTCCAATCCAACTTATATTTCAACCTATGGGCCCAAGCCCATCCAAATATCTATATATAGTTATATACCCAAGACACAACATAAAAAGGGGAGGAGTCTGAAGAGTGGATCCGGAGCTGTTATTTCGAGTTGTTATTTAGATCTATTAATTCAATTCCGAATCTTATGAATTTTATATGGTTGGAAAGCCTCTGAAGTCTAGTTTCCAAATCAAAAAGCGGATTGAGATTTTGAGGTCTATAGAAAGAGATATAACAAAAACGGTGAAACTACACAAAGCTGAAGAACAAGTCGAAATTCGACCTGTTTGGCCCAAACTTGACCTATTTGGCCCAAATTCGAGTTGTACAAGCCCAATTCGAGTTATTTCTGGCCCAGTTCGAGCCATTTCAAAGCTCATTCGAGCTATTTCATTCAGTCTATTCGAGTTATTCTTAAATAGCTCTAATTCGACTTATTTCAACTCATAGTCCTGCTTGGACTGCAATTATAGCTAATAAGGACTCTTACTCCTATATAAAGGGGTCTTATTCGACATTCCAAGGTACGTTTTCATTATTTCCAAACCCTAAGCTTGAGTTATATAAGTCGACCTCGACCGATTCACAAGCCTCATTTAACTTGTTCTCAAATAGCTCGAGTTCGACCTATTTTGCACACAATTCGAGTTGTTTTGACTGCCTAATTCGACTTGTTTTAGCCAGTTCATTCGACTTGTTTCTGTGTGTTCATTCGACTTATTCACTTATTTCGACTAGTTCATTCGACTTGTTGTCTTGCACAACAAGATCTCACATTCCGACCCATCTGACTTGGGCGTCTGATTGCCTTCGCTGGAGAAGACACCGGCTTAGTTTACGTGTGGTGTTGAGTGCAGGTTCCGAACTCAAAAGCTGCTTAAGCATCCAAAAGGAACGTGGAGTGTTAGCAAGCGTACACGTATCCAGACGAAAATACCTCACATCAAACACAAACCCAAAATATGTATATTTTGAAAGTTTTCTTACCTAAGAACAAGAATTAGGGATTTGGACTTGTTGGGTATTCTTCTTTCCCCATTCTCTTTGCTTGATTTGTTGAATTTTGAGAAATTCTTTATCCTCTTTTTCCCCTTATTTGATTTTTCTTTGTAGTAGGCAGCCCCCCCCCCCCCCCCCTCCTTTTTTGGGTCAACTGTTCACTTGCTGCCCCCTGCAACGTTTTTTTTTTTTTTGTTCCTCACGTGTTAACTTTTTACTTGCTTTTAATTGCTTTTGTTTTGATTTTTCTATAAATTGGAGGTGGGCCAACCTTAACTATTTGGGCTTAGAATAATAAATAACTTATACTACCGATGACCCATCTTTTTATGAATACATATTGGGCCAAAATATATTTTCCTGTGGGCTATATATATATATATATATATATATATATATATATATATATATATATATATATATATATATATATATATATATATATATATTTATGAAATTCGATGTGCTTGAGTCTCTTAATTTACAAATATTTGTGGCATCGTACAAGGATAAGTTTTAGGTTACTGACAAAAGAACTTAAGATAATTTAGAAAAAAATCAAGAATTCAAATAATTATTCTCAATAAATTAAACTTATGGTGTTAGCAAATTATCAAAAGAATTATAATATACTTTTAGTCTTATTTAAACACTTTTAGAAGGATTGATTAACAAACAAAAATTATACAAGCACTTTTTTAATCTAAAAGCCACAATCTAGAATTTGTTACTCGCTTTTAGCTTGTGGTGATTTTCTTATTTTTTTAAAATAGAAATATAATCTATAACAATGTTTGTGAGCTTTTAGAATTTTTTCCGAAACACCGTGAACTTATGACTAACAATTTTTGAGATATTATTTGTCGAAAACTCTAAAATTATAATTTAAATATGATTTTGCAACTTTGACTTAAATTATGAGCTTATACTTTTGGTCAAGTCTTAGAATGATTACGGAGAAACACAAAGCCATAGGCATATCTTTATTTGATCATACTCATCTTATGTATTGCTTCTGTTCAAATTTAGTTTGCTTAACCGCCATTCAGTTTTCAATTGTTCGACTAGAGATAAAAATGCTTGTTCTACACTTACACAAAAGTTTAACCTCTGAGATTGAAACTCAGGACTTGAAAATACTATTGAATTGTCGTCTCTTAAAAAACTTAAGCTTGTAAAGAAGATTGACTTTTACTTATTTACGTATAATTTTTTATGTAGCCCCCTCACGTCTAGGATGTAAATCTTTTGTTATGTTTAATATGTGCTATTTTTATTTTTTTAATAAGTAGATGACATAGAATTTGAATCGAGGATTTTTTCTTATATCGTATTAAATTGTTGTCTCTTTAAAAGCTCGAGTTTGTTGAAAGGATTAACTTTTCTTTATTTATGTATAATCTCTATCAATTGTTGTATTAGTTGAAAGATTGGTACACTTGCGAATTTTTATATTATTAACTGAATCATTTTTCAAATAACGTACGTGGACAAAACGACAAGGGTTTTTATTATGGGAGAAGCCGTGACTGCCTCTTCCACGTAATTAGATCCAGCTGAACCTCGTCTGCTGGGACTCACGGCCTCCCTCAGCATTATCAAAATTATATAATTACCAGGAATATATATATATATATATATATATATATATATATATATATATATATATATATATATATATACTCTGAGGGGTCCTTGCTCAAATTGTGAGGGAGTCATGGTAATTGGCTAAGAAATATAAATACTTAAGGTTAAGATTAAAAAAAATAAACCTCAAGCTCACCCAAGGTTAGCATTTTTCACAAAGCTTCGGATTCAAAAAACATGCCACGTAATGGACCAGTCTAGAAGGAGGTTGGCCCGCTAGCTACGTACATCATTTAGCCTTAACATATAAAGGTTGGTCAATCTTCAGCCTCTTATACTAAGCTGACTGTTTTTTCAAAATAAAAAATAACAAGAAGTAACAAATATAATATGCAAGAATGACTTTTCAGCAGAAGCAAACTCGTAGTCTTAGATGAATGAAAACGAAGACTCAATCAGCTCCTTAGCGAACACTGCCTATCCGAAAGAATTAAATTAATATAGGCGGTCAACAAATAGTTCTCTTTATCCATTAACTCACGCATGCATAATACCTGAATATTAATGATGACTCATCCTAAATGTTCATTTTCCTTCAACTACAAATTAATAGCACTATTCGATATGCACGCAATATACTTGTTGTCATCAGTTGACACAAAAATGTGGACTAAATAATCTTCAAGCATCACATGTTAATAGAAAATATTGTTGCGGTCAAGAAAATTTTCCTCAATTCATTCCCTCAAGCAATACCTGATGACTGGTTGTAAAAATCTGGATGTGATATTATTTGCAATTCGAAATAACACATAGATAAGTTTTGAATTACGTCATTTCCCCCCTGATTGTTACATGCTTCTAGTCTTCAACTATAAATGATCCAACTGAATTTGCTAAACTAGAAATCTTCATCTAATTCATACAGTTGCACAAAAAAAAAAAAAAAAAAAATGTCCGCAACTCGATTCATACTTTTCATTGCCTCCGTGGTTTTGGCGTTCGCCCTCGTGCAAGCCTCCGATCCCGACCCACTGCAGGATTTCTGTGTTGCGGTCAATGACACCAGGGAAGCTGGTAATTAATCTGTTGTTTGAAACAAGTTCTACACAACATTGTTTTTCTAATTTTATCCTTCGAAGTTCTATTAATCACTTGCGTTATTTGTTCAGTGTTTGTGAACGGAAAGGTTTGCAAGGACCCACAAAATGTCACGGCCGAGGACTTTTTCTTCTCCGGTCTCAACAGGATGGGGAACATATCAGCTCCAGTTGGATCGAGAGTCACGCGTGTTTTTATCGACCAGCTACCGGGGCTCAACACTCAAGGCATTGCCTTAGCCCGAATTGATTTTGCGCCTAAAGGTTTAAATCCACCACACGAGCATCCTCGTGCCTCCGAGATTCTTCTTTGTACACAAGGCAGGCTCTACGCTGGATTCATAACATCGAACCCTTCAAACCCGAACACGAGAAACAGACTATATGCGAAGATACTGAACCCGGGAGACCTTCTCGTGTTCCCTAGAGGTCTTATTCACTTTCAATACAATATTGGGAAGGAAAATGCAGTTGCATTTGCAAGTTTCAACAGCCAAAATCCTGGAGTCATGACCATAGCAAACGCCGTTTTTGGATCAGAGCCACCGGTTCGTCCCGATGTGCTTGCTAAAGCGTTTCAATTGGAAGAGGAAATCGTCGAGTATCTCCAGTCACGTCCATGGGTGGGGAACACCTAGAAAGTGTATCCAAGATTCAAGATTTATTGTGCAGTTCCTACTAAAATAATTGTATGTCAATTATGAATAAATGAATATGTCACTACAAGAATTGTGGGCTATAGCAAGGTCAAAAAACATTGCAATAGCTTGAAATTCCTTTGCTATTGATCTATCGCAAGGGATGTGGACGTTGGTAGCATCCCTTGCTATAGGTGACGTTGGTGCAGGTATTTTGCGCGTACCAAGGGAATCCGACCTTGCTGTTGCTTTTCTGACACACACCTGTAGCAAGGTCCATTTCCCTTGCTGGAGTTTTCTGACACACACAATTAACACCAGCGTCCGTGGACGTTGCTATGTATTCTGACACAAAAGTCAATTGCAACGTCTTTTGACCTTGCAATTGATTTACGCACGTTTTTTTTTTAAATTTCATTTTTGTTCATTATTTTTTTTTTCGATGAAACACAGCAACGTCCATGGACATTGCTATAGTGTCCTGACACTCTTTTTTTTTTCAAATTTGGCAGCAACGTCCACGGACATTGCTGTAGATAAATATTTTTTTTTAGAAAAAAGTGGCGGTAAAAACCGCCACATTGTAATAAAATGATTTTTAATATATATATATATATATATATATATACACACACACACACTCACATTATACATTAATTGAAACCTCAATATTATATATGTATAGTATGTGTTAAAAAATATAATACTAATAACTAAATTATAAGATACACACACACACACACACACACACACACATATATATATATATATATATATATATATATATATATATATATATATATATATATAGTATTAAGAAATGTTAGATAACATTTTAAAAAGTATAATGATATATATATACATACACACACTAAACTTTACAATGTATAATTATAAAATAATCTCACTAATTATAATTATACAATATATATGTATATATATAGTATAAGATGCATGTATGCATATATAATATATATATATAAGTTGATCATGATGCAAAATAAATTAAGGAAAAAAATAAAGTGAAGGAGAGAAGGGGAGAAGAAGATGATAATAATATGAGAGGGAGATTGTAGTGGGATGGATGAGTGATATAGTGTGGTATTTATAGTAGTAGTGGGAGGGAAGGAAGATTTTTGGGAAATTTGAAATTTCCGCCAAAAATTTCATTCTGAAATTTTTTAGCAAGGTCCAAATACCTTGCAATAGGCTATTGTCAGAAAGTTGTTGCAAGGGAAATTGGGTTCCCTTGCTACTGTGTCAGAAAAGCAGCAATAGCAAGGGATTTGGACCTTGCAATAGCTTTATTAGAAAAATGTTTTATATATATTCACCCCTTCACTCATTTTAGATCCATATATAATTATGACTTGTAAATCATAATTACATGAGACTTGAACTAAATATATAGAACTAATCTTGATCTTGGTTAAATTAATTAATTAATTAATTAATAAAACTTATTTGATTGAATAATTATTAATTACATAAGAAAATAGAACTAATCTTGATATTTATAGCTATATATATGTGAACTTATTTGAATGAATAAGATCCTAATAACATATGAGAACTGAACTAATTAGAATTAATCTTGTATTGTAAAATTAATTAAAGTTATTAGAATCAATAACTTCTCATTACATAATAATCAAACTAAACATAACGATTCTTGATTTTCATTAAATAAACTGAAATTATATGAATGAATAATATTTAACTACATAAGAATTGAACTACGTACAAGGAAAACTTACTGTTTATTTTTGTTGAATTAATTAAGAATATAATTGATAACTCAATACAATTGAATTGAACTAATTAAACAAAACTAATCTTAAATTTTAATAAATTAATTGAACTTGTTTGAATGGACAACTCCTAATTAATTACAAATATAAGCATCAACTAAATATAACTAATCTTGACTTTTGTCAAATTAGTTTAACTTAATTGAAAAAATATTACATAAGAACTAAATTACTTAGATTTAATAATATTGATTTTATTATGAATAGTGTTATTTGAATGCATAACACCTAATTACATAAGAATTGAACTACGTACAAGGAATACAACTCTTTATTTTTGTTGAATTAATTAAGAATGGAATTTATAACTCAACATAATTACATTAGAATTGAACTAATTAAACAAAAATAATCTTAAATTTTAATAAATTAATTGAACTTGTTTGAATGGACAACTCCTAATTAATTACACATATAAGAATCAACTAAATATAACTAATCTTGACTTTTGTCAAATTGGTTTAACTTAAACAAATATTACATAAGAACTAAATTACTTAGATTTAATCTTGATTTTTATTATGAATAGATGTTATTTGAATGCATAACTTCTAATTACATAAGAATTGAACTACGTACAAGGAAAACTACTCTTTATTTTTGTTGAATTAATTTAGAATATATTTTATAACTCAACATAATTACATTAGAATTGAACTAATTAAACAAAACTAATCTTAAATTTTAATAAATTAATTGAACTTGTTTGAATGGACAACTCTTAATTAATTACACATATAAGAATCAACCAAATATAACTAATCTTGACTTTTATCAAATTAGTTTAACTTAATTGAACGAATATTACATAAGAACTAAATTACTTAGATTTAATCTTGATTTTTACTATGAATAGATGTTATTTTAATTCATAACTCCTAATTACATAAGAATTGAA
The DNA here is from genome assembly GCA_946800315.1 of Misopates orontium. Classification (NCBI taxonomy): domain Eukaryota; kingdom Viridiplantae; phylum Streptophyta; class Magnoliopsida; order Lamiales; family Plantaginaceae; genus Misopates; species Misopates orontium. The sequence goes on along the minus strand of OX326950.1, from coordinate 15,191,570 downwards.
CTACGTACAAAGAAAACTACTCTTTATTTTTGTTGAATTAATTAAGAATAGAATTGATAACTCAACATATAATTACATTAGAATTGAACTAATTAAACAAAATTAATCTTAATTTTTAACAAATTAATTGAACTTGTTTGAATGGACAACTCCTAATTAATTATTACATATAAGAATCAACTAAATATAACTAATCTTGACTTTTGTCAAATCAGTTTAACTTAATTGAACGAATATTACATAAGAACTAAATTACTTAGATTTAATCTTGATTTTTGTTATGAAGAGATGTTATTTGAATGCACAACTCCTAATTACATAAGAATTAAACTACGTACAAGGAAAACTACTCTTTATTTTTGTTAAATTAATCAAGAATAGAATTAATAACTCAACATTACATTAGAATTGAACTAATTAAGTAAACCTAATCTTAATTTTTAATAAGTTAATTGAACTTGTTTGAATGGACAACTCCTAATTAATTATATATATATAAGAATCAACTAAATATAACTAATCTTAACTTTGTCAAATTAATCTAACTTAATTGAACAAATATTACATAAAAACTGAATTACTTAAACGTAATTTTAATTTTTATCATGAATAGATGTTATTTAAATACATAACTCCTGACTTGATTTTTGCATATATATATATATATATATATATATATATATATATATATATATATATATATATATATATATATAAAGAATGAAGAATGCAGCTTTATTATATTAAAAAATAAGTAAAACAAAACTTGCAGCAACGTTATTAACGTTGCTGCTTTATTACTTTAGTTGTACTGTTGCAAGGGAAGAGGAGGTTGCTGAAGCTGAAAGGCTACTGCAAGGGCCTTTTTCCCTTGCAACTGTGTCAGAAAAGCTGTTTTTACAGCAGCAGCAAGGGATTTGGACCATGCAATAGATTTATCAGTTTTATATCCTCTCCTCCACACATTTCATGATCCAAAACCTGCGTTTCTTCCCCAAATTCTACTGCATTTCTTCCCCCTCTCTTCTCTATTTTTCAGCAAAATTTCATTTCTTCCCTGTGATTTTTTTGCAAAGCGTAATTCTTAGCAAAGCTCACTCCACGAGAGGTATCTATTTCAGTATTATCGTAATTCGTTGCTTAATTTAATTTTTTTTGTATCTTTTGTTGATTATTTTTAATCTCTTCATATTTAATTTAGCTTAACTGAGATCTAAAAGTCATTTAATTAGTAATATGTTGTATATATATGTGTGTAATTAGAGTTCATCTTGTTAAATATATTTTTCTTGTTGATGTTAACTGAGATCTAAAAGTCGTTTAATTAGTAATATGTTGTATATGTGTGTAATTAGAGTTCATCTTGTTAAATATATTTTTCTTGTTGATGTTGTTGCTTAATTTAGTGATTTTCTAATTTTATTAGTATAAATAATTATTAATATTAATTATATATATATTGTTGATGTTGTTGCTTAATTTAGTGATTTTTGTAATTTTAGTAGTATAACTAATATAATGTTTAATACTTGTATTCATCATATTTAGAATAACTGAGATCTAAGCGTGATTTGATTAGTAGTATGCTATTTATATGCATGTGTGTAGTTAGTTGTTCACATTGTTAGTATTTGATGATAAGTTTTAATTAGCCTTACTTTCGTGATTAAATAGTCAGTTCTCGTGCTGATGCATTGTTAATTTGATTTTAATTAGATAAAAAATGTATAACAACGAAGATCGGAGTTGGATGTACGATCGAGACAACGTTGATGAGGGGTATATCAATCCTTATTTCGTAGATGGCGTCAACAGATTCCTAGAATTTGCATTTTCTCAAGGTCATCGAAGAGTTAAGTGTCCGTGCACTCGGTGTGGTTTTAGCAAAAGCAAAAAGAGGGATGTGATTCAGGAACACCTATTGAAGTACGGTTTTGTTCCTCATTAATACGTATGGGAGGCACACGGAGAAAGGAACAACTTTTCTGGCAATTACACATACGCAGGAGAGTCATCTACTCATAATGATAATGTCGAAAGTGGTTACGTAGATATGGTCAATGATGCATACAGAGGTCAGTTTGAAGGCACGCACTATAATCAAAATATAGAAGAAGAGCCAAACCGTGAGGCACGAGACTTTTTTGAAATGCTACGGGAAGCCGAGGTGCCAATACGCGTAGATGTAGAAACAACACCATTGCAGTGGTTAACATCATTTGTTGCCGACAAGGTTCGTCATGGCACAACAAATGCCTCTGCTGACAATCAATTACAAGCGGCCCGCAGATTAATTAGTCCTGCAGATCGTCATAGATTACCTGAAAATTGGTACGGAGTGAAGAAATTCATCAAAGGTTTAGGACTTTGGTACAAAACATATGATGTGTGTGTTAATATTTGTATCCTTTATTACGGGGAGTATGAAAGTAAGAGCTGGACCGAGTGCCCCTATTGTGGAGAAGCTAGGTACGAGGAATGCACCAATAAGAAGAAGCTTGTTCCACGTAAGAAGTTGTGGTACTTGCCAGTGATGCCTCGATTGCAGAGGCTTTACACATCGCGCAAAATATCGGAGCACATGACATGGCATTTGAAGTGTCAGGCAGATACCGATCAAATGATTCATCCTGCTTCAAGTTTGGCCTGGAAATCTTTCGACAGGATATTTCCCGGTTTTGCTGCCGAACCAAGAAACGTTAGACTTGGACTTTGCACCGATGGTTTTAATCCTTTCGGGAACTCCTCAGCTCCTTACTCGTGTTGGCCAGTATTTGTGACCCCTTATAACCTCCTTCCTGACCTATGCATGCGGCAAGAATATATTTTCCTAAGTTTAATGATATCTGGCCCGAAGAGTCCTGGAAAAAAATTGACGTATTACTCAGACCCCTAATTGATGAACTTAAGTCACTGTGGGATTCGGGTGTGCCAACATACGATAGTTTTCGGAAACATAATTTCCAAATGCGAGCATCATTGCTATGGACGATTAGTGACTATCCAGTGTATGGCATGCTATCCCAGTGGAGCACACATGGTCGTTTATCTTGCCCGTACTGTATGGAAGAAACCAAGAGTTTCCAACTTAAGCACGATCGAAAGACTTCTTTCTTTGACTGTCATCGTCGATTCTTGCCTCTGGACCATCCATGAAGACTAAACACAACTGACTTCACGAAAGGTAGAATAGAGACTGATCAACCTCTACCAAGAAGATCAGGAATAGACATGTTGAGACACGTTGAACGTCTTCCACCAGTAGGATTTGGTATATGCGGAGAATTTGTTCAGGGCTTTGGTTTGGATCACAATTGGTGTCGTAGAAGTATATTTTGGGAACTTTCGTATTGGAAGCATAATCTGATCCGCCACAACCTAGATGTCATGCATTGTGAAAAGAACTTCTTCGACAATATTAAGAACACTGTGATGGATGACCCTGAGAAAACCAAGGACAATATGAACTCTCGCAAAGATTTACAATTACTGACGGGAAGAAGATCTTTGTTTCTACAGACTGGACCGGGAGGTAGGTTATACAAACGTAAAGCATCATACTGTCTCAGTAAGGACGAAAAGGTTAAAGTGTGTGAGTGGTTGTGCAATCTCAAATTTCCAGATGGATACGCGTCAAACATTTCGCGTTGTGTTCAAATGCCACAGTTGCGTCTGGTGGGAATGAAAAGTCACGATTGTCACGTTTTTTTGCAAAGGTTGGTTCCGATAGCATTTCGTGACTTCTTGCCAGAGAATGTCTGGGGGCCGCTCGTGGAGATCAGTAATTTTTTCAGAGCTTTGTCAGCTCCTGACATCCGATATAGTGACATGGATTTATTAGAACGTTCGATTGTGGTGACTATGTGCAAGCTGGAAAAATTCTTTCCTCCATCGTTCTTTGATTCCATGGAGCATTTAGCGATACACCTTCCGTGGGAGGCAAAAGTCGGTGGGCCCGTACAATACAGGTGGATGTACCCATTTGAGAGGTAAATACCAGTTACTGTTATATTGATAACTATACAATGTTCAAAATATGGCTAGTTAATTTTTTTATTCTTTGTTAGACGGATGTTTAATTTTAAGAGACCAAGGGGTAACAAGGCACACATAGAAGGGTCGATTGTTGAGGCGTACATTTACGCAGAAATTGCAAATTTCTCCTCACTCTACTTTGACAGCAATATTGAAACTAGAGCAACCCGTTTGAACAGGAACGAAGTTCCAATATCTATTGACCCCAACGACCAATTATCAGTATTCCAGAGTAAAGGGAAAACAATGGGGCGTTGTGTCAATTACATAAATTTGTCTCTCACAGAGTGCAAAGCGGCTCATCTATATGTCTTGTTGAATTGCCCAGAGGTCGAGTGTTGGTTAAGGTAAGATTACTAATTGCCATACAATGTATTCTTGCTAATATATCAATTGATGTTTTAAACGACTTCTTTCTGTGACAGTATGTTTGATGAACAGATGTGCGCAGCATATCCGCAAGCTAATAAAGATCAGATACAGAACACTTATTTTATCGACTGGTTCAAACAAGTTGTTGTGTCTAATAGTTACAGTGTGGATCCTAGATTACGCGGTCTTGCTCGGGGTCCTGTTTTGAAAGCAAAAACTTATAATGGTTATACGGTTAACGGATTTAAGTTTCATACAGAAGCATATGGGGCTGGTGGGCAAACAATGAACAGTGGCGTTTATGTGAAGGGCGACACTGGCGACCCAGACGCACGTAATTTCTATGGAATGCTTCAAGAGATTATACAGCTTGATTACTGGGGCAGTGGAAACTTGGAACAAATTGTTATGTTCAAATGTGATTGGTACGACGTGTATAATGGAATAACAACTCATCCGATTTATGGCCTTGTTGACATTAATCCAACAATGCGACTCGGGACAGGAGCGTCTGAACCGTTTATCTTAGCAATTCAGGCGCATCAAGTCTATTACAGTCTGTATCCTTCACAAAAAAATACCAGTAGGAGAGGATGGTGGGCGGTTTGCACGACAAGAGCGAGATACCTCGTTGACACAACTGCAGTGGCTAATCTCGACATTTACCAAGATAGCACCGCACCTCAGTTAAGATTGGATGACATCAACAATATCGACAATACACCTATCAGACTTGCAGGCGATAATATTGTGGAAGTCGATGATAACGACACATCCGCCGACGATGACGTGGATGAAGATCATGATGATGGTGACGACGATGACCCTGATTATACGTAATGTATGTTCTAAGCAATATGTATGCCTATGTAGTAAGAATTCGTGAACTTAAACAGTGGTTTATTTGCAATATGTAAGCTTGAGTTGTAATATTTGAGTTATTTGAATTGTAACGTTTATATATATATATATATATATATATATATATATATATATATATATATATATATATATATATATATATATAAAACTAGTGTAAATTATAAACATAAATAAAAACATAAATATATATAAGGTGCAAACATAAATAAAAACAAGCTAAAACAAACCTCGTTTGTTCATAATTATACAAATACAAATAAAAACAGCAAATAACAGTCTAAATTTGAGTATCCTCGTCAAATTACATATCACCCAAGCCAGTAGTGTCGTTAGCACCGCCACCCGAACTTCTTTCCTGGTTCCCTTCGTCCTCCTGATCGGTAGAATGTGCCCGTGGTCGATAGAGTGGATCCCCTGATACCCGCCCGGTGCCGACACTTGTGTTCGTCGGTTGCGATGGTTGGTGGAAAACTGCCGGAACGTTGTTAAACTGTTGTTGTTGCCCTGACCCCTACAATTCCTCGGGCACCGGCATATTAAACTGTGACATAAAGTATTTGAGCACATTCTTTAAACCTGTGATTTTCTCCTGTTGAGAAGCTGTTTCGGTTCGCAGTGCCTGACATTCTGAGCAAAGCGGCTCCACGCTACTAGAGCCAGTCTCAACGAACCTAGAATGCTTTCAAGCCTTGAATCCTACGCGCTCAGGCTCACCATAACTCGCCAGACCCACCACCCTATTCTTCTTTACACGTCCGGCTGCGGCAATTTCCACCCACGGTCTCACGTCCCAGACCGGCCACTTGCTCATATCTGGCCCATGTTCTCTCAGGCAGTGTTCCACATAAGCATCCTACATATAACATATTATGATTCAAAATACTTTTTGTAACAAACATAAGTATTATTACGACAACAGCAATTATTGACGATTACACCACTTTAATGAAAGAAAATATTATACTCACGTAATTAGCTTTGTCCTCAAGGTTTGGCCACTCAACCGTTCCATCGTCATGTTTCTTTGCACGAGTCTTTATAAAGACATCCTAAAACGGCACCTTCTCGGGCGTTGTATTCATATCGTTTGCCTGTCATAATATGAAAATTCATTAAAGCAAATATAGATCACATTATTAAATCAATGATGATATTTGAAAAATAACCAATCATATTTTTCTACTTACCAGATCTATCCTATGCTTGTTCGTGCTGCGAGACCCACCCCTATAGTTTGCCGTTTTTCCCTTATCTCGATTTTTAGTGTTCTGCTCCGAACGACCCTTCTTGGGCTCAAGCTCCCAATAATCATAAAATGCCTGCCAAAAATCTTCGTGAATCCAACAACTGTGCCTCATACTATAGGTGGGGTCAACTTTGCAGCTCAACCACCATTTCTTGGCGTGGTTTACTGAACCTGCAAATCTCGCAGTAGCGACCCTATCGTACCATCCCCTGACTGCATTTTCTATGGCAGGATCCCACTGATAAGTGTGCTGCATTTAAAACAGACATAAAGAAAAGTTGGTCACATAAATGAATAATAATGAACAAATATTTATAAATATTTAATAAATATAGAAGTCAAGCTAATTCCTTACCTTAAATCTGTTCCAACACATTTCCTTCTCTTCCTCTGGCCACATGCCGTACGTGAAGTATGCCCCTTGCATCATGTTCCTCAAATTTGTAGCAATCGTGGTCACAGCGGAAGGGTTCTTTATTGAGCCATCAAAGAATAATTCAAGTACCTCCCTGTCATCCGGATTTGCCGGGGGCTCGCGAGGTTTAGATTGTCATCGTACTGCAACCCTAGTAATACCACCATCGTCTCCTGAATCATTGTTACCCCCCTCATCCTTGTCTAACTCCTCAGAAACGCCATGAGCACGTGAGCCTGAACCTTGTGTGCCTGAAGCTCGTGTGCCTGAACCCCGTGAGCCCGATGATGATGGCCCAGCAGTACTACCCGTCCCCTGAACCTGTAGCGTCGTCATGGCACCTAAACTCGGCTGCATCATGCCGTCTACAGTACCTCCCATAAGTTGTGGCCTCGTTAACTGTGTTTGTGGCATACCAAATCCAGCTCCACTCCCAAAACCAGGCACACCAAATCCAGCTCCACTCCCATATCCAGGCCCACCAAACCCAGCTCCACTCCTATATCCAGGCCCACCAAATCCAGGCCCACCTAATCCAGGCCTACCATAACCACCCCCACCATAACCAACCCCGCTATAGCCAGCTCCACCGAATCCACCACCACCATAACCAGCCCCACCATATACACCCCCCATTGGCGCTCCTACACCCATCAATTGATTGGTAAACGGCCCACTAGCGCGGGCTCCTACGTCATTTGATCCTCCGGAAAACATCGGCATCACCGCTGAAAGTGATCCCATCGAACCAAGATCAGGCTGCGAAGAGAATGATCCTCGAGGTACCCCTTCCGGGTATGGCACCTGGTTCTTCGACACCTTCTTTTTTCCTTTCCCATTTTCCTTTTCCTTACCCTGATCTGACGAGCCGGCCATCTGATAAATAAATATTTAGAATGGTCAAATTAATATAAAAGGCATACACGACAATATATACTATCTATTCATTTACTAAATTGACTAATTATGTATATATACATCTGTTACGTCTAAATTATACAAATCTCCGCTAATTTTTCTAATCAATGTATTACAATTAAGTAAGCTCAATACTCATTGTGATATATATACTATTAAATTAAAGTATTCAACAATTAATCACGTACGGACGTGTCACAAAATAACTACATCTTCTACATATATCTCTATCTATATCAAGCATCAATAATTACACCATAGCATGTTCATATAAACAAGTTTAACCAAAATATATTTCCCATATTTTTATTACAAATATATAATTTCTCAATGCTACTAACATTTTTAGCATATCTAATTAACATAAATACGTTCTAACATAAACACAATTATATATGTTATATAATACAAAGTTAATCGATTAAATTCTACAAAAAAAAAAAAAAAAATACGTAGCTATATTGTCATAATCACAAATCTAATATTAATTAAGCATACATATATATATATATATATATATATATAACAGTACTAATACACTCGAATCAACAAATACATCACTATTATGCGATAATATTACACAAATCTAACCGATTAATTAAATTAAACCTTAATATACATATATCGTCACATAATTAATTACCTCTACTACCTTAATTAAGCATAAATAATTAACATAAATACACTATCTAATCAACAATTACATCACAAATACTAATTACACAAATCTAACCATTAATTTAAAAAAAATAACAATACACATAGATCGTTCAAAATTACTTCTAATATCTTAATTAATCATACATAATTACACAAATCTAACAAATACAACACTATGATGCTATAATATTACACAAATCTAACAAATTAATTAAAAATAAACCTTAATTAATATACGTAGATCGTCACATAATTACCTCTAATACCTTAATTAAGCATAAATAATTAACACAAATATGCCTAAAATCAACAATTATATCACAAATAATCTAATTACACAGATCTAACCATTAATTTAAAAAAACAAACATAATACACATAGATCGTCACATAATTACCTCTAATACCTTAATTAAGCATAAATAATTAACACAAATATGCCTAAAATCAACAATTACATCACAAATAATCTAATTACACAAATCTAACCATTAATTTAAAAAAAAAACATAATACACATAGATCGTCAAAATTACTTCATCAAATCAACTAATATCTTAATTAATCATACATAATTAACACAAATACATCATCAAATCAACTAAAAAATCATATTTATGCTAAATAACAAAAATCTAATCGATTAAACTAAAAAAAAAATATGTATAATCGTAATTTTGAAGACATTGAACACATACCTTAAAAAAAAAGAGATTTAGAGCTGAAATCGTGTGAATTAGATGAAGTTTAGTGAATTTGTTTTTTTTTTTTTGAAGCAGCAGCAATGGCAAGAATTCGCAGCAGAAAACTGCTGCGAATTTGCCATATAAATATGGCACCAACGTCTTGGAGACGTTGGTGCCGTATTGATTAATGGCGTGCAGCAGCTGGCAGCCATATAAATATGGCACCAACGTCTTGGAGACGTTGGTGCCTTTCAGCCGGCAGCAACGTCTGGACAGACGTTGCTACAGTCAATAAAAAAAAAAAAAAAAACCAAACGAAAACAGTTACCAACGTCCTTTTCAGACGTTGGTAACATTTAAAAGTTTAAAAAAAAAAATAAAAAAACAGTAGCAGCAACGTTCATATGACGTTGCTGCTTGAATTGTGCGATGCACAATACCTGCCAACGTCCAATGACGTTGGCAGATAATTATTTTTTTTTACTTTTGTTGTACCAACGTCAGTAGACGTTGGTACATTAAAATACTGCAACGGATTTATAAACCGTTGCAGTATTGGCGTTGCATTAGGTCGATTTTCTTGTAGTGTGCATGTATCATATGTGTAATAAGTTTAATTATCATAATAATAATCAGGCCTTCTGTACGTACTCTATCACATGACATACATGTCCGACACATGCACAAAACGTTCACATTATAATTTGTTTGAGTATCTTACGTTAGAATGATGCTTTTTATTGATGCCACTGCAACATAAGATAAAAAACTATAGAAATATAAGCTAGTATAAATCTACTTTCTTCGTTAGATCCACTCAAATCATACACCTCTTTTGGCATTTGTCGACTGAGCATGAACCTGGAGGGCTGAAAACATGAAATAGATAAAGATTGAATGATTAGTCCAGTTAAAATAATTATAAGTTTGTACTAATTTGACTCGCGCGATAGAAAAAAGTATATATAGAACTAGTGTACGAAATTACTAAATAAGTATTATAATTCATCTTAAATTGCACCCATGTAGGTGAACTGCTTGGCGGAAGATACGATAATTACTCACGTTATTTTTTTTTTTTTTTTAAAGCGAAGAAAATTATATTTAAATGAACCAAAACATGGAGTACAATAAATACTCTCAAGAACATAAAAACTCCCAAGACCTCATTACTGCCAAACAACTCAAAAAAGCAACAAGCCAATGGAGCTAAATAAGACACTCAGTCGACTAAGAATACCAATCGACAAAAGAAAAAAGAAAGCCACTATTATTTGCTTTAAACCAACTTCAGGATTTAACTTTCATAAACCCGCAGAACTTCTCCAAATCAATTAGGGCATTTCTGAAACAGCAACCATTTCTAATCCTCCATAGCTCCCAAATCACGAAGAACCACATCTGATACCATTCTTCGGTACCTTTCTTCAAAGGCCATAAGCCAAGGAACTGCTCATAGTGATCCCTTGTCCTTCGCTGTAGCGCCGAAGAAAAACCAAATCATTTCAGCACTTTCATCCAGATTTGGACAGCAACATCGCATGTAAAAAATAAGTGCACTCAGTTTTCCTCAACCATCCCACAAAGACCACATTTTGTGTTCCCTCCATCCAACTCGACGCCACGCCGCTGCAAATTACTCACGTATATTATAGCTCATTGTAATAACTTCTCTAAATTTCTCGAGAAGTTTGAGAAATTCTCTAATATATGTTAGGGTAAAAGCGTTAAACCCCCTATACGATAGGGGGTGTAGCGATTTGCCCCCTGAAATTCTTTTTTGGCAACAAGCCCTCTGTACTAAGGATAAACAAGACTTTTTGTCATATATCGAATTTTCGGCTAGTTTTTGCCGGAATTTGAAACGTGAACATGAGGGTTCATTACTATATAACCTCAAATTCAATAAAATGCCCTTTTTTCACTTTGTTTTTTGTTATATTTTCTTAATTTTCAAATTCTAGTTTAAATTATCAAAATTTAGGGTTTGGAAATTCAGAAAATATAACAAAAGTTGATGTGAAAAAGAGGCATTTTATTGAATTTGAGGTTAAATAGTGATGAACCATCATGTTCACGTTTCAAATTTCGGCAAAAATTGACCTGAAATTCGATCAGGGGGCAAATTATTCTTTCGAGTCAATAGTTGAAGGTGCAAAGTGCTTATTTATCCATAGTACACGAGTCTTGTTAGCAAAAAAAAAAGGTTCAGAGAACAATCGCTACACATCTATAGTATAGGGGGTTTGACGCTTTTATCCCTATATGTTAAAGATGTACTCGGTATGATGGAGTACCTATGTTTTTAGGAATCAAACGTTTGTGTACCTTTTCAAATACGCGCAGTCTTTATGTAAAAATTTCATACTTTTAATTTAGTGTGTTTTCTAGTGTACTTAGTGTTAATTTTTGGTCGAAATGGTTGGGAATTTCGCGAAGGTAGTCCCACAAAGTGGTCTATTTGCGAAATTAGTCCCATAAAGTGGGAGGTAGCTATTTTAGTCCCACAATGTGACACCATTTGCAAAAGTAATCCTTTTTTGCCAGAGTCAACGATTTTGACCTAATTTTAGTCGGAGTCAACGATTTTGACCCACCCTAGTTTTGATTCTTTTACACTTATACAGCACATCTTTCACAAAGTTATAATTATACCGCCAAAAAATTTATAAATATTCTTTTAATAAGACAAACTTAATTCTAACTTTTTACTTTTATTATTATGTAAAAATTAAATTAAAAAATACCAAAAAAAAGAGAAAAAAAAAACGTGGCCAAAAATTTAATTCCAAAATTCATCAAAATCACCACGCCTCCACTCCCTGCCTCCACCTCCATCTCCGACGCTTTCACTCCCTGCCGCAGCCTCCACCACCGACTTGCTCGAAGGAGCAACAGTACTCGAGGAACTCGTCCTTGCCCCAGATTCTGTTCAATTGGGGGTTTCGGGTTGGGATTGAGATTGGAATTGAATTCGGGGATTGTATCTGTTCACCCGTAAAAATAGCAATTGATTTAATAAGCCAATTGAGAGGATGAGAGGAAGATGGTGACACTGATGGTGACAGAGGTGGCGCCGGTGACGGTGGAGGTGGGATTGGTGTGGTGGTGGCGGCAGCGGTGGCGTGGGGTGGGGGAGAGAGGGGGCAACGAAGAAGATGAATTTTATTTCAATTTTTCAATTTTATTTATTTAATAAAACTTGTTTTAAAAGTTAGAGTTTAAACTAATGCATCTTTAACACATAAAAAAGAAAAGAAACTAAAGCATCTTTAATTTTATAAATAAGATTTAAAATATAGAATTTTTTCTAAGACAAATATTTTCTTTTATTTCTTTGCCTTGAATTAAATCTACATGTTAAAGAAAGAAATTTTATTTGTAAGTTCTAAGTAAAACTTTAAATAATTGAAAACTTTTATGCGGGGAAAAAAGTTACATTTGGTATCAAGTCTAGGTATCGTAATAATTTCTAATTAAGTTTTACATAATAATAAAATTAAAATATTTAAAACTTATAAAAATTAACTTTGGTTTTTAAAAAAAAATATTTGGGGTGTAAATGAAATTTTGTGAAAGATGGGTGTATAAGTGTAAAAAAAATTCTAAAATTAGGCAGTCAAAATCGTTGACTCCAACTAAAATTAGGTCAAAATTGTTGAATTTGGCAAAAAAGGACTACTTTCGCAATTGCTGCCACACTGTGGGACTAAAATAGCACCCTGCCACTTAATATGACTAGTTTCACAAATATGACATTTTGTGGGACTACCTTCGCAAAATTCCCGAAATGGTTTCTTCCTTACTCTTGGTTGGCAATCGTGAGAGTTTTCTTTTAGCACTTCAAATGTATGTAAAATATCCGAGCGTGGGTGGTTGCCATGAATAGCTCATAACTTAATAGGTGTTTTTGTAATTCACGTTATTGTTTATATATTCTCTAATAAATATCCATACCTTTTAACTCATTTGATTATAATCAAGAAAACTCAACAATTTCAGTGAAAATAGAAAAATCTAGGTTTGGATTAAAAAAAGTTACATTTCATGTGCTAGGTTTCCTCATTGGATTCCACGTAATATAATTGATGACGCATACTCTCTCTCTTGGGATCGTACCCGTCCACGTGGCCTAATCATCTGACCTCATTTCGCCTCACAACCCCCTTTTTTCTCGCGCAATGCACGACCCCCAGGTACATCGACCCCCTTTATCCCCCGAACCCTCGTTAAACATTTATTATATCATATCCTATGCTGCACGTACTCCCCGAGGGGGTCGTATTCACCACATGCAGGTGTACGCCACCTATTCATCAATCAGTGGCGACCGTCCCTCCTCCCCAACCAGAGGGGAGGATCGGACGTCAGCATCGACGTCACACTCCACTCGCTCGGATGCGTTGTCACCCTCACAGGGCTTGACCGCCCCGCTTCCCCAATAAAGAGCTAGGGTTCGGAAGTTATAAGGTGTAGCCGGAGCACGCCATGCACCGAGGGTAGCATGCAGGCACCACGTGCCCTACTCTACAAGGGTACTCAAAAACCTTATTACCCTCGGACGAGCATGCACGGTGACACGTGCCCAGGGAGGGTCGGACGTCAGAGTCGACGTCACATTTCACTCGCTCGGATGCGTTGTCACCCCCACAGGGCTCGACCGCCCTGCTTCCCCAATAAAGAGCGAGGGTTCGGAAATTATAAGGTGTAGCCGGAGCACGCCATGCACCGAGGGTAGCATGCAGGCACCACGTGCCCTACTCTACAAGGGTACTCAAATACCCTATTACCCTCGGATGAGCATGCACGATGACACGTGCCCAGGGCTAAATTACACTTATAACCTCTCCTTCGCCCTATAAATAGGGAAGCGGGTTAGTCATAAATGCATCTGAAAAAAGGCACAAGGCATCCACCTCTGAGATCACTGATCCCGATATAAGCCAGAGATAGCCGCACCTAGCAAGGGAAGGTGCGAGCCAAGGAGGTCGGAAGAGTTCAAGATTGGTCCGAGGAAGCAGTTTGAAGGGAGATCGTGCGAACGGAGCCCGAACCCCCAAGGGTCGTGGATAGTTGCAGCGGCGACGGAGCGGCGGGGAGCTCGCCGAACCCAGGGGCATCTTGAGTCGGGACCGGCGTGTGAATGGCTCCGGTGACGAGCACGTCGATAAAGGGGCGTCATCAGTGGCGCCGTCTGTGGGAACGTCACTAGAGTCCCTGAGGCAGCTCAAGTAATGCACCTGGGTTTGGTAAGCTCTTCCCCGTAGATAACGTATTCAATTTTCAATCTCCGTCGCGTCTGTTTTCCTGAGCTGTCATGGCAGTTACATCCCAAAATTCCGGGGAATCCATTTCCTCCTCACCGGAAGTTCCCAGTCAGCACGTATACGAATCCCCGAATCGAGAAGCTACGCCTGACGGGGGGACCACCACCAAGGTACGTATGACCATGAGTGAGTTAGATCGCTTATTGGAAATTGCTGCTGAACGAGGCGCCAGACGAATGCGACGACAAGAAGTGAGAACCAGGGGGAGATGGATCCCGCCCCCGGAAACTACTGCTTGAGTCCATGAGTACTATCAGGGGCGAGACGAAGCCCGAAGAGCAAGAGCGGAAGCCGAGCACGCCGGTGGTAGAAGAGATCGACCAGCTGAAGGGCGACACGCCAGAGGTCCCCACCCAAATCCAGGTATGTCCGGTAGCGAACCGCATTTATTCGATATGATGTTTGAATTAAGAAGGGAGGTGCAAGCTTTGAAGAAGGATAGATATGGAGAAACGGAAGAAGAGGAGAAGGGTAGTCCATTTGCCCCGCACATATTAAACCCAGAAATCCCAACGTCCATGCGTTTGCCTAACCCAGTGGTATACACGGGAGACCGACATGTAAAAGATCCTCGCGATCATGTTAACCAGTTCCTGGCAATGATGGATATTCTCAACGCACCTGACCATGCCCGATGCCGAATTTTTCGATCCACCCTGACCGGGAGGGCGCAAGCATGGTTCTCCCAATTGCCGAGGGGATCCATTCACAACTTTGATGACCTCCAGGAGTTGTTCATCCGACAGTTCGCATGCAATCGGCGCTACCCGAAAACTGCAGGGCACTTGATGACTATGGTCCAGGCAGAAGGGGAAAGCTTGAGGGATTACATGCGTAGGTTCGCCGACGCCGTGATCGATGTAAGGCACATAGACCCCCACATATTGTCCGAGTTTGTGGCCCAGGGCACCCGATCGGTAGAGTTCGCCGAGGCTCTGGTAAGACATCCGGCCCGAACCCTGGAAGAACTCATGCAGAAAGCGGAGAGATACATGCTGCTCGAAGATACGCGGTTAGCGAAGCTCGTCCAGAGAGGATACGATGATCGAGCAAAGAATCGACGAGGGGAGAACCCGCGCAACCGGCACGATGTCGTGAAAAGGTACCTAGAGCCCGTCCCGATAACTCCTTTAAAAATTTCTAATGTTGAGGTGCTGGAAGTAATGGAGGGGCATCCCGACCTACGTTGGCCACCCCAATCACGGAACTCAGAGAACCTACGTCACACCGGGAAATGGTGCCTATTCCATCGAAGTTGGGGACATAGGACGGAACAGTGTGACCATTTGAGGAATGAGATTGAGCAGTTCATAAAGAGAGGGTACCTGCACCAGTTTCTCGAAAGAAGGAGAGATCTTCCTCGAGGAAGAAAGCCGATGGAGGAACGACAGGCCAACCGGCGTCGCGTGCCGGAGCGTGAGGAATGTCGAAGCACGGAGCGTCAGGAGCCGGAGAGGGAGGATTCCCAAGCTCGAAGAAGAAGATACGAAAGCGGGGCTGTACACGAAGAGCAGATCCCACCCCAATATTTACCTCCCCCGCCTTCGAACTACCTACGCAATCCTATGAACGGCAGGACTATTAACGTAATCGAGGGAGGCCCTTTGGCGTCTTCTTCCACCCAAAAGAAGAGGAAGTTCTTAAAGGAGACGCAACGGGTAAGTCTGAAATACCATGTTTTTTCTACTAGCATGTGTGCACCCCCCCGATTACCTTTGGTCCGGAGGATCTAGTAGACATAGTCCATCCCCACGATGACCCGATAGTGATTCAAGCCACGATACATGGAGCCGAGGTGGCTCGAGTTCAGATTGATACTGGGAGTTCGGTAGATGTGATGTTTTTGCCGACCTTTTTCGCGCTTGGGCTCCAACTGGGGCAAATAATGCCAGAGAAAGTTCCATTGGTAGGCTTTGATGGAAGTCCGAGCGATACGCTGGGTTCGATCCCGCTCTTGATGTCTTGGGGAGAGGGGCACTTGCGTAGAACAGAGGAAGTAAAATTTTGGGTCATCAATGCACTCGCCAAGACTTACAATGTGATTTGTGGACGACCCTCCCTACGTTTGTTCGAAGCGGTACCTTCGGTTCTGCATCTAAAGGTCAAATTCCCCACCATGAATGGGATCGGAGAAGTCAGAGGAAACCAGGTTCGAGCCCGTGAATGCCGCTTGAACACGATAGCCGCAATTGAGGAAAAGGAGGATGGTGACCACCGAAGTCAGGGAGAACCTCGAAGAATCGAAGCAAGGAAACTGTATCCAGCAGAAGAGCTCAAGGAGGTTCAGGTCGTTCCAGAAGAATCTGAGAAGAAGGTCAAGATGGGAACAAACATCGACCCGGTTGTCGAAATGCAACTCCTCAAGACCTTGCAACGCTTCCAGCATGTGTTCGCCTGGGAAGGAGGACCTCCAGGACGCATCAGCCCATATGTGTGCAAACACTGCTTGGATATACGACCTGATGCCAAGCCTGTGCAACAAAGGAAGCGCAAGATGGGTCCCGAGAGGAACAAGGTGATTAAGTCTGAGTTGCAAAGGTTAATGGGGTTGAACCAAATCCGAGAAGTACGATACCCCAAGTGGTTGGCCAACGTTGTCTTGGTCCCGAAGTCTGGAGGACGGTGGAGAATGTGTATAGACTTCACGGATCTAAACAATGCGTGTCCGAAAGATTGTTTCCCCTTGCCTAGCATCGATCAATTAGTGGACTCCACGGCGGGATGTGAGCTGCTTTCAACCATGGATGGAGATCAGGGGTATAATCAAATTCCGATGGCCGAGGAGGACCAAGAAAAACCAGCTTCATCACGGACTTTGGTACGTATTGCTACTTGGTTATGCCTTTCGGATTAAAAAATGCAGGGGCTACGTACCAGCGGCTCATGAATGCTATGTTCGCCTCGATGATTGGCAATAACCTGGAGGTATATGTGGATGACATCATTGTAAAGAGCCAAGAGGCCAACCAGCACAACGCTGACTTGACCGAGGCTTTCCAGATCATGGACAAGTTCGGACTGAAAATTAACCCTCGCAAATGCTCTTTCGGGATCCAAGGAGGCAAGTTCCTCGGCTTCCTTGTCACCCAGAGAGGCATAGAGGTGAACCCCGAAAAAGCCAAAGCGATCTTGGAAATGCCCCCCCCGGCTACAGTTCGAGATGTACAATGACTTACGGGAAGAATGGCCTCACTCAACCGGTTCATTTCGAAGGCGGGCGAGAAGGGACTCCTCTTCTTCAAAGTACTTCGGAATGTCAAAAATTTCCAGTGGACCGATGAGTGCCAGAAGGCGTTCAACGATCTGAAGGGGTACTTGCTCCGACCGCCCCTGTTGGTCAAACCCCAGCCAGGGGAAAGGCTTTTCGTGTACCTCTCCTACGGCGTAGGGGAAGAGGTTGTAAGCGCGGTGCTCGTGCGGGCCGAAGGAACAGACCACCCCCCAGTCTACTACACTAGCCGAACTTTGAAGGATGCTGAAACTCGATATACTTCTATTGAGAAGTTTGCCTTTGCTCTTGTCACGACGGCACGAAAGCTCAGGTCATACTTCTTGGCCCATCCCGTTACCATACTCACGAAGCACCCACTGCGAGCCATACTCAGCCATCCCCAGGTGTCGGGGAGAATGGTAAAATGGGCTGTGGAGCTCGGAGAGTACGACATCCAGTATGCC
Source organism: Misopates orontium (assembly GCA_946800315.1). Classification (NCBI taxonomy): domain Eukaryota; kingdom Viridiplantae; phylum Streptophyta; class Magnoliopsida; order Lamiales; family Plantaginaceae; genus Misopates; species Misopates orontium. The sequence goes on along the minus strand of OX326950.1, from coordinate 15,173,354 downwards.
CCTCAGCCGTCCATAAAAGCCCAAGTACTAGCCGACTTTATGGTGGAAACCTACGGAGCCCTTGAGGAAGTTAGCACTGAGAAGATTTGGAAGGTGTACGTCGATGGCTCTTCAAGCAGCGGCGTAGGAGGAGCAGGTGTGGTGTTTAAACCAATGCACGAGGATGGATCCGAAGAGACGCTATCTTTCGCTGTGAAGATAGATTTCCCTGTATCAAACAATGAAGCGGAATACGAAGCACTACTGATCGGAATGAGGTTGGCAAAGGAAGGAAAGATGACCCGGATCCACGCCCACAGTGATTCGCAGCTAGTGGTGCAGCAGGTGAAGGGAGTGTACGAGGCTAGAGATGAGAGAATGAAGGAGTACTTGAACGCGGTGCGCAAATCCCAGGAAAGATTCGAAGAGTTCACCCTCGAACAGATTCCGAGGGCCGAAAACGAAGAAGCAGATGCCCTATCTCGGACAGCCGCAGGCATGCACTCCATCGAGACCCGACAGGTAACGTTCCTTACTATTAGCTCGTCGGAGAAAAATCACGTAGCGTTAGAGGTGTTGAATCTAGAAAATGAGGATGGGAAAGGTTGGATGACGGAAATCAAAGAGTACTTGGTGAACCCGGATAAGTACGAGCACCATGGGGGATTAGGGAAGAGAGCTACCCGCTTTTTTATAAAAGACGAGGTGTTGAACAAAAAGGGGTTCTCACAACCCTATCAGCGATGTCTGTCCGAGGAAGAAGCTATTAACGTAATGAAAGAAGTGCACGATGGGAGTTGCGGGAACCACTCCGGAGGAAGAAGTCTAGCCCAAAAGATATTGAAGCAAGGTTATTACTGGCCCACAATGCAGAAGGATGCCAAGGAGTTCGCGCGGCAATGCGAGCAGTGCCAAAAGCACGCCACCATGACGCACCTCCCCGCTGCCGCATGGGAACCCAACCTTGTCCCCTGCCCGTTTGACAAATGGGGTATAGACATCGTGGGGCCCATGATTCAGGATCGAGGGCAAAAGAAGTATCTCCTGGTCGCCGTGGATTACTTTACAAAATGGGTCGAGGCAGAGCCGATGGCACAGATCACCTCTGCGACTGTGATCAACTTCCTATGGCGTAACATTGTGTGCAGGTTTGGAGTGCCTCGGGTACTTATCAGTGACAATGGATTACAATTCACTAGCGACCAACTTGCGAGATGGTGCGAGCACTAGAAGATCCAGCATCTTTTCACCTCTGTCGGTTATCCCCAGTCGAATGGCCAGGTCGAGGTCACGAACCGCACCCTGATCCAGGGGTTAAAAGCACGACTCCTGGCATATCAGGGAAAGTGAGTCAAGGAAATCCCAGGCTTGTTGTGGGCATATCGAACCACAGCTCGATCTTCTACCGGAGAGACCCCATTTAGTTTGGTCTACGGACACGAGGCAGTCATCCCCGCAGAGATAACCACTACCAGTTGGAGAGTACAAGAATACGAAGAGAACAGCAACGACGAGCACATGGTTTTGGAGTTGGACCTTCTGGAGGAACATAGACGGAGTGCGGCGCTACGAAGCGCACGATACACGGCCCGCATGGTGCGGTATTATTACCGTTGGGTAAGGGATCGGACGTATCAAGTGGGTGAGTTGGTCCTACGCAGAGTAGGGGCGTCGAAAGCTGTGGGAAAATTGGATCCTGCCTGGGAAGGACCCTTCCAGATATCTCGCATATTGGGAGCAGCAACTTATCAGCTGCGGGACATGGAAGGTCGAACCTACCCACGATCATGGCATGCTTTGAATCTCCGGAAGTTTTACCCCTAGTAGCTGGATACAAGTCAGAGGCAACACCCCCCCCCCCAGAATAACGAAGGATGGATCGGGCCCAGGTAAATAAATAAACTTGTAAGTTTTTCCAGTTGGGTTATTTAAGTATTATCTACTTAAGTCCATGTAATCTAGAGAACTACGTGCGGCTTGATTCCCAATTTTACAACGAGGGATACGTAGGAAGCCCGGAAGTTACTCGGGTTCAGCCCCAAAAAATAAAAATAATATATGTACACTACACACCAGCACAAAGATAAGCTAACAATACAGGTAAAGCCAACGGAGAAGTTTCATTAAAAAAGAGGCGGGATTACATGACTCGCTTCACCCGCTACCCGCCATAAGCGGGGCGAAGGATAAAGAAAATAAAAAAAAAAGAAAAAGAAACAACAAAACTCCTAAAGCCCAAGCGCCCATCGGCCTTCACCCCCCTCCTCAATGGTCCTCCCGACGCCTCTTGCCGGCCCAGATGGCTGCTCTTCTCTCCTCCTCTGTCATCTCCCTTATTACCCGCTCGGGAGGAGGACTCCTCGATCCACCAAGGGGAACCGCTGGCGAGGAAAAGGTAGGAACAACGGACGCAGGAGAAGAAGCAGGAACTGGAGGACGACTTCAGGAACGACGAGGTTCAGTCCTCGAGCGATGAGCCCCGCTAAATGAAGGGATTACCATGCCCGGAGGAACACCCGGAAGCTTGTACACCACACTCATACACAGGTCGTAGCCACGACCCATGAAAGTCTGGATGTCCTCATCAGTAAGCCTCGCGGGCTCCTTCCTCTTCGCCGAAGAAGAGCGAGCAGCAGCCGAAAGCCCCTCAGCCAGCCTCCTCTCGTAATCGGCGCGTGCCGCGGCCAGCTCTGCTTCCTTTTGGGCCTCGAGCTCCTCCTTCGCGGTAAACGCCTTTACCAGGGCCGCCTCTACCTCGGCCACTCGCGCCCGGGCTTACTCTAGGTCCGACCGTAGACCCTTCATCCTAGCCCGATCCGCCATCAGGGAGTCTATCAGGCTCCGCGAGTCCTCCTCCATGTCCCTCAGGTCCCTCGCCTGCTCTGCGAGAAGACGCTCCCGCGACCTCGAGTTGGCCAGAGCTGATTGAAGTGATGCTATTTGGTGGGAGTCGCGAGAGGACATAATCTCTCGGGTATCCAACTCCCGAACCACGAACAACACCTGAGGAGAAAAAGGTTCAACACGAGGAAAGTATACAAAAAACACATAGAAGGAAGAAAAGAGCATATACGTCAAGAGCGCTGCGGGATAAGTGGGCCAACAGATGAGCGACGTCCGCCTGGCCGAGAGTTCCTCGCTCCTCAGGCCCCAAGAACCCGTCTACCCAATCTCGCAGACCCTGAGGAATGAAGACGGATTGAGTAGACCGAGGGTCCCTACTCGTCCCCTCCCCTATAGGAGCCACGGGAGTATAAGAGGATGGAGCCTCGGACCTAGCGGGAGCGACAGGGTTCCCGGAGGTAAGGGGATCGAAGGAGGCAGTGTTCCCCGATTGACCGACCCCTGTCTGATCCGCCGTAAAACTGCGGGAGACGCGGGGCGTAGGGTGATGGCTACGCGGGGTAGTGTTCGCCCTGGGAGCAGCCCCGAATGGAGAAGAAGAAGAAGCCGTACCACCCTCAGAAGGAATGGCGGCCGAAGCAGTAACCGGGTCCAGTTGGCGCCGCCCTGAAAAGGCCTGGCCCTCGGCAGCAGGAGAACCATCATTCGAGGAGATCTCCTGAACAGCTTCAGCCGCACTCGCGGAAGAATTAGTCACCATATGTGTGGCCAACTCTTCCCCTGTCAGAAAATTTTTATAAAAAAGAGATCAGTACCAGAGCATTACCAAATGAGAAATATATCGTGAAGAGATACTTACCGAAGGGAGTGCCTCGCCCCATCGGAATATCAGCCCCCTGGGGATAAGCAGCTCCGGACTGGAGGCCCACCATCACCATGGCTCGTGGGCGCTCAAGGATCGACATCGAGTCATAGATGGCGGAAAAGAATCCTCGCTGCTCCAGGAAGGTGGTCTTAGGAGCAGAGTCGACGATGTCCACATAGCTCACCCCCCATCGAGCAGACGCAGCCCATGGTTCGCTTTGTCTGCGGAGGAAGAAGTAGTAACTCCGCCAGTTGCAGTAGGTGGGGAAAGCGGTCGAGACACGGGTGAGAAAGGAGTTCATAGATTGACGAGCCACCAACTGGAAGAAGGGGTAGCTCTGTCTCACTGGACGAAGGGAGAAAGCCCCGAACAGCAGGGCAGGAGTCAAGGGAATGTTGTGATAATGACACAGAAGAATAAAACCTACCAGGTACCGGTAGGAGTGGGGGACTAGTTGACTTGGGCAGATTTGCAGAAAATTGAAAATGGCAATCATAAAAGCAGGGAAAAAGTAGCGGAGTCCGTTGCGGACTTGCTCAGAATAAGCGGTCAAGAAACCCTTGGGAGGGTCGTAGGCTCGTTCCTCAGGGGTCGGAATCCTCACCTCCACACCAGGGATACCGTGCTGATCCAGCAGCGTCTGCACAGTTTCAGCCGTCTCAAGAGAAGGGGCATAGCCGGCAAGCCCTGCACCCATCATGTGGATGGGCTCGACCTCTGCAGCCACCAGTTGGAATCCCACTCCTGGGTTCCTATAGGGAGCCCGGTTGGCAAAGGCGACCTCAATGTCGTCAGCAACGGGATCCCGAAGGAGAACCCGTTCGTCAGAGTCCCTGGGACGACGGGCGGTAGCCGCCAGTTGGAGAGTAGTCCTCCGGCGAGACCGGGAAGCCGCAGCCCGTGAGCTGCGACGAATGCGAGAAGAGCCGGCCCCGGAAGGATTAGCAGTAGGAGGGCTTGACCGTGGAGCAGTCGGTGGAGAAGCAGGTGATGAAAGGAACACCAATGGAGTCTCCTCGGAAGGTGACTCATCGGATCCCAAAATGTTTTCGGAGTAAGAAGCGGAAGAAGACATTTTTAACAGATAGCAAGGAGCAAGAAGCAAGAAGATAGGAATTGCTGGAATGCAGAAGATAAAGTGACGAAATAAGGTAAGTAAGTTTGTTTATTTATAATCTCTGAAATAACGCTTCAGTTTGGGCGGGAACAACTAAAACGCCTAAAGCACTGATACCGCTCGGTATACCAATAAGAGACGAGACAGGAAAGACACATGGCAGTCATACAGGGGCGTCTGCTATTAATGTGCCTTTTCGAGGCACTAATGATGACAAAGAAAATTTATGCGTGCTAAAGTAAATAACATTTAGAGTAGCACGATAATCAAAACTGCCGGATGGGACGTGTTGGTCCAAGAAACGGTGGGCTGTGAATTGCCAGTTGAAAAGACTCCTCGAACCATTACAGCCTTTAAAAAAGGGCCATTGTCCGAGGCGACTCTTAAAGAGATTCCCCGAGCCGTCACAACTGTTGAAGAGAGCGTTCGTGAAAAGGTTTTAAGGAAAAGTTGACCGGTTTGGGTAGCGTTTCTAGGGGCTACATCAAACCCCGCTCCACGAGGTGTCCAGCTGAACCTTTGAGCACGACGCGCACTTCCGAGGGAAAAAACAACAACTCTGGTCGAAACGCGCAACGAGGGGCTAAGGGTACGCCCTGATGACCAGCGGAAAACCCTCGTGGAGTATCGTGAGTTGACTCGCTCCTCATTATACGACTTGTGGGTTTTAGCCAACTGCTCTTAGGAGATGTCCCGTTGAATCTCCGAGCCACCACGCGTACGTCCGAGGGGAAAAACAACAACTCTCGTCGAAACACGCAACGAGGGGTGAAGTATACCCTGTTGACCGGCGACCGTCCCTTTAGAAGTATCACGAGTAGACTTGCTCCTCGTAATACGGCTCGAGGGCCCTAGCTAACTGCTCTAGAACGAGGTATCTTGTTACGAACCTTAGAGCCCCACGCGAGCAACGCAACTAAGGCGACCGATTCCTTTAGGAGTATCATAGGTCGACTTGCTCCCCGTGACACACCTCGAGGGTCATAGCTGCACAACTCCTGGGTACCTTCACGGGAACCCGAGGAACCCCGCACGTACTTCCGAGGAGTAAAACAACAATGCTTGTCGAACCACGACACGTGGAGCAGATGTGCTCCCGCGATTGTTTCATCCTCGAAATTCTACCCCGAACCGGCAATTTAGTGAAAGACGGTATACAAAAGGGGGTAAAGGAAGACCTCGGAAAAGATATATTATTAATCCTTGAATTATTACAACTACAAAGAAAAAGAATAATAAAATACAGGAGGTCTAGACTACAATATCCCTCAGGAGGGTGGCTTGCCCTCCCTTATCGACCTGCGACGCCCCTCAAGCGTCGGAGCATCATCGTTGACTTCAGAAGCTCCGACGGTGGAAGCCATCCGCAAGGCCGTCTCCGTCACCCGGGGAGCAAGAACATCAGCAGGACGAGAGTCGGGAGGACCAGGGCCAGTCACCAGCGGCCCACCGGCCAAAATCGCCTCGGCCATCTCCCGAACCCTTCTCGCCCTTGTCTCAGGAGAGGAACACCGGGATGCCGTCACGCCAGCCTCCGAGAGGACAATCCGAGTAGAAGGGAGCTTAGCCTGATAGGCCTCAAGAATTGCTTGCCTTTCGGCAAGGCTAGGAGGAGAGCCGGGCGGTATTTCCGATGGTACCTCGATCTCCTGGGGAGAAAGGGTCCTCAGATCAGCCTCAGGTACGATCCAATTTCTTGCTTTTAATTGTTGTATGGATCCTTTGTACCCAACCATGACCAGGGCAGCAAACACCTTCCGGAAATAACCATGATGGAGCGGAGAACCGATGTATCGAATGATACGATCGAACGCGTCCCGACGAGACTTCTCGACGAGCTGTCTCCGGAGATCCAGGTTGACCCGCCGAACCTCGTCACCAATCCGATCGTTTATGGTGGTCCGGCATTCCTCCAGCTCAGCCCGAAGGGTCTCGGCAGTAGCCACCGCCTTTGTTTGCCCCACCTCGGCCTCCTTCAGCAGTCGAGAGGTGGTTTCCAAGGTGTCCCTCAAAGCCACCAACTCCAGGGCCCCCTCATCCCTCACTCTCTCCGCCTCCCGAAGCTGCTCTCGGACGCGGTCCAGCTCCTCCTTCAACCCAGTCGCGTAAGTTTCCCACTCGCAACACCTCTTCACTCGGGACTCAAGAGCCGTCCGAGCCTCCTGCAGGTCGGCCAAGACCTGGGAATGATCCAACCTCAGTTTCTCGAAGTCCTCCCGTTCAGGAGAGTCGGGAACGACGGATTCCAATTCGGCCACCCGACCCTCCAGGGTGTGGACGTACTCCAACAACAAAAATTGGCGGGCGCTAAACTGAACAAAAGAAAAGCGAGCATGTCAAAGCAGGGAAAAATGAGGATTAACGTGGGGGAAAGAGGTAAAAGGCTTACGTCCACCGCCTCGTAACCAGCTTGGTCCTTCAACCATTGGGTCCCTCGATTCCGGAGCGATGCAACCTCGAGAGAGTCTACCACCTGGCCCAGTCTGGCGAAACCGCCACCCATGCCACATAGTTCCTCTGTAAGGGAACGCTCGACGGGCCGAGGACGATCCGGTTGATTCATCATCATTCGTGAAGAAGTGCCCTCTTCACGGGCCTCCCCCAAAACACCGCCTTCATCACCCCTAGCCTCCGGTCTCCCGCCTTCGGCTAACGACCCCAGCAGGGTGACCTCTCCTTGTTGGGGCGTCGTGCCGTCCCGAGGATTCGGAGAGGTCACAGGAGACCCCACGTCTGCAGCCCCGGGCGAACCTACGACTGAGCCCGTTAAACCATCTCTCAGCGTCGGAGAAGAAGGTGCGGCATACGAGCAGTCTCCGCATCCTTCCCCTGGGGGTCGGAAGAAGGATGAGAGGTAGAAGCTCGAGGGGGAGAGGCCTGAGAGATCGAAGCCCCCTCATGCACGGCAGGAGAAGTGGCCAGGCTGCCCCAATCGAAGGAAGCAGGCAAAGATTCCCGAACCCAGTCAAAACCGACGTCAAGCCCGAGAGGAACCGGGTCGCGGAAGAGTTCGAGATCATCCTCCCGAAGACTATGGAAATCACCAGGGGACGGCGGAGCTGAACTCGCATCGCTACTAAGCCTAGGGGCCGGACGAGGAAACAAAGCCAGCTCCTTATTAGGAGTAGATAGAGATGGAAGAGAAGACGATGGAGGTTCCTCGAACCTGGTATCCGCCGTGGATCGGGAAGACGAAGCCTTCCCTCGAACAGACCTGCCCCCCTTAGGTGCTTTAGGGGGCACAGGCACATTTTTGGCTGCCTCTACCAAAGTGGATACCAGCGAACCTGAGGACATAGATCAGAAAAAAGAAAACTCAGCATACAAGGAAAACGAGAAAAGCTAGAAACTAGAGGGAGCGAAAGCGAAGCTTACAAAATTCAGGATCCTGTTGCAAAGTTGAGAAATGGGTTGACCTAACCCCTCCTTGAAGACCGCAAAGCTCGAACAGCCTTGGGGTCTTGGTCAGCTTCATCACATGGTACTTCGCCTGGAAGTACCCCTCCATCTTCTGGAGCCGAACCCGGTCGAGGTGAGCAGAATCCAATTCCGAGGGACTGTTCGACCACGCGTTCGTCACCCCCCAACTCACGCAGCTACGACCCGGGGGTTTCACGAAAAAGAAGGAGGATTTCCAGCTACCATAGGAGGAAGTAGCGTCGGTAAGAATCCTTGCCCCCGGAACAGCTTGAGAGGAGCGAGGGGTCAGATAAAAGAAGGGCACCTGGCCCGCACCTACGTCGTACAAGGCCAGCAAGCGGTCGGCCGTGCAGGGAAGCCCACGACCCCGGCAAGTAATCTCAAACCCAGCCATAATAGAGAAGGCGTTGGGCGTTAGTTGACTCAGACAAAGCCCTAGGGCTTTGGCTAAATCTCGGAAAAGAGGCGGCACAAATATGCGCCACCCCGCCTCGATTTGGGGAAAGAAGACAGTCAAGTAGCCGGTAGGAGGATCATTCGCCCGGTTCGAAGGCTCTGGGATCAACACCGCTACATTCTCCATCGCCACATTATACTTGGCAAGCAAACTATCAACAGTGGCCTGGGTCGCGGTGCTCGCAGCGTCACTTATATTCACCGCCTGTCTTTTAGATGGCGTCCCTTTCTCCAGGGTGGCGGAAGCGACCGTGCGCTTACCACGGCGAGTTGCCAGAGGAGAAGATGGCGCTGATCGAGATGGAGAGGCAGGAGGAGTAGAGCCGGAGGAAGCAGCGGCAGCGGCGTTAGCAGACATAATGATGGCGGATGAGAAAAAGCAGAGAAAATTATGGCTACAAGAAGGCAGAGAAGGCTAGGAGGCTGTGAGCCCTAAGAACCGCAGCGCAAGAGGCCTAAATAGATGTGCAAAAAGGCGGTATAACTCCCGCTCGAAACCCAATAACCGCGGATGGAGGACACGTATGACGCAGCGTATGAGGGAGGTTTGAGGAATCCCGAGAAATCAGGAAGTGAGGCCGACACGCGGTCAGATGATTAGACCCCTAACTATTTTACTTTCTGCCACGTTCTGCGAACTGCGACAGAGACTGGGGGACTTATGATGACGCATACTCTCCCTCTTGGGGTCGTACCCGTCCACGTGGCCTAATCATCTGACCTCATTTCGCCTCACAACCCCCTTTTTTTCTCGCGCAATGCACGACCCCCAGGTACATCGACCCCTTTTATCCCCCGAACCCTCGTTAAACATTTATTATATCATATCCTATGCTGCACGTACTCCCCAAGGGGGTCGTATTCACCACATGCAGGTGTACGTCACCTATTCATCAATCAGTGGCGACCGTCCCTCCTCCCCAACCAGAGGGGAGGATCGGACGTCAGCATCGACGTCACACTCCACTCGCTCGGATGCGTTGTCACCCTCACAGGGCTTGACCGCCCTGCTTCCCCAATAAAGAGCTAGGGTTCGGAAGTTATAAGGTGTAGCCGGAGCACGCCATGCACCGAGGGTAGCATGCAGGTACCACGTGCCCTACTCTACAAGGGTACTCAAAAACCCTATTACCCTCGGACGAGCATGCACGGTGACACGTGCCCAGGGAGGGTCGGACGTCAGAGTCGACGTCACATTTCACTCGCTCGGATGCGTTGTCACCCCCACAGGGCTCGACCGCCCCGCTTCCCCAATAAAGAGCGAGGGTTCGGAAATTATAAGGTGTAGCCGGAGCACGCCATGCACCGAGGGTAGCATGCAGGCACCACGTGCCCTACTCTACAAGGGTACTCAAATACCCTATTACCCTCGGACGAGCATGCACGATGACACATGCCCAGGGTTAAATTACACTTATAACCTCTCCTTCGCCCTATAAATAGGGAAGCGGGCTAGTCATAAATGCATCTGAAAAAAGGCACAAGCCATCCACCTCTGAGATCACTGATCCCGATATAAGCCAGAGATAGCCCCACCTAGCAAGGGAAGGTGCGAGCCAAGGAGGTCGGAAGAGTTCAAGATTGGTCCGAGGAAGCAGTTTGAAGGGAGATCGTGCGAACGGAGCCCGAACCCCCAAGGGTCGTGGATAGTTGCAGCGGCGACGGAGCGGCGGGGAGCTCGCCGAACCCAGGGGCATCTTGAGTCGGGACCGGCGTGCGAACGGCTCCGGTGACGAGCACGGCGAGAAAGGGGCGTCATCAATAATGATCAAGTATTTTTTCATGAATATTCGGGCTGCTTGAGCCAATGATATTTCCATACTTTTCTTGTGCAGAAATAACAAAGAGTTAGGGGCCCCTTGGTCCTTCCGCAACAAAAACGGCAATTGCTTATGTAGATCTTAAATAGTGATGGCATGTAAACTAGTTATTATATAACTTGTATTGTATATTTATAACATTGGATTTAATTTCGACATCTTTTGTATAAAAAACATTAGGCGTCGTCATGTTCGGCCAAGATATATAGGTTATGTTTGGATCTATTTTTGTTCAAAAGTTTCAAAATTTCATGGACTGAATTTAGTTTGGAACAAATTTGAGAATTTCAAATTTGAATTTTTTTTTTTATTAAATTAATGAAATTGGTCAAACACTACCTACTATTAATTTGATGCCTATATATCTATTTTTCTTAATTTTTTGATCTCCATTCCACTTATCAAACAATCATGTCATGTGTTTTCACTTATCAAACAATGATTAGCAATTATTATATTATTTCTACACACTCTACATAAATTGATTTGATACCTATACATACCTATTTTTCTCTCTAAAATCCAACACTTAAACTACTTTCAAATCACATTTATTTTTTTCATTTACACTAAACTATTTTGGAATTACATCAAAACTATGTTTCAAATGTTTTGCACGTTTTTCAAAGATAATCTTCAAAACATCCAAATAAAAATTGAGTGAACCAAACAAGTGAAATTCATCCAAACAGGACCATAATGTTTCACATAAGATAAAAGCCTCGTGTACTTTGATAGTGTAAAGTTTTGAGTCTTTGTCACGAGATCAAAGAGCTGAAAAGACGTATTTATAATTAATATAAGGGATAATAGCGTTAAACCCCCTATACTATACCCCCTGTTGCACTTTGCCCCCTAACTATGGATAAATAAGCACTTTGCCCCTGAACTCAAATCCAACGGCAAAAAATGTTGACACGTATTCAAATCCAATGGTGAAAAAGTGACTCAGGGGGTAAAGTGCTTATTTATCCATAGTACAGGGGGCAAGTCGCAAAAAATAAAAGTACAGGGAGCAAAGTGCAACAAGGAGTATAGTATAGGGGGTTTAATGCTTTTATCCCTTAATATAATTGAGATTCTAAAGATAGATAAAGGTTCAATTCTGAGACAAGTTTTGCTATGTTACACACACACACACACACACACACACACATATATATATATATATATATATGTATATATATATATATATATATGTATATATATATATATATTTTCTTGCAAATTTTGAGCTTTTCATCATGTAAAGAAAAAGACATACGAATAACCCTTAAAATAACTCTAAAAGATACTTTCATGCGTTGTTTTCACATAGTTAAAAAGGTAAATATCATCGAACCCCAACCCATTGTACAAGTGGGATTGCCTCTAACCTATGAAAGTTACAACATAACTCCAAACTTATTTAAAATATACAAATTGCTTCCCGGAGGCCAAATTTAACGGACTAAAACACAAAAACGTATCCCAATTGAACGTATGGTCAACAACCCATGGGCAATTCATACACTTTTTGAAAGTTTGAGGGTATGTTATAACTGTTCAAAAGTTAGAAGACAAATTGCAATAACCATAGATTAGAGGGTTTCATGCATATTACTCTAGTTAAAAATGATTTTTTTTTTATTACTATTTTTCGATGTCTAAAAGCTCTTATTCAATATCTCATGTACTTCTTTTTTTCTTTTTTCTTTTGTTTTTACTTTTATGGGATTCTTTTGTATTATGCGTAGTAGACAAGAACTATATAAGACAAATACACTATCTTTTTATACATCTCAAATAATTTATTTTATAGGAGAATGAGGTTAGAAGAGCGAGTTTCGTTTTTGCATGCACAATTTCACTTTTTACTCCTTTTGATTTATCGATTAAAGAAAAACTTTTGTTCCTACTCCTTAACATATAAAAAAGAAATTAAAAAAATGAAGCTTTTGTTACGAAATTAGCAAATTTTAAAAATCCATCAAGCTACTGATATAGAATATACATATAAATTTGTCTTTATTTTTGTATTATTTTTTATGCAAACTTTCTAACATTTTCTCATAAAATCGCACTTAAAATGAAGAGAAAGCAACATATGCTACCATTTCGAAATCAAAAGGATTATATGCCATCCACAGGGGTTACCTTATTTTTCACATTGAATTATTTGTTTATTGGAACATATTAAGTTTTTAGCTATTAGCTCAAGTTATTTACAAGATAATTTAGCTCACATTCTCTAGATTCTCAAATTCAGTAGCTTGCTTATACAAACTGCAGTAAATTAGCAATCATCCAAAAGGAAATTCATGTTTATAGAGTGAAAACATATAAATTAGTTAGCCCTTGCAAGTTGCAACAAAATCAACCACTGTCAAAATGCAACAGTTTCAGCAGGATTTTTGTTTAAAGCAAACATAATACTTAATCTTGTTCTCTTCATCCTCCAAGTTTCAGTCAACAGAAAGCTTGATTTTGAACCGGTAAAGTAGATTCTTCTTCTTTGTAGTCAGATTAGTAAAACTCAGAACAATTTTTCCAGGCTCATCAACTTTATAGCTAGTACAGATCACTTGTTCTTGATTCGAGCCCATTTTCTTTGCCTTCTGTACTATAATTGTGTAACCATTTTCAGCACTAGGAACAAACTCAGCACCATAACTCACTTCCCATCCCACCACTTTCGCCTCCCAAGTCACATAACATGCCTGCATATCAACCAATTTTTAACGTGCCATAATCAATTATTGGTCCCACTAAAAGCGACACCAAAAAAGAAACTTATTTGTTTCTAGCTTTATTTTTATTTTTTAAAAACAACCGAATATTTGCACATTTTCATGTTTGCAAAGACAATAAATCAATTTTTTTTAGTTTTGAGTTTATTTATTTTTTTCGTTTTTCAAATGCAACACAATTTTCAAATGGCCAATAATGTAGTATACTCCCAAGAAAAGAGCAGTATTGGAAATATAGTGATGGTGATGGACAGGACAAAAAGCAAGAAAAAATGAACAAAGTAGTAGGTCTGAACATTGTCTCTGTCCGAACTAGTCGTAGAACAGAACAAGAAAAAAGCAAACATATTTAGCCAGTGGCAGAGTATCCGAAGAAAAAAGTCCTTTTGTAAATCAGAATATCACTAATCAGTCAACAAATCAAAACACTCCAATATGTACTTTTAAGTATTATTATTTGCATATTTCTTTTTGAACTAAATAAAAAACCAAAAAACAAAACTTCACCTGAGTGACTGCAAACTCCACAATATATTTGCCTGAAGGCTTCACAACAATCTCAGTAACACAATCATCCATCCCAAAATCTCCATCTCTGCTTAATCCACTATACTCTGATGGAACTTGCTCAGCAGATATGTATCTATAACTCAAAACAAAATGTCACATATGTGACCTATATAAAAGTGTATTAACAAAAAAGATTTAAATTTGAAAAAATGACTACTAACTTGAAGAGGGTCTCAGCAGATCTTGAAGGACCAGCAACAACAAACTTGCTCTTGGTCCTCTGTGTCAGAAAAGGGCTAATCAGCTTGTTCAATGCCAAATACCACCATGGCACATTGATGAACACCTTCAAAACCAAAAACAAACAAAACATCACAATCTAAACTATACTTTAACACATAAAAGATTGTGTCTTTTTTACAACATTTTTGTTCCATTATTCATCAACCTGTTTTGCAAGAAACTCAGGATAATTGTCCTGAAGCAACTGAAGAGCCTGTTTTGTAGCCTGCCTCAGCTCCCACTTATTAATCCCTGGTGAATTTTCAAGATCATTAACCTGCACAATTGTTGAGACCCCACCAGGCCTAAAGTCCAATTTTCGTATACTTTTCTCAAGAAACTGAATCCTCCATCTCAAGAACTTCTGCCTCTTCTCTTCATCAGACAGCATTTTATCGTACATCGCTTTATTCCGAAACACCCCATACACATTGTAGCAAACTGGGCTGCCTTCTTTGCTGTAACCGTGCACGAACACCGCTCTATCGAGTTCTCCGCTGATGCCACCGAGGTCTTCTTCAAGAAGCTGGTCGATGCCGAAGTCTTGTCTCCATCTGATTGTGTTCTTGATCATGTTGAAAGCGTCATGGACGTTGAAGTCCCTGGCTTGCAGGAACTTAAGGAGAATTACGTCGGTTCTTTCGTCTTCCATTACCTTTACGCCCCATATGAACACTTGTTGATGATCAGGCGCATTTGCGGCTAGGGATGGTTTTTCTTGAGTGGGATTGGAATGCGAAGAAGCGACGATGGTTTCTTGAATGGCTTCGAGAGTTTTTGTTCCGTCGTCTTCGACGACAGTCTTTGTAACTTCTTGCTCTAGAAATGAACCCTTTTGAGCCTCAGGCTCATATACTTGTGTTGATACAAGCTTTTCTTCTTCTTTGGGAGGTGAAGAAGAATGAGAAGAGCCAAATTCATGCTTGTTTAGTGCGTCCTGGACCAGACTTTTCAGTTGTTGCAAAGCTTGTTTTTCAGTTTCTGAAAGATCAGATGTTTTGGTGGTTTCTTTGACATCCTGATGTGGGGTGTTCTCTTCATTTTCTGATATTGCATCAGCTAGTTTCATGGGCAGTTCATGTTCAGTGGAACAGGATTTGGAGTTCACTAGAGTTGATTCTGCTTCTGGCACCGAAAGAGATTGGTTTTCTTCTTCTTGCTTGGTGATTCTTTCAGCTTCATCAGTGGCTTCTGTTTTTGGTTCTTGAACTAGTGTTTTTTCAACTTGCTCAGCCATTTCTTTTGCTTCTTTTTTTTTTCTTTCACTTTTCTTGATGTTATGCAGAGTGGTTTTTGTAATTTGGAGTAGTTTTGTGAATGTAGTAGTCTAGTAGAGTTATATATAGAAGAGAAATGAGGTTATGTAAATGTGTTGCTGCTTTGAGGGCTCCTACTTTTTAGTTGATGTGGTGTGTAAACTGAATTGTCATGGGGATGATGTTCTCAAAAAAAAAAAAAATTGTCATGGGGATGATGGGAAAAACAGAGTGGAACAAGTCAAAAGGCCGAACCTCTCACTCATTCTCATCATACTCACTCACTTTCTGCTCTTTTTCCAAACCTATAGAGAGTGGCTTTACATTTTTGGGACCCCGCTTTTACATTATGAGCTTAATTGGTTTTCATTTTCTTTTCTATTATCTTGCTTTTGGCGACGTATACTTTCTTTTTGTGTGTTTCATTGTCCTATTAAAGTTGTTTACGTTGGAGAAATTTTATTTGGATTTTTAATGTTAAAGATAAGTATTAAGATTGATAATCGGATCAAAATGTCAATCAAACGAAGAAAAGAACAAAATTGATATTGACGCTTGAAAAATGAGAACTGACGATTGTTACAAGATTGAGAGCAAAGCTTAGCATCTAAGCAATCTGAAAAACTGGAAAAGAAGAAGTGAGTAAAACAAACTAACTGCCGAGCTTAAGTAGTTAACGGCAGAAAGCAAAACTTACCTAAAAAGGAATAACGGTCGTTACCGTTAATAACAAACATTTAAAATATTTCCTAAAATAGAAAATTACATAATATATATTTCAAGAGCCCCCCTCAAGATGGGCATGAAGATTGATGAATCCCATCTTGGAAATCATTCTTGTGAAAGGTTGTAGAGACAGCGGTTTGGTTAAAATATCGGCGATTTGATGTTCATTTGAAATGTGAACAACTTTTAGAAATCCTTCGTGCACCTTTTCTCGGACGAAATGACAGTCGATTTGTATATGTTTCGTGCGCTCATGGTGGACAGGGTTTATAACAATGCAATAAGCACTTTTGTTGTCAGTGAAGAGAAGAGGAATCTTTGGTTGATCAACACACAAATCTTTCAATAATTGGTTGAGCCAAATAAGCTCACAAGTGGTTGTGGCTAGAGCCCTATACTCAGCCTCGGTGGAAGACCTACTGACTGTAGGCTGCTTCTTGGCCTTTCAAGAGATTAAAGAAGAACCAAGGTAAACTGCATATCCTGTAACACTTCTCCTAGTGTCTTTACAAGTAGCCCAATCACTATCTGAGAAGGCTTTTAGATGAAGATAAGTGGTGGAAGAGTAGAATAAACCTTGGCCAGGAGTAGCTTTGAGGTATCTTAATACCCTATGAGCAGCAGCAAGATGAGCTGTGGTAGGCCTAGACATAAACTGAGACAAGCACTGGATACTGAAGTTGATGTCTGGCCTAGTTATAGTGAGGTACAAGAGTCTTCCAACCAACCTTCTGTAAACAGAAGGATCTTCTAGAAATGGAGAATCATCCTCCTTAAGCTTGTGATTGGAATCCATAGGTGTGGTGGCAGGCTTGCATCCCAAGTACCCTGCTTCAGAAAGTATGTCAAGAGTGTATTTTCTCTGACAAATAGCAATTCCAGCCTTGCTGCGAGCCACCTCAATACCCAAAATATACTTCAAAGGACCTAAATCTTTAATGGTAAATTGATCATCTAAGTGGGCTTTACGATTTGTGATTTCTGTCATGTTATCACCTGTCAATATAATGTCATCTACATAGATGCATAGAGCTGTGAAAGAACCATTAGTGTGTTTAATAAACAAAGAACAATCTGACACAGTTTGAGAGTAACCAAAATTCAGCAAACATTGAGTAAGTTTAGCGTACCATTGCCTTGAAGCTTGCTTCAGGCCATATAAACTCTTTTTCAAGAGACAAACTTTGCTTTCATTAGGCTTACCATACCCAGGAGGAGGCTTCATATATATTTCTTCATCCAAATCTCCATGAAGAAACGCATTATTCACATCCAATTGATGAAAAAACCAATGTTTAGCAGCTACAACAGCAAGTAAAACCTTCACAGTAGTCAACTTAGCAACTGGTGAAAATGTATCAAAGTAATCTAATCCCTCCTCCTGTGTGTATCCTTTTGCAACAAGTTGCTTTATACCTCTCTATGGTGCCATCAGCTTTAGTTTTGACCTTATACACCCATTTACAACCAACACAATTCTGTCCTGGAGGCAACTCTGTCATAACCCAAGTGTGAGTCTTTTCCAAAGCATCTAATTCTTTCTTCATTGCCAATTGCCACTCAGGAGACTTATTAGCTTGTGTAAAAGAAGTAGGTTCAACTATTTGAGATATAGATGCAGTAAAAGCTCTGTGAGTAGCACCCAATTTGTCAGAAGACAGAAAATGTTCCGTAGGATATTTAGAAGTTATAGAATTAGCTTTGTGCAAAGATGTAGGAAGATTGACATCATAAGATTTAAGATAAGCCGGAGGATTTATAACTCTATTAGACCTTCTACTAGGGACAATTTCAGTAACAATAGGTAAAGGAGCAGAATAAACAACAGTAGGTTCAGAGTTACTTGGTATATGAATTTGAGAAAACTGGTTTTCAGTAGTACTTTGGCTAGTTGTATCAGCATATTCCATAGGATTGTAAATGTCTGGAGTATGAACATGAGAGCTTGTGTCATCAATAGGAACATTTTGAATTTGCTCAGCAACAACAGGAGCCTCTGGACTAACAATAGGATCCTGCAAACTTATAAAAGAATCTGTGCAAAGAGGATAAGTAGGAACAGAATCTGTAACATTTTCAGGGGAAAGAGTCTTGAAAGGGAACTCTTCTTCATAGAAAATTACATTCCTAGATATGGAAATCTTTAAAGTTTGTAAATTCAGAATCAAGTAACCTTTAGTGCCTCTTGGATATCCAAGAAAAACACACCTCTGAGCTCTAGGTTCAGACTTGTGCCTGTGAGATGCTAGAGTAGAAGCAAAACATAAGCATCCAAAGGTCTTTAGTAAGCTGTAATAAGGAATTTTATTGAAAAGTCTCTCAAAGGGAGTTTGATTAGAAATAACAGGTGAGGGTAATCTGTTTATAATGAATGCAGCAGTGGCAACACAATGAGTCCAATATTTCAAAGGAACATTAGACTGGAACCTGAGGGACCTAGCAATTTGAAGAAGATGCTGGTGTTTGCGTTCAACAAGGCCATTTTGTTGAGGAGTTTCTACACAGCTCGTTTGATGAACAATGCCCTGAGTACTATAAAAATCCTTGAGCAAAAATTCAGTGCCATTGTCTGACCTGAGAGTTTTGATCTTAACAGAGAATTGATTAAGGATAAGAGCATAAAAATCAACTAAGTATTGTTGCACCTCAGATTTGTGTTTAAGAAAGTATACCCAAGTGCACCTGGTGAAATCATCAACAATGGTTAAAAAGAACATGCAACCATTGTAAGAAGGAATGGAAAAAGGACCCCAAACATCACAGTGGATGAGGTCAAAAGGAGCTGTAGTTTCAGATACACTAACAGGAAAAGAAAGCCTCTTTTGTTTAGCAAGATAGCAAACATCACATGCAGTGTTAGGCATATTAGAAGGCAAAGAAATTGAAGGAATTCTCAACAATTTATTCAAAGATGCATGCCCAAGTCTTGTGTGCCATAAGTTCTTATTACAGACAGTGCTATTACAGATTGAATGCTCAAGATTACAAGCATTTACAGAATTGACAGAATTGACAGAATGAAAGTCTAGAAGATAAAGTCCATGGTTTTCTCTAGCAAAACCAATCATCTTCTTGGTGATTGATTCCTGTAAAATACAATCATCAGCAGAGAAAATCAATTTCACATTAGTAGACTTGGTTAGTTTAGAAACAGAAATCAAATTGAAACTAAAATTTGGTACATAAAGAGCAGATTTCAGATTCAAACCATTAGACAAAATAACATCATCAGAAAGAGTAGCCATAGTAGTCTTATTATTTGGCAAGGAGATAGGCAACTTGATAGTTTTAGCATGAGTTTTAAAGAAATTAAGATCACAAAGCATATGATCTGTAGCACCACTGTCTAAAATCCATGGTTTATTAGGCAAAGTAGCATGTTTAGAGAATAAAGATAATGCAAAGGGAGAAAATAAACCAGTAGTGGTAGTAGCTACAAATGGAGTGTCTCCAGTGAGTGGAGTTGAAGAGTGTGCTTTGGTGAAGGCCATGAACTTAGCAAATAATGCTTTATCAGCATCATCAGTAGATTGAGATGGTGCAGAATCAGGTTTGTCTTCAGCAGAAGCCAAATTAGCAGAAGGTGGCACCCTCTTGCCTGTGGGACCATCCCAGCCTGGAGGGTAACCTATGATCTGAAAGCAGCGGTCCACAGTATGCCCATTGAATCCACAATGGGTGCATTTAAGTTTCTTTTTATCCTTGTTCCCAGGCTTCTGGAATCTATTGGTGTTTTGAGAATTCTGAACAGGAGCAGACTTGGAATGTTGATCCTGAGTGAACTTGCTTCTAGTAAACATGGCTAAAGGGTCAACCATTTGAGTAGAAGAGTGAAGAGATCTTTGATTCTCTTCTTGAAGAAGAAGAGAATAAACCTTAGACAATGTAGGAAGAGGGGAATTCAACAGAATCTGACTTCTAATAGAGGAATAAGAGTCATTTAAGCCAACCAAGAAAATCATAACACAATCTGATTGCTGTAAATCCATCATGTGTTTATTAACCTCACACACACAAAGACCACATTCACAGGCTATAATAGGACGATTGCTAACATATTCATCCCACATGGATCGAAAATTGTTATAGAACACAGTAATGGACTGAGTGCCCTGTGAAATAGTAGATAAAGATTTCTGCAAATGGAAGACTCTGGAGCCATCAGATCTGTCATAACGTGTCTTTAATTCATCCCAAATATCACGAGCAGTGTTGAAATATAACAAACTCAACCGAATGTCTTTCGCAACAGAGTTCATTAACCAAGAAAACACTAGGCTATCAGCCCTCATCCAACAAGTTTGTAACACATGATCAGTGTCATCAGGATAAGGTAATGTACCATTGATAAAAGCAAGTTTATTCTTGATTTTCAGAGAAACTTGTATACCTTTAGACCAAGAAATGTAGTTATCACCAGTAAGAAGATCAGCAACAATAGAAGAGCCAGTATTATCATGATTTCGAAGTAGAATCCTCACAAGGATTCTTAGTACGAACAGGAGCAACAGGAGCAGTAGAAGAAGAGTTATTTGGTGCAGAACTCATTATGATCACATAATCAACAACAACAAATCAATGTATATCACTATCAAACTAATAACAACAAAATAAACCGATCAAATTCGATGAAACAATCAAATTCGCAGAGATCACAGTACAACAAACAGTAAACAGATCAAATTTGATAAAACGATCAAATTTGCAGAGAAATCGCGAAAAAAAAAACAGAGAATCGCGCAGAAAATTAGGGCAAAAATTAATCAAATCGGAGAAAAAGCAAACCGATCAAATCATAGCAGCGGAAGAACGGATCGTAGTATTGGTGAATGATACCATATTAAGATTGATAATCAGATCAAAATGTCAATCTAAACGAAGAAAAGAACAAAATTGATATTGATGCTTGAAAAATGAGAACTGACGATTGTTACAAGATTGAGAGCAAAGCTTAGCATCTAAGCAATCTGAAAAACTGGAAAAGAAGAAGTGAGTAAAACAAACTAACTGCCGAGCTTAAGTAGTTAACGGCAGAAAGCAAAACTTACCTAAAAAGGAATAACGGTCGTTACCGTTAATAACAAACATTTAAAATATTTCCTAAAATAGAAAATTACATAATATATATTTCAAGAATAAGACCTATAAATGCTTAATTTCTTTGAAGGCATTAATTCATGTAAATTATGTCAATTCTATCAACATAAAAATTACTCCATGTTGCAATTTGTATCCCACAAGTGTCTTACTAGCTAATAATACTTATAGTACTTAAACGCTAAAAACACCCAGGTTAAGTTAATTTTAATTATTTTTATGACAAATATATCACAAACAAAGTAATAAAGAAACATATTCTCATCCAGCTAATTTTTCATCACCTTCTTCATTAAAGGTCTCTCTCTCGCTCATTCACATCATTGCGAATTGGGAGTGAATTGCCAAACTAACACTATCAAAAAAAATAATTCTCAAACTAACGCTCTTGGAAAAATAATTCCCAAAGTATCACTCTCAAACAAGATATACCTATTTTGACCTTAAGTAATTAGTTACTAAAAAATACCAAATTATAAATCAACCGTGTATATCCTAAATTATTTGCTGGATATATGTATATATATAATAAAAAATAATTTGAAATTCAAATCTAATAAAAAAATAATAGAGGATAGTTTGTCTTCCCCGCTTAACCCAATCTCCGCCCACTACACCCCTGCTCCCCCGCCATGGTCGTCACTCACAAAACTCTGCAACTTTACTTCTAATTCTTATTCCCTTGTTAAAAAGCTAGTTAAGTTCCCGCATAATTAGTTGCAAATGTAAATTTGATCAAAGAAATTAAGTAAGAAACCCATCATTTTTTTCAATTCCAAATCATATCAAGCCAAATAATTAATAAATTTCTCTCTTCCAGATCTTATCGCCGTGATTTAAATGAACTGTAATTCAAAAGACAGAAGGATAATGAAGAAATAGAGAATAATAACTCTTGGAATTGGTTTCTAATGCTCTGAGTTACCATCACTGCACACTAATGTCAGAAAAAATGAAACGCCATCTCAAATATGAACCCCAAATTATCATATCAATACTTGCTTTTTCCCTATGGACCCAACAAACGCCATCTCAATAATTGCATTTTCACTTTGAATTCTGTAACAGCCCCAAAATTCAAGCCTAAACAAAACAGCACAAGAATAACTAAACTAATTAAACAAGGGAAATTAACATGATAGCTGAGAGTCAAACTAATAAGTACAGAAGAAACTCAAATACGTTACTCTAATCTATAACTTGAATTGGTCAACTCCAAACACCAAAAACTCTGAGGTCTTGTCCTGAAGGATCGATCCCTACTCTGGAAGGAAGGGAAAAACAAAACTAATAAGAATAAAATCTCAGTGAGTGCTCGATGTGTGTGAAAGTGCATTACCAATTACCATTTTCTTTCAAACATACTAAACTATACATGCAAATTATGCTTTCTGTGACTCAAGAATATTATTATTAGGTACCAATAAATTATTTAAATTTCAGAATCTCGAAACAATACAAAACGAGACAAGATCATTTTTTTGCAAAACAAGAAATGAGTATTGGTACTAAATAATAATAACTTAAAACAAGCATATTGATTATTTTAATTAATTATGATGATCAACGAAATAGCTGATGCCGTCAACCTTAACGCCCCACACGAACACTCCTTATCGCCCCGTCCAAGGAGCTACCCTGGAAACTAATCACATGCCATGGTACATGCGTAACGAATGATCTCCAGAGACACAACGAACCTCCCGTCGTGTCTAAGGAGAAGGGGCAAGGGGACATGAAGCACCACCGACAACCCTCTGCTGCCCAGTAATACTCCATGCCTAACCAAGCCAAGTTGGATCCAACTAACTAATAACTGAACTGAACATAACCGAAGGTGATCATCATAACCAATTTAATTTCTTTTACAATTTAAAACTAAACATTTGCTTACTTAATAAAATCAGTGAAAGATATTCTTATAACAGACATACATGCATTCCTTCGAGTTTTGCAAATAATAGAGTTTTAGGAACACTCACCTGAAACGCCTAAAGAGAGAATAAAACACCCAAGAGCCAATCCGAATGACCTACCTTGCTTGCAACAGTGACATAAACTAATTCAAATTGATAGGAGCAGGATTCACAATTCCAAGGCAAGAACACTTCGTCAAATTAATAACTGATGACATTCCTCAATACAAAACTTAATTCTAAGATTGGGATATTATTACTCCATGGATATTCACGTAGTGGAATTATATCTTAAGGAATTGCAAGGCAACGACTGATACAATTGAATAAACAAAAGCAAAGAGAAGAACAAAGGAGGGGCGTTACCTACTGATATAATACGTGCGGCCCCCGAGGATAGTGAAACGGGCTGTGAGGAGTAATTAAATAATAATGGGCACATATACTGTTATGGTTAATCTAATTTATTTGAATTAGGACTCTAATTTTAACAGGTAAAAATAAAATATGACACGTTTTGATTTTAAAAGTATAAAATTCAAAGAGTCCATCCTCCCAAATATAACAAATTACTTTTAGATAGTTGTCAAAATCCAAATTAATGAGAATGAGTCAAAAACTTTAAACTCATAACAAACCGTAGTAACTTTTAGTGCTTCATAAAATTCAAATCCTCTAACTAAAAACTAGTTTATCCGCAGTAAAAGAAAAACATATTGGAACACATCACATTATTCATAATTAAATAAGACACAAACTAAATTAAAATAAAATAAAAAACTGGGGTATTACAATCCAACCCCCTTAAAAGAATTTGGTCCCCAAATTCTAATCTTAGTTAACGTATAAGTCAACCAAACTATTATTTATTTATCTTTCACAGTTTACATGAATAACTAAAGTATCTAGATAAAAGAATAGTTTCAAATGAAGCAACATAATATGATGTTTTACTATCATGCGCATAGTGATGAACAAAGAAAATCCAAAATAACAACAACAATTGTCATCTTCAAATTACAGTATAAGGTCAAAACCATCACACATGAATAGTCAAATTAATCTATGTCCCAGCAATAATAATCTTAAACTGTGGTGTTAGTTATCAGAGTAGCCTAACTTTGAGTGTCATGTATTCGAAGATGAGTGGGTAACATGCACGAAAGATGTAACAAGAAGCTTGCACATAGTAGTGAAATATGTAACAGCCACTCATATAAGGTTTGGATGTTAAAATGGATGATAAGACTACAATTTAAATGACCACAAAAAAAATGTTTCTGAAAATATCTCGAGGTGTCATATGAAAATATCTCGAGTCATTATATAAAACAAGTGCATTATCAGACAAATACAAGTGAGATTGAGATACTTTATTTATTTAGTCATTTTTGTTTTTATTTTACGATGGAGAAAGTAGCATGAAGTCATGACTTACAAGAACTAATAAAATGCAACAAAGTGCAAAGAGGTTGCAGTTAGAAATTAAATTTACCACACTTCAGACCTCAACATATATAAGGTATTAACGAATGCAAACATTGTGAAAGCAATTACAACAAGCAGCGAAGTTGCATACAAAAATAAATAAAATTAGGCATGTCAAGATATTTTAAGAATAAATTGAGCAACTAAGTTAGAGCAAAGGATCTTACCTTAGACTTCGTAATATTTATTCACCTAACTATTCACATTCTTTATCCGACCTATAGCTAGTCCCATACCATATAAAAACTAAGTTATAATTCTGATTAGGTATCAATAAATACTTACATTATACATAGACAAAACACGCATTACCTTATTTATATAAAACAAAATATTATTGGAACATATAATCTAATCTTAAGCTGCCAAAATCTTAGAATTTACTCATTTACATTATAAGCGGTATGTCCATACATGAAATAACAAATATTACACATTCATGTTCTAGAATAAAAATTTGTTACATCAAATTTTACTGCGTATTTGTTGATGGTCATGAAAGCATACGTAAATTGACATAAGTAGCTCAAAATAAATTATATAGTAGTTACCCAAGCAAGTAGTTGAAAAGCCAATCAGAATAAGAAAAATAATCAAACTCACATAAGGTGAAAAGTAGAAGCAAGTAAAAAAAATTAGACACTCAAAGAAAAACTAATAACTAGAGGGATCAAATTATTCTAGACCCATATTATTCGACAATACTAACCCTCTAAACAACCTCTACTCAAGACCGTGGTCCGCAACGGATTATAAACGGTAGGCCTCCCGATGATAATCCATCAACCCATGATACTGAGCAGAAGCTATAACTTACGCGGAAGCTTAATCTATGGACACAATCTAACTAAGTCCGAGGATCCTATCCTGACGAGCCTGGGGGCTAAGCCAGGCTCTGATACCAACTGTAACAGCCCCAAAATTCAAGCCTAAACAAAACAGCACAAGAATAACTAAACTAATTAAACAAGGGAAATTAACATGATAGCTGAGAGTCAAACTAATAAGTACAGAAGAAACTCAAATACGTTACTCTAATCTATAACTTGAATTGGTCAACTCCAAACACCAAAAACTCTGAGGTCTTGTCCTGAAGGATCGATCCCTACTCTGGAAGGAAGGGAAAAACAAAACTAATAAGAATAAAATCTCAGTGAGTGCTCGATGTGTGTGAAAGTGCATTACCAATTACCATTTTCTTTCAAACATACTAAACTATACATGCAAATTATGCTTTCTGTGACTCAAGAATATTATTATTAGGTACCAATAAATTATTTAAATTTCAGAATCTCGAAACAATACAAAACGAGACAAGATCATTTTTTTGCAAAACAAGAAATGAGTATTGGTACTAAATAATAATAACTTAAGACAAACATATCGATTATTTTAATTAATTATGATGATCAACGAAATAGCTGATGCCGTCAACCTTAACGCCCCACACGAACACTCCTTATCGCCCCGTCCAAGGAGCTACCCTGGAAACTAATCACATGCCATGGTACATGCGTAACGAATGATCTCCAGAGACACAACGAACCTCCCGTCGTGTCTAAGGAGAAGGGGCAAGGGGACATGAAGCACCACCGACAGCCCTCTGCTACCCAGTAATACTCCATGCCTAACCAAGCCAAGTTGGATCCAACTAACTAATAACTGAACTGAACATAACCGAAGGTGATCATCATAACTAATTTAATTTCTTTTACAATTTAAAACTAAACATTTGCTTACTTAATAAAATCAGTGAAAGATATTCTTATAACAGACATACATACATATACATGCATTCCTTCGAGTTTTGCAAATAATAGAGTTTTAGGAACACTCACCTGAAACGCCTAAAGAGAGAATAAAACACCCAAGAGCCAATCCGAATGACCTACCTTGCTTGCAACAGTGACATAAACTAATTCAAATTGATAGGAGCAGGATTCACAATTCCAAGGCAAGAACACTTCGTCAAATTAATAACTGATGACATTCCTCAATACAAAACTTAATTCTAAGATTGGGATATTATTACTCCATGGATATTCACGTAGTGGAATTATATCTTAAGGAATTGCAAGGCAACGACTGATACAATTGAATAAACAAAAGCAAAGAGAAGAACAAAGGAGGGGCGTTACCTACTGATATAATACGTGCGGCCCCCGAGGATAGTGAAACGGGCTGTGAGGAGTAATTAAATAATAATGGGCACATATACTGTTATGGTTAATCTAATTTATTTGAATTAGGACTCTAATTTTAACAGGTAAAAATAAAATATGACACGTTTTGATTTTAAAAGTATAAAATTCAAAGAGTCCATCCTCCCAAATATAACAAATTACTTTTAGATAGTTGTCAAAATCCAAATTAATGAGAATGAGTCAAAAACTTTAAACTCATAACAAACCGTAGTAACTTTTAGTGCTTCATAAAATTCAAATCCTCTAACTAAAAACTAGTTTATCCGCAGTAAAAGAAAAACATATTGGAACACATCACATTATTCATAATTAAATAAGACACAAACTAAATTAAAATAAAATAAAAAACTGGGATATTACAAATTCAACAATGGTTCTTTTCTTTTTCAAATAATAATCAATACAATTTGCTTCTGGTGCAGCAATAACAGTCGGAAATTGGGAGACGAGTGGTATTTTTGGGCCGGGCAAAGAAGGTGAACTGTTTTATTTTTGTAGTAGTTTTGATCGACTTTTTTTGTTTTTGTTTTTATAACCAGTTTTAATTTGTTTATACATTTAATGAATGTTTGTTACATATTTACGGGATGTATATATACAGAGTTTGTTTTATATATACACATCAATTAGAAATTAGTTTATTTTGGTGGTTACTTAACAAATGGAGAAGGTTAGAATTATATTCTGTTTGGGAGTGATATTTTGGGAATTATTTTTCCAAGAGTGTTAATTTGGGAATTATTTTTTTTGATAGTGTTAGTTTGGCAATTCACTCGCGAATTTGAGTCATCTTGCTGTAAATAAATAGAATGAGAGATATTACAGGGATTTTCTCAAACTTATCTAAATTATTTATTTTTAATCTTATAGCATATCCTTAAAGCAAATAACTTAATCCTGGCACGTGGATGGATTCATATGGTTGTGTACAAGAGTTGTAAATATAACAACTAGTCCTAAAATATTGACAAATATACTCGATTTTAACATATGGAACTAACAAAAAAAGAAAATGCACAAAATTTATCCGCATTTTGATAGAGTTGAAATTCATCGGGTTCATACAATCCCACCAATGTTTTTGAAACTAAAGACTACTTATTGGTGACTATTCCCTCCATATGCAAAACTGAAATTATATTATTTGGACAAATGTTGTAGACATGAAAGTTTACACTCAAGTAGTCATAGTTGGAGAGCCACCCTAGTCTGAATTTTAAAACGAAGTGTCGTCCATGAGTGACAGTAAATGGATATATAGGCTATACAATGAACTGCCTCGTAAAGCAAACAAGAGAAATTCATACATGATGTTCATGAAAATTGTAAAATTAGAACTCCCTTGGGTACCTCCTAAATGGTCTTCTTAAGAGGGAGTAGAAATTATTAATATACATACAAAAGCTCAAATTCATTATGATTTGGTCAAGCTCCCCCAAATGTAGGTTAAAATAATCATCGAATCTATTACGTGAATTACTTCACATGCGTGAAACCCAACATTATATTTGGCAGACTTTAATAATAAGAAGAAACTCATAAACCCTTTAGAGACTCTCAGGCCTTACTAAGGTGAAATGGGAGATTTGAATATGCAGAAGAGCATATTTATTTTAACAAAAATATGAAATAAATTTCATTTGCAACATTTGCCAAAATGTGCAATTAGGTTGAGACAACCAATTCCATTTTACTCGAAATCATGGAGCAAAATTATAAAAATCTTTACAAATAATATCATAACGTCGCTATTTTTCCAACTTGGCAGAAACAAAATTTAAACATTTTTTGTGTTTATTACAACAACAGTTGTTTTTTTTTTTTTTTTTAAAGTCTCAAAGAGCTCAAAAAAAACTGCGACAAAGTTATAATATTTAGCTCATGAAAACATATCCCGAAATAGAAACATACTTTCATACATAGGATAAATTTTTGGAGCATTAAACAACATAAAAGATTGGTGTTACAACAACCCCCCCCCCCCCCCCCCCCCCCCAAGAAAATAACGATCTGAAGCACTTTTTTCTCCAAAGAATATATGATGACAAAATATTCTTGAAACTTCTGAATAATTCAACTTGGGGCAATGTGTTACAATTTGATCTTTCAGGAGGCAAAGTATGTTTGAGTTTTAGGGGCAAAATGGCAAAAAATATTATTAGGGGGAGGGAGGCAAAGTGCTCTTCTCCTTTATACAAATTCTCTTGGATGCAACAATACCAGTACTAAAATGTACTTTTCTTATTATTAATCTTTCGATCTAGACCTGAGTCTAGATTATGAGATGATCCTAGCCTTGTTATAACATTCACTCGTCTTTCTAGTTTTGGTTATTTGATATGCTACAAAGCCAAATAGATTAATTTTGGCGAAATTCTAGCTACTACTATATACATTAATAGTTTTGATTCTATAATGTACACGTTTTCCATCTCTCTGTAGATCTTTCTAATTAAAAGTCGAACTTCCAAAATAAAGTAATTTCTTCTTAGATCTTTAACATCCTTCTAGCTTTCAAAAGTAATGTGTGTTTTTTTTTCAATGTTGAAGGACATAGTCTATAGTATTTCTTATTTCAAGCACCCAACATGATTATAGTTTTTGCCTTCATAGATTGATCGAACCAAACTGAATCATATATATGCTCCAACGCGGATTTGGCAGACAACAAATAACGCATTCTAGTACTCCGAATTGCATCTGCATCAACTCGTGCAAGAATTTGACAAGTTTCCATTATAAAAAGAAAAGGAAAAAGAGAAGAAAAAATGTACGTACTATTAAACTCTACTCTAATGTCTATCATCCTCAAACACTTTGGGATCCTAGCTACCACTCTAACGTCCTCCATTTTAACGTTCACATCCTCAGTTTTTCATCTAATAGCCTCATGATTTTCTCGATAAGAAATAAGAACAAACTACATTGAAGATGAGGTTGCAACAATACAATCAAATGTCCTATTGTTCAAAAAGAACTAGTCCTTTAAATAAACAATTTACGCCAGGCCAGTTTATAGGACTTTGTTTCTCAAAATCGTGGACGCCGAGGATCGTGTTCTACTAAACGTTGTATCGGACAGTGTCCTACGGTGCACCAACGGTCGGGTTTCGACCACCTCGACGTCCCACAAAACCTTTTCAAGCGTCTTGCTCCAATGAGGAATGTCGTGTGTAATTGAGTTTCTCCAGGGCGGAAGTCCGCCGTTGGGGCGTAGGAAGTGGCCCCACAAAGATCTCAACCTCGCTTGCATTCCGTCCCTCAAAGGTTCCCATTGATCACCTTGGTCGTTTATCACCGCCGACTGCACCACTTTTTTCTTTGTTGCTGTCCCGGGAAGAAACGGATCGCTTGTTGCTGTAAGGTACGTGTCGAAACAACTTTTGAGGCGGATGTAGTCTTTCCCCTCCGTGTATTCTACCGTCCATAGAGCGTTCTGTGATGATCCATCGCGGTCTTGGCTCACGGTTTCGCGGTTTTCTTCGGCTATCAGGTATTTGTCCTTGTAGCTACGAAGCCGAACGGTTTTTGCTCTCAGGAAGAGATCCATTTTCTCAAGTGAACCTTGTTTCAATTATGTGAATGAATGAACGAAATAGAAATAAAGACGAACAATTATCAAATGGACGGGCTCAAGATTCACATAAAAGAGTTTATGAATTTCTAATGTAACATTGGGGATCAATGAACACAGAACGAATGGTATTTATCAAAAGAATTATTGGAGAATTTAATTGACTTCTAAGTTTTGAGGTTAAAAGGCGGGATATAACGAAAATTTCTCAGGCATATGCTGCAACAGGGAGGACAATATTTGAGAAGATATATGCATACAAAATTGCTTTATTCAATCCGTTTGTCAAGAAAGCAATGATCAAAGTTTCTTGCAAGAAAAATAATCTCCAAAATTCTTGCAAGAAAAATTTCGCGTACAAATTGTGTTTGTTGCATGTGATACCGTGATATATTATATTTCTGAAAAATGAGGGTTATCCTTAAATTTCGTCTACAATTTATGATATTTTCTGTTGCGAATTGTGCGGCTCTGTTTTCTGACTATATTAAATTTGTGTCATGTGACATGGAATGTAAAAACATATTATAAATATCAAATAGAAATTTTCAAAAATATGACTTGAAAGTTAAAACCAGTCATTTGACTCATTTCTGATCAAATATGTAAGGAGTTATAAGCAAAAACTACCCATGTGTTCTTGTTAATTGGCAAAAGACCCTCTGTTATTTTAACTAGCAAATACCTCATGTGTTAGCAAGTAAACGGCAAACAAACTCTTGGGGTACACAAAGTGTAATACACTTGCCACAAATGCTAGTGGGTTTATGTGTTTTGCTATTAAAAAGACCATATTGGCCATGAATTCTCGAATATTCAAAATTGGTGTTGTATTTATAAAGATGATTTCCAAATGCAAACAAAATGATGGATATTATACCTATATTTATAGAAAAATGATGTGATTGAGTCGTGGTTTTATATATAACCAATTTATATTTTGTACTTTTCATGAAAGAATAAATAATATAATACAAAAAATTGAAATAAAAATAATTTATAGAACAATTGATATTTTGAATTTCAACACATAATTCAAGTAACTTCTAATTATATAGTTGAATTCAAACTAAGTTTCTTTTTCTTTTCATATGTTTTCGGCATTTTCTAAGAGTTCTCAACCAACCTTTAACTTTGATTGTTTATCAACTTTGGAAATTAGTAATTAAGAAAATTCTTTTTTCTATATATATTAAAATTGAATGTATGATTCTTCTCAATTAATCTAATTTTTTCGTTAATAGTTAATTAGTTCAATGACTTAGATGAGTTAAGCGTATAAAATTAAAGTTAATAGATAATATATACTTAAGGGCATTTAAGATATTTTCTCAATATAATGGTCAAAGTAAAAAAGTGAAATGGGGCAAGTGTGCTAATTTGTTACAAACACAAAGGGTATTTGCCAGTTTAAATAACATATGGAGTTTTTTCGCCAACTAAGAAGAACACGTGCGTGGTTTTTGCATATATAATTAAACATTCATGACAAGCATTTACAGCATACCACTTAAGCTAGTATAAACATTTTATTGGGTCGTCCAAAAAAAAAAGTATTAATTAATGACATTTTTTTAAAACTTATATTAATCATACACTTTTGAACATGTAAGAACTATTAAGTATTAACAGTCTTTTGATAAATAAGAAACCAATGAAACAAAAGCTTAATTTGTTCATTTAATCTTTCCAATTTTTTATTAAAATTACCAATAAGGTGAGGAATGTGTTTATTTTAAGGTTATTCCATGTATTAGAAAGTATATGGCAAAATCATCGCACTTACTCACTTTTGGAGTGTGGGATTTGCCGTTTTATTCTGAAGTTGTGATCTAGCTTAGCTAAATTATAGCTTTGTACGTCATAATTGCACTTTTTTTTTCTTCAATATTCATTTTCATTTCCATGCTTGGTCTCTTTAATTTGACAACGACAACTTACATGAACAACGCTCCACAATTTAGGTCTGTTCCCGTCGAGCAAGGGTAAGTATATGGTTGCACGAATGAGAGTAAGATTGATTAGATAAGGGATATTGTAGATATTGTAACACATTGTGACGTAATTGGTTTGTTTGGGTCAGTGAAAATTTGAGTGGAGATGAATTTTGATTTCTCTAAAACCCAAAATACGTAAAATTAGTTGCGGATTTTAGTATTCAGCTTAGTGATAAAAGTTAAACTAAACCATAAAGGGAACATGAAAAAGAGTAAGAAAACGCTTTATCTTTCCCACTGCCTTTTAACAAAGGTGGTACTGTTCATCAACTTAAATTTCGTGGGTAAAATAGGAGATTTATTCTTAATCCATGGTACTGTGAAAACCGTATTCTTATTTAGAGGGGTGAGCGGCGGATTCAATTCCGGACTTTAATTCGGGTATCGCCTGGTTTATGTTGTGAAATGGGTTTGTCAACCATGTTTTGACCAATTTTTGAATAGGCTCCAATAAATAAAATAGAGATATCTTTAGCTCAATGGAATCTACAATTCTTGTAGATGAATTTGGAATATTTAATTGCTCAAATCTATGTTAGGATGAATGAGAAATTAAATGCTAAAGCTAGATATTTAAATACAAAAGTGGCAAAACAAAAATAAGTGGGAAGGTGAAAAGTCACCATCCCACATTTTGTACTCTTGTTTTCATGTTTTTTAATGCATTCTTTTGATAAGGGTTTATACTATGGGTCTTTCTCCCAAAGGCCATACGCGCACCGCCGACGACTTCGGCCTAGGCTTGGATTTGGTTGAGTTGAGCTTAGCTTGGCTTAAGCTCCTCCTTAAAGAATAAATTTTTTTGGATAAAATTTAATTAATGTATTAATTTAATTTTGGTTCTATTAATTATTTCTTTTTTATTGTATTTAATAAATACGAAAAAATGGAAAAGTCTTGACTAATTGGTATGTCCCGTCACGCAAAGGTGTCTAAGTCCGCAGAAGGTTTTCCCGCCGCATTGCACCCAGTCAGTGGCGAACAACCTTCTCTTTTTCTCGCCATGTCACCAAACAGGTGTGACTAGGGGTACGGACGTACAGTCATGTTCGTCCAGTCAACCCCAAAGCAATTTTCTAGCATCTATAAGCAGGACCCAAACTCCTGTCAAATTCATTCATTCGGACCATCTATTCTTATCTTCTGATTTATTTCGAGAATTCTAAATTTCTTTTGATTCGTTGTTTCTTAGTAATTGCAGTGATGTTTTATTAAGATTAGTGTTGTTGTATCTTGAGAAACGATTGCCTGATATATATTATCCTGTTAGCACCGTAGTGGGAAAATATCGTTTTAAAGACAAAGACTCCAACTCTTGCCTCGACACTATACCCGATTTTCTAAACCACTTCCTATAGTTTATATCATGGCGACCATGTTACAAATCCTGGCACCAAACATGTGTTTTTTACTGTACACCCAACATTAAAACTCATAATAAGGGCCTATAAGACCATACTATAAAAGTATCATAACTAATATGTATAGTGCAAAATAATGTATAAGACCTATGGATCAAAGTTACTTTTCTTTTCCTCAAAAGCTACCGCAACGTTTTCCTTTTTGACTCATTGGAAAAAAAACATACAATATTTTTTACATCTATAATGCGCACATTTTTTACGAAATTTCCGAAATATATCGAAAAGATCTTGAAACATTGCGGAAAGTTTGTAATATTTTACTTGCTGCCTTGAATCTTTTATGCATATATTGATAACTTGGATTCGTAAAACAATAACAAAATTGTGAAAGAAGACTTCACAAATGATTACACTAGGGATATGAACCCAAAGTGCACACAATAAAACCGTGTTCAAAAGTCAAAACAAGAAGGTGGTGTGAACTCAATTTTGATTACTATCATATACTTTTGTGGTGTGGAAACTCAATTTTGTCTATTATGATATATACAATACATTAACATGGGTATTTACAGAGTAATAAAACTCAACTCACCTATGTCCAACAAGTTTTGTAGGAAAAGTTTAAATCATTAAAGTAGAAACCAAAATTTTAAAAAATTTGTCAAAATTAAAGTACTAATTAGATTTTATTAACTAACTTATTCACTTCAGTTGTTTACTATCTTTATTTAGAAAAAAGACTTTTGCATTTCACAAATTAGAAAGAAGAATTTAAATTACGCATAATTGGCATGTATCAACAAGGAAAAAAAAAATTGAAAATAACTTTCAGTAGGGTATATTAATAAATAATGAGAAAATTGCTCTTTAAATAAGAGTTTTGCTCTGCCCGTAACATTCTGATTAAAAAGGTTAAAAAACAACGAATTTTTTTAGTTCCAGAATAGTGTTTCAAACCCTGTTCCATCAATAGAAAATGGACATGTGGCACGTGGGCCATGACACTATTAACTCCCATCTTCCTCTACTAACTCGGGTTAAAACATATTTTTAATACATATATTATATTATAATTAATTCTCTCTCTCTCTCTCTCTCTCTCTCTCTCTCTCTCTTCCCTCACGTTGAATACTAAGAATATATTAATCAAAACATGGGGTCTACTATCGGGTAGCCCCCCATCACAAAAAGAACCGTTCGGTATTACATCAAAAGGAATGATACCAGAAAAACAAGAATTCCTAGACCATGATACCAAACTATGTGCAGCCGAATTACAATGTCTACGTACAAAACGGAATTTCCAGCTAGGCCAAAAATTCCATAGTTCTTTAATCTTGGTGATCGCCGATTGCACACTCCAGTTGAAGGAATTAGAAGAAGAGTTCAGCTGAGTGATAATAGATAGGCAATCCGACTAAAAAATAACGTATCTTTTCCTGAATTGATTGGCGAATATTGCAGCTTTGAGGATGGCTTCAGATTCTGCCATTTCAACATCATAACAATGCCCTGAATCCGAGTGAGCAAAAATGATAGAGCCTTTTGTGTTCCTCCACATAGCTGCAGTGAAAGTATTAGGAGAGAGGTCTTTAACGAATGCAGCATCTGAATTAATCTTGATCCATCTCTTTTTGGGAGGAACCCATGCAACCTGACTCTTCAGTGATGAAGAAGTGATGAGATCATTTTGTGCAGTCAAATGAAGACCAGTGTTTAGATGCACCTCTTTGATGATCTCTTCAATTTTCAATTCTGGTTTGCCATGGACAACATCATTCCTTAAGTTTCAGATTGAATTCATTGCAATAGCTGCAAAGACTGTGAATTCCAGTGTCTCCTCCTTTGAGAGTGCTCCTTCACTTCTATGATCTGAAATAAACAAAAGAAAGTCAATGAAAGTAGCATTCTTAAAGTGACAAAGTCTCAATGACCATTTAGAGGAAAACCATATAATCTCTGCAATGTGACATCTAAGAAATAAATGATCCACATTTTCTGCTTCAACACCACAAAGTGGGCAGAGGATATCTCGAACCCTAAAAATATCATTGAGTTTTTGTCTGGTAGGTAACACATTAGCAGCACATTTCCACCATAATAGTTTATGTCTATTATGGACTTTAGCTTTCCAGATAAAATTCCATATGCAAGGGGGATCCATTTTCTTGCGGTTGTGAATGATAGCAAGATAGGCACTTTTTACTGAAAATTTCCCTGATTTAGAGGGGAACCAGTAACAATCCTTGGATTCCTGGGAAATATTGATAGGAACTTTGATAATTTCCTTTGCAATTTCTGGCAGGAACAAAGTATCAATCAACTCCAGATTCCAAGATGTACCATCACTCTGAAACAGATCATAGACTTTAGGAAAGCACACATTTGTGTCCACCAGGGGATTCTTATGGATAGGAACGCTGAACTCAAAGCTGGGAATCTATTGCTCTTTCCAGGTGCTAATTTGTGAATTAGTATTGACTATGAATCTGGCTGCTTTGGCAATTACCTCCCTGCATTTGAATATGTCTCGAGCAATCCAAGAGAGATTCTGTTTAGGCATGTTCATTGTGAAGAAGTCCTTGTTCTTCACATATTTGCCTCTGAACAGTTGAATCCATAGCTTGTCCTCTTCAATAGATATACTCCATGTAAGCTTTGAGACCAGAGCTTTATTGAAGTCTTGCATTTTCCTAAAATCCAAACCTACTTCATTTTTGGGGAGACAGATGCTATCCCAATTTTTAGAGGTAGAATATTATGATTTGAGTTTTCTCCCCACCAAAATCTCATGATCATGCTATCTATTTTGCTGGTGATAGACACTGGGAGTAAGAAGTTGGTCATCTGGTAAGCTGGTATAGCTTGAGCAACAGCTTCAATAAGCACAAATTTCTCTGCTTGAGGCAGGACTTTGCTCTTCCAACTTGTAAAAGAGTTTCTGAGTTTAGTAAGAATGTGATCAAAAGCTTCTTTCTTTCTTCTTGGTTTACAAAAATGTATACCAAGATGTAATTTTTTATGATCACATTCTTTAAAACCAAGGTCCACAAGGACAAAGTGCTTTGAGGCATAATCAGTATTAGCACTGAAATGCACTGAAGATTTTTTCTTATTAGGAATCTGGCTACCCCAAGATTCAAAAGTTTCCAGGCAAGAGTTAATGGCTTTGACATTGGAAGAATCATTTTTGCAAAAGAAGGTAATGTCATCAGTATATAACAAATGAGAAATAGGGCAACTAGTTCTATTGAGCTTGATTCCATTAAGAAGTCCTTTGGATTCCTCTCTGACCAGCAATCTGGAGAGAAGTTCTGGATAAGTGATGAACAGATAAGGGGATAAAGGATCCCCTTGCCTAAGACCTCTGGTAGGTCTAAAGAAACCAAAAAGAGCACCATTAACAATAACAGAGAAACTGCAAGTATTAAGGCATT
This sequence comes from Misopates orontium, assembly GCA_946800315.1. Taxonomy (NCBI): domain Eukaryota; kingdom Viridiplantae; phylum Streptophyta; class Magnoliopsida; order Lamiales; family Plantaginaceae; genus Misopates; species Misopates orontium. Next base: position 15,136,270 of record OX326950.1, on the reverse strand, counting down.
TGAGGATCCAAGAACAAAACAAATCACTGCAACCAATATTCTTAAGAATGCACAAAAGCAGATTCCATTCCACTCTATCATATGCTTTAGATAAATCTACCTTGACAGCCATGAATTTCTTCTCACCTTTCTTGGTATTCAAATAGTGCATCATCTCATGACTAATAATGTTATTTTCATGAATGAGCCTACCTTTGACAAAAGCAAATTGGAAAGGGGAAATAACTTTGTCAAGAATGGATTTGAATCTGCAAGCAATGATTTTAGAAACCACTTTGTAAACCACATTACAAAGACTAATGGGTCTGCAGTTGTCCATCTTACAAGGTCTATTCACCTTAGGGATTAAAACAATAAAAGAGTGAATAAAATTCAAGGGAGTATGGTGATTCAAAAAGAAGGCTTGAACAGCCTTAGTGAAATCTTTGCCCACAATATGCCAAAAAGATTTATAGAAGTGAGCAGTGTAGCCATCAGGTACTGGGCTCTTATTAGAGCTACAACCAAAAAGAGTATTTTTAATCTCCTTAAGAGAAGGAATACGTCATAGGACTTCATTATCACATCATTAATCACTTTGGGGAATAATCTTTGTAAATCATCTGGATAAGGGAGATTAGAACCATCAAGATCAGAAGAGAACAAGGAAGAAAAGAAATCAATAAAACATTTACCAATACCATCTCTCTGAAAGTGTTTATAACCAGCTTCATCTTTAATGAACATGATAAGTTTGCTTTTGGATTTAATCACAGTAGAAAGATGGAAGAATTTAGAATTAGAATCACCTTCTTTAGCCCAATATTCTTTGGCTCTTTGAGCCCATAAATCTTCCTCTTGCTTGAGAATGCAATCAAGATCATTTTCCAACCCCAGAATTGCATTTTTTATATCAGCAGAATAAGCATGCTTATGCAGATTGTCAATATTGTTCAAGATAAGCAGCTTCTTAGAGTGGATATTACCAACGATATTTTTATTCCAAGTAGTGAGAGGTTTACTAGTGTTGCGCTCTTTTTTAAAGAGAAGATGCATAGAAGGATCTAACTCAAAAGAAGACCAACTATTTTCAACAATCAGACCACAATCAGGTCTTCTGGTCCACATATTTTCAAATCTGAATTTTTTTTTAACACCTTTATCTCTGTGATCCAGACTCAGAATGAGTGGAATGTGATCAGATTTAAAAGCAGTCAAATGAGATAACTGGGAGTGAGGAAACTGAAGAATCCAGTTAGCATTGTCAACTGCTCTATAAAGGCGCATTCGAATGTTTGCACAACCGGTTCTTTTGTTGTTCCAAGTGAACTTTTTACCAATCCCAGATCAATGAGCTCCATGCTACTGATATAATCATCAAAACGATTAGTAGAAGATGAAGCAAAGTCTTTACCTCCTTGTTTTTCACCTTGATTCAGGATCTCATTAAAGTCACCAAACAAAACCCAAGCTTCATCATTGTGAGGTTTTAATAGCTCAACCTCTTTCCAGAATTTAGCTTTCTTGGTACTTTTGCAGGGACTGTACACTCCTGTAAAAAAACAGGTATTGTCATCACATGAATGAACCATTTCCTATGGACACGTTTAGATGCCTCCAAAACCCCTAATAAATAACTTAATGGGAACTTATCACGTGTTTGGATGTTGCTATATATCATGGGAGCCCGTGATAAGTGGACCACCCCAGCCTAAACCCTTCATTCTTAGTCGGATACTTCCCCCTGCGATTAATAATGGAGGCGAGCGGCTGGTTGAATAATACCAAAAAAGCCCCTGAAATTCAATTTCTCCTGCCAGTAATTAGAAAAATACTTCACTCTCCCTCCCTGCTGAGGCGAAAACTAGGGTTTATATGCCAAAATATAGATTTTTGGGGTTTTGCTCTGGTAAGTGCAAATCATGTTTACAAGATGATGTTACTACAAATTGCCTAACCTGCACAGCTTGTCTATTCTCTTGTTTTTCAATCTCGGTGAATCCTTCGTTGTTTAAAAAGAACCCTGCTTGTATCTTTTTTATGACCCTTTAATATAATAGTAATGTCTGCTTCGCATTCACTCTCAAATCAGGCTAATAGATGGACAACAAAATCTATATATTTGTTAGTTTTCATCTCAATTAATCTACCGGAAATCATGGTATTTGTACTGATTGCTTCTATGACGTGCTTTTTATCTCCAATGAACTGCCTAAATCTGGACTTTAGCTTGTTTCTTTGTTTACTATAAAATATTACTTCAACCCAAAATGCTGCATATATTTATGTTTTTTAAGTTTACTACAAGTACCTTGAGTATGCTGCTTATTTGTCTATTTGGCTCACGTTTGCAATGTTTATTCGAGTAATTAATATGAAATGATTGTTGCTAGGTATACCGAGATGTAGAGGGTTTGCAACAAGAGCTTTCCTTGTTACGAGGACTGAAAGATAATTTTTGGAAATGACCATGCTACTGGCTAAGGCGCACATCAGGGTAGTAGAAAAAAGAAAACTCATGAGGGTAATGGAGTCCGGGCAGCTTGTGTCATACTTGGGTAGTTTGTTTGACAAGACCAATACTACGCTCGGAGAAATGGCTGACAGAACCGTAATAACAACCCACCTCCACCGCCTCCTTCGTCTCCACCAAAGAAGACGAAGATGGTGTTTGATATTGTATGCAATGGGTAATCTTCCAATAGAGCTTCGTATCCTTGTGCGCATAAGATAATTAACAACCAACAGAACACCGAACTTTTCCTCATGATGGACGATCACTATTGTATGATGTTCGTTGACATGATCGTAATTGGAAGTTTAGATTCTGATGGTGGGAGTGCTTGTTAGCATTAGCGTACCAATCTCACTATTTTGTCTTCTCAACAGGAAAGGATTATTTTGAACGTTTGTTGAGTAGTTCGAACATTGCTTGAACTATTTTATGTTGCAAATGCAGTAAGTATGCCCCCCTCTAACAACCTAAGGGGGAGTTTTTGTCTATGGTCTAGTATTTATCTAATAGTGATGTTGTTTGTATATTTGTGCATCGCATGACTAAAAATGTTGAGATATTTCGTATAACATGATGTGTATGTATCTTATTAGAATGTATCTTGCTGTTAAGAGTATGACTTTTTAAATTACAACAGGTTTTAGTTCTGGAAAATATACCAGATGACACATGCCATGAGTGATGAGTTCATGACCTTGACTTGAAAATAAAATAGGAATAATGTAGTGCAGAGGCATTTTGACTCTGTTCAAGCATAGCTGAATTGATAGTAGTTTCTATGAAGCCATGAAAATATTATTCCATCTCTAATATGTAATAACTAAAGGTATTTCCAGGCTCGAGTAATTTCTTGTTATTCTAATTGCATTACCCATCTTTTGCAAGTCTGGGATGCATGAAATTTATATATCTTATTAGAACCTCAGCAGTAGCTTTCATCTTGGTATTTAAATTCCAGCCAAACAATTAATTAACCTTCTATAAATTTTGAGTAAGAGTAGATAGGTAGTATCAGTGTGTATGCCCAAAATTTGTTCTCACAAGTTTACAACGGTTTTAAGAAATCTTGTACGGTAAATTTATTCATGGCATAGCTAAGTTAAATTGGATGAGGAGAAGAAACCGTGCTAGAATTAAAATTTAAGGTTTTTTATATAATGTTTTCCATGTCACCCACAAGTCGAGGGTAAATATGGATTTTTGCATGTGAAAGGATGCTTAAACATTTGAAGCAAACATCCGCTAATGCTGGATAAATAATAATATTGCCCCATTAATTTGCAATCCAAACACTCAATTAATACGTACTGATCCAAATCAATACCCCCATATGTAGTCTCCCCATTATAGATGCAGGGCATCCAAACGTGTCCTATGCTTTCTAATAGTGAGATCAAGGTTGCCATTCCAAGCTTTGCCAATACCACCTGAAAGACCACAAGGATCAACAAAGAAGTAATTAAGGAAATTAGAGGCTGCGAGCATTTTAATAATAGAATCGTAATTCTTGGTTTTGGTTTCACTGAAAAAAAGGATATCTGGCCAATGGGAATGGATGAGGGAACGAAGCGCCCTCACTGTCGAAGGCTTGCCGCGCCTTGACAGTTCCACGCTAAAATTTGTGGTGTTTTCATTGTTGTACCCCCTCTGGGGCCGCGCATTTTGGATTAGAGGTTGAACTTTCTTCCAGTTACTCAATTACGATATTTTTCCTAAGTTGATCCACGTTGTTCTTTCTTTTGAAACTCCTGACTCTTCTGATGATTGTTGTTTCTTCAACGGACAACTTCAACATCACTTTCATAGTTCGGATAATCTTCTTCCTCTTCGTGGAATTCTTTCGTGCTACAGTTTCTTCCTTCCTCGTTTCCAATCGAAAGAGCCAATAAATTACCAGAAATTAACTGATTTTCAAATTCTGGATACTTTTGGGCTTTTTCTCCGGTATATGCTTAGTGGATTGGGCTTTTCTTTTAGCACCACTTAGTTCCAGCCTTTTGATTAGTTTCAGTGGTGAAGGAAAGGCATTGGGCCATGAAAACCGAGAGGACTGAATTTTGGGCCTAATTGTAGGATGGATGGTTCTAGCCTCAAAGTTGGGCTTGATAATGAAGCTTGGGTCCAGATTGCTGTGGAAGGTAATAACCGTAGGTGTTTTAGAAGTTGGATCAGAATTGGGCTCAGAACTAGGCCCAGCTTTGTTAATTTTGACATCTACCGACTTCCCTTTAACCATGGTCAGATAATCCACCTCTGGTTTATCCTTCCCGTGCTCCTTTGCCACGTCATCATCGTCATTTTGAGACTCCTTCCGACTTTCCGATGCTTCCTGGTGAGATTTTTCCAGAATTTCACTCGAAACGAGATAGTTCATCGGGCTGATTCTTATACCATCATATTCAACCGCCAAATCCTTGTAGATAATGTTCCCCAATTTTTCCTTAGGATTTGACCGATTGTTTTCAATCTTCAGCCATGGTCCAAATGCCTCTATCAATTGAGAGGGATTAGGGGTAGAAAGCCCCTCTTTTGGTTCACATTCGGAGATTTTGTGACCAATTTTGCCACAACAGAAGCAAAAAACTCCCTGCCTTTCGTATTTAATATGTGCGATAATCGGACTTTTGTCCCCATTCTTAATAACCACTTGATCAACCAGAGTTTTTGTAGTGTCCAATCTGACACGGAGTCGGATAGATTTATTCCGTCTGTTGTTGTTACCCAAACTGCAGGATACAAATTCTCCCACAGAGTTTCCGATGATTCTAACAACCTTGTCGGTGATAAAGCACACTGGAAGGTTGGACGCATGTATCCAGAATTCCGTGAATTTGAGCTGCATTTGGGTATACGCCTTCTCTTCTGGCCAAATATTCACAAGGACAAGATTGCCTCTGAAGTTCCATGGGCCTTTGTCTATAACCCTCGTTGCCTCTTCGCTGCTATTGAGTATAAAACCTAGAGTTTTAGCATCTAAAGGTTTGATCTTTGGTTTGTATCTAAGACCCCAAGCCTCAGTGAGAGTATTTTGAAGCGCCGTGAAATTGATCGATTTTTTGGAAGTTAGAATTTTGTGATAATGGTGGTGGAAGGTTTATGTTGGTGTTTTCCATTCTGAGCGAGGGACGAGAACTAAGGAAAGAAAACAGGGATAGAAGGTGAGAAAAACAGTGAAGAAGAAGGAGAAGGCTAAGAAACGGTAAGAAAACACTGTAGGAAAGAGCCGTTGAACGGTAAAAAAAAAGAAGAGTGAAGAGTGAAATCTTAGAGAGAGACGAGAGAAAAGTTCCTAGTGAACGAGCCTTCACTACTCTAACAAAAATGCCCCTTCGATCTCTCTTCCCTCACGTGAGATTGGGGAATTACTCCATCATCAATCGGGTGTAGATAAGAAAATGGCGACGAAAATTTTGAGGCAGTGTTGTCGTGTCTAGCTAGTAAGACATTTATGACCAAATTCATGGAAAAACAGATAATAGATTGTGATAATTTTGGGTAAATTTCAAGTAATTAAATTATGTCTTCAACTGTTGTTAAAGTTCTAAAATTGAAGGGTGCACAACTCCCCATTTGCAATTAATATTTTCAATTTCAGCTCTAAGACTAGAGAAAACATCAGGTAAAACTAAGGATTTAAGATGAAGAAATGATTTATCATTTATGTCATTATCAATATAAACCCATTGAGATTTTTGGTAGGTTTTAGGTGCTATTTTTTACATTTTTGAATCCCTTTTCACTGATGGTGGATTAGCATATACAAATTAGGAAAATCTGCTTGATTGTTGCAAAGTTTTTTTAAAATAACTTGTGCCGGTTTTTCTACATTTCTTTCTCTCGTTTGATGAAATTTATGTGAATTAACCTAGATTTTCTTAATTTATTCTAGACATTCTGATAATGTCCTTGAAGACTATGCTTCAATTATTTAGTCAGGACCTCTTAAATAACTTCAGCATATTTAATGGAGAGTATATCTGAATAGTTCTAAAAATGAATTTGTACAACATATTCAATTATTCTAACCTAGAAGTCAAAATTTGAGTTCATAAAGTTTTCTACTGCAGTATAGTCTCTTTTTGATGAACACATAATCATAGAAAGAAGATTGATGGATTCTGGAAGAGAGAAAGAGATGGAGGAGTGTGTTCTTTTTTCAAATCTCAGGTGAGGGAAGAGAGAGAGAATTGATTATAATTTAATATATGTATTAAATTATGTTGTAACCAGGGTTAGTATAGGAAGATAAGAGTTAATAGTTGTCATGACCCACGTGCCACATGTCCATTTTCTATTGATGGAACAGGGTTTGGAACACTATTCTGGAACAGAAAAATTTCGGTGGGTTAAACACGGGCTGGTTTATATTTTGTTCAATTAGTTGAAACATATGGAAAAATCGAGAAAGCAAGATTCTGCCAAATCATAATTTAGATACTTAAAAGTATAATATTAATTATTAGTTTTGAAGCACATATGCATAATTTTTTTTGTAAAGTGTACCCTTCAGTAAAATTCAATAAAATACCAGATATGCTTGTCTTAGAGTAACTAATGACTAATGTGCTCTAAAATATAAATAAATACTTAAATTAGAATCGAACGATTGAAACTTTAATGTTTATTGGAGTTTTTATAATTTAATTGTTGTTTTCGTAATAGAATAAACCTCAGGGGCACAAATGTAGTTATCTGAAAATCCTAAGAATCAATCCACAGAATCAGACTACTCTGAGCACTGAAAACAAAAACCCTCACCGGAAAAAGAAGCGGCCGGCGAACAGGTTTGTTCTAACTTCTCTGTTCACCAATTCCCCTTAAAATATTAGCTCAATATTTACTATCAAGATTGAATCTTTTATCCTTAATATGTTCAAAAATCCATAAAGATTGAATCTTTTATCCTTAATTTGTTCAAAAATCCATAAAGATTGAATCTTTTATCCTTAATTTGTTCAAAAAATCCATAAAGATTGAATCTTTTATTCTTAATTTGTTCAAAAATCCTTAAAGATTGAATCTTGGATCCTTAATTTGTTCAAAAATCTTACAGGAGTGTCTGTATCAAATATGGAAGCATCTTGCCATAGTAATGGCATATTGTGGTTCTTCAAAGACAGAGGCTTTGATGACAAAAGCATAGGTGAAATGTTCAACAAATGCAAGCGGCTCAATGATGTTGAAAGAACAAAAGCCTCAGAGAATTGGGATTATTTGAAGAGCATTGGTATCCAAGAGAGAAAACTCCCTTCTGTTGTTGGCAAATGTCCCAAGATTCTCACTTTAGATTTGCAAGAGAAGCTTGTTCCAATGGTCCAGTGCCTTGCTACATTGGAGACAAAACCAAAAGAGGTAGCTTCTGCTATAACTAAGTTTCCAAATATACTATTGCACAATTTGGAGGAGAAACTATGCCCACTTCTTGCCTTTTTCGAGGCGTTAGGCGCACCCGAAAACCAGCTAGGGAAAATGATTCTGTTGAACCCAAGAATCATCAGTTATAGCATTGATTCCAAGCTTTCGCAAATTGTGGATTTTCTTGCTAGTTTAGGCCTCACTAAAGATGGGATGATTGGTAAAGTTTTGGTTAAGCACCCGTTCATTATGGGTTATAATGTCGAGAAACGGCTACGACCAACTTCGGAGTTTCTGAAGTCGATAGGTCTAACGGAAACTCATCTCCAAAGGGTAGCTATAAATTTCCCAGAAGTTCTATGCAGGGATGTTGACAAGATTCTTAGGCCTAATGCTACGTACCTAAAATCACGTGGGTTCGATTCGAGTCAGTTAACGGCAGTGGTGGCTGGTTATCCTCCAGTTCTGATTAAGAGTGCAAGTAATTCTTTAGGACCAAGGATCAAGTTTCTGGAGCAGGTGATGGGAAGGCAAATCACCGAAGTTGCTGATTATCCAGATTTCTTCAAGCATGGTTTGAAGAAAAGGTTAGAGTTGAGGCAAAAGATTTTGAAAAAGAGGAACATAGTTTGTAGCTTGAGTGAGATGTTGGACTGTAACCAGAAGAAGTTTTTAGTTAAATTTGGTTTAGTTGAGCAACATGCTTAACGTTCTCTTTTGTGATCCTTGATCTGGTTTTATTTTTTGGCCTCAATATGTTTTTGTAATGTATTATTTTGGATGAAAGGTATGTCCATATTAACTTGTAAGCTGCCAACAATGTCAGTTCATGTAGAGAAGGAATTATTCATGATTCTCACTTCTTATCTGCTTTTCGCTTGTTTCAGCATGTCAACTTGCTTTTGTGTTTCCTATTTCACTACTGCAGTACATATGTAGGTTCTGGTTCTCATGTTACACTAAATATGTGCTCCAACTTTGTACTTCGATGTTTGTGAGGAACAAAGTAATATGATGCAGTATTTGAATTTCTGGCCAATATTTGATCACTTGAACCAAAACCAACGAACTCCTTAAGTATCAGAATGATGCTTTCATCTTTTACTGAATGAGTATAAGAGAGACAGGGATGCTAATGTTGTTATCCAAGTGACCTGGTTATCACGTGCAATAAAAAGTATGGAAATTTTCAATTTTTCATTCACTTAAGGGGTGGAAAAATTGTCGCGAACAAGCTCTTTCGAGCTCTCTTTTCTCTAAAGTTATAAGTGATGATAAGTCAGTTTTATATATGATTCCGGAGTAAAGAACTAAAGTAATATTCTTGTTTTCGTTATTCGAGACTGCCTTGTGCCCCTATGGCATATGGCCTCCATTACACTGCCACCCGCCGCAATGGGGGTCTTCAAACTCAGTATAGATGGTTCTTCCTTTGTCTCAGTTGTAAAGTTGTTGGCTGCATACTCATTGCCTTCTCTGCCCCAATCGTGTGCCACCAATAACAAAACAGAATTATGGGCCCTTCTTGAAGGGATACATGCCGCCAGTGAACTCCATTTGTCGTACTTATTCATTATGTACTCAACGAGTTTTGTTTTACAGCGTAGTCGTGAGTGAGACAGGTGCGGCATGTATCATTGGACGTGCTCCTCCAGAACATCTGGAGGATTCTCTCTGCTTTGAGACACTTCAGATCTCTTGTAGGACAACCAACTGGCTGGTTGATATCTTTAGCTAAAAAAGCAGAGCTCAACAAGCCACTTCCATCCCAGTTTGCGATACCTGTGTGGGTCGCCAGCCCGACCATGGCTTCATGAACTTGATTTTTGTCTGCTCATGGATACAGTTCTCTTGGATCTTTTCTGTACTGAACAGTGCAATCTTCCTGCTCCGAACATGTACGCTTATGTATATCTTTGATTGGTAAATAAAGTATCCTGTTTGCTTTAAGATAAAGGTTTAGCCAGTGTTATGTGAAAACGGCACATCACGCCTTAGTGAAAAGAAAATCACAAATTTACCCCATGTGTTATGTTAAATAGGCACATTACTCAAACATAAAAAAATCTTGCAACGCATAAAAAACACTGATTTTACGTAGTAATTTTCTGTAAGAATGTAGTATGTCGCAATTTAACATAATATGGGGAGTCAATTTTTCTTCTTTTTTTGTTTTTTCACATGAGGTACTGTGTCAAGACAAGCAGTGAAGTGCCATCAGCTTTTTAAAAAGGTAAATGTTACAAGTGCTTTGAGATGTTGAAAACGCAATTTGTATGTGAATCCATTTTCTATAGTCTAGCTTTTCTAGTTTGAAGCCAACCTTCAGGAGAAAACTTGTTAAGTCTAACCCAATTTAATGTATAATGAGATGGGAGGATATTTTTAAATAAGCCAAGTTGTCCCTAATTTCATTATAATACTCCAAGTTGTCGGACAAAGTCTCATTAGTTTACATCTTACAGATTCCGCTATAAATTGTGTGCCCAATTGGATCTTCTTCTTGATTAAATATATATGATTAGGTGAGGAGTTCTCATTTTTCAAGTACATTATTAAAGTTTTTCCGAATAACGTAGAAGTTGTATCTGTTGTTCAAGTTGGAAGCAGAGACCATGCAACCAAATTTCAGTATCATATCTACTTTAAATTCAATGAATTGAAAAGAGTAGTTGCTTTCACAGAATAGAAGAACGTGACGTAATATTGCGTACATTATTTGAGTAATGATTATTACATTCATTCTAAAGTCCTTCATTCTGTCCTTTGCCTTAATACCAGTTCCCCTTGAAAATCCTAAGACTGAGTAAGAATGGAACTTCTTGAAAATCCAAAACTCCCCAACATGTTGCGGCGTTTGAGCACAAAGGATTTTAAGAAGTTCGATACTTTCATGTGGAATGGGAGCCACATTTCTGCTGTTATCCGCTACCTGCAGAAATCTGGTGGCACCGACAACAACTCCGTTGATCTATTGGAGCGCCTTGAGGCTTCAAGAAACACCTCTCGCTTTCCAAGAATGGTTCTTTCTTTCACAGAAAGGCTAAGAGAATTCTTCACTCTTCCAAAGCTCGAGTTCTCCACCAACTATAGGACTAACGAAATTCTGGCTAGTTTTCTGGACTTTCTCCTTGAAACCGTGGAAGAAATAGTGAAGTGTTATGCAGATATGATTGAACCAGTTGAGGAGCAAATCGAAATTCTTCAGACTCAACTGAAGTTTCTTATTACCATTCTTGGGGATGCTCCATTTTTCTGCACCGAGGTTGAGAAAACGAAGAATTTCTTGAAGGAAATGGAGGGCGCGGTTGATGAGGTAGGAAGTTTTTTATATTTGTATTTTTTCACAGATGAAGGTGCACAGTCTACAATTGATCTTCCAGTCTCTAAATTGATCAAAAAGCTTGGCCTCATTGAAGGAAATATAAAAGCACACTGCATATCAGTCTCCAGGCAGCCGAGTGGTGTGGTTCCAAAAGCTGCAGTTGAATCACTCTTTATTGTTGATTCTTTACTCAATGATCTAAAGGATCTACTGAATCAGGATGATCTGATTTTGGATGTTTGGAAAGAGATCAAAATTCTGCAAGAGGAGTTATTGTTCTCAAAATTTATTCTCGACCGTATAAAGGAGCAGCGACATCCAGAACTTGAAACAAGAATCATAGGCGTAGCTTATGAAGCTGAATATCTTGTCAACTCATTCATCGTTGGAGATATTCCTGCCTGGTATCTCACTCTCAGGCTTCTTGATATTGTCCAGATGATTAAGCTTATTCGGATTGGATTCGAAGAATATAACAAAATTCATGATTCTAAATATATTATCAGCTCATTGATGATTGGAGACATTCCTGTATGGTATCCCACTCTCAGGTTTGTTATTGATAATGGTATCAAAAGTGTGAAGAAGAACTATGACATGAAAACCCAAATAATAAATGACAAAGTTCTTGTTGAAGAAGGGTCATCACAAACGAAAGAAGTAATAGTAGCTACTGAAATAATTGTTGGATTCAAAGGCGAGGCAACTAATATTGCCGATCAACTTGCTGGAGGACCAAAACAGTTGCAGATCATATTCATCTGCGGGATGCCAGGACTTGGTAAGACAACTTTAGCTAAGAAATTGTACAATGATCCGGCAGTTTTTGGTCATTTTGATCATTGTGCTTGGTGTGTTGTTTCTGAGACATACCGGAAGAAAGATTTGCTGATAGAGATTCTGAGTTCTGTAAGTGATCTTGATCACGATAAAATGCTGAGCATGGATGCTGATAGACTGGGATTACAGCTACACAAATGTTTAATGGGGCAGAAATACTTAATTGTCGTGGATGATATATGGAGTACAAATGTGTGGGAAGACATGAGAAGATGTTTCCCAAACGGTGGTGACGGAAGTAGAATATTACTCACCAGTCGGAACAAAGAAGTTGCTCCAACTGACAGTATAATTCATTCGCTTCCTTTTCTGTCTGATGAGGAGTGCTGGAATTTGTTAAAGCAGAAGGTTTTCTCCAAAGAGAACTGTCCACAAGAATTGGTTGACACTGGAAAGAAAATTGCAGTATATTGTCAGGGTCTTCCTCTTGCAGTAGTTGTGGTAGCTGCAGTTCTTGAAAACATGGAAAAGAAAAAGGATTTGTGGAATGATGCTTTAAGAAATCTGAATTCACAGATTTCAAAAGATCCAAACAAGTGCATGAACATATTGGAACTTAGTTACAAGCACTTACCATCTCATTTAAAACCATGCTTTCTTTATTTTGGAGCTTTTCCGGAAGATAAGGAAATTTCGGTCCGGAAGTTGACCTCATTGTGGATCGCTGAAGGATTTGTACAAAAAGAAGGGGACAAGAGCTTAAGGACTGTGGCAGAGGAATATCTTATGGATCTAATTGACAGAAGTCTTGTAATAGTAGCCAAAAGACGATCAAACGGGGGAGTCAAAGCTTGTAGCACTCACGATCTACTGCGATATTTGTGTATGAGAAAGGGTGAAGAAGAGAATTTTTTAAACTTGATCAAAGAGTAAGTTAACTGAATACCTTTGTTCCCTTTCATATTTCCTTTCCTGCTTTTCTTGAGAATTTTTGGTGTTTTTCCACTACTGATTGTGCAGAAAATTTTCAATATATGAGCGATGCCATCGCCTTTGTGTCCCACCTGAATCCATTAATGTATCGTCGAGACCCTTCAGCCCACATGTCCGGTCTTTGTTGGGTCGTTGGTCCGAAGTCTCAGTCAGTTATTCCAGGTTGAAACGATTGAGGATTATGGATTTATCATCGGGAGAACGCCCTGAGGACTCTCAGACGACGGAAGGTCTTGATCTAACAGGAGTCGAAAACCTTGTTCACTTGAGGTACTTGGAAGTAAGACTTGCTGCGGAAACTATAAAAAAATCAGTATGCACCCTTCAATACCTTGAATTTCTTTACTTTGATGGTTCTGGAAGTGTGGAAATACCAGCATCCCTTTTTGATCTGGTGAGGTTAAGACAATTGCACGTCAAGGCGCATGCGAAATTCGACGAATCATGTCATAAACGAGCGATTCTGAAAAAGGGGTTCAAGATAAATTTCCTGGAAAGCATTTCTAATCTTTGGATTGTTCATGAAAATGATGAGAAAATGTTGAGATTCTTACCCCATCTGCACAGATTGAAATGTGCGACTAAGCCATTCTGGGATACATCAGAAAAGTGCTATAGGTATCTCGTTTTAAACTACCTAAGTAATCTTGAATCTCTCAACATATCGTACTTAGGCAGTGAGTTCAAGTTCCCAGACACAATCAGTTTCCCAGAAAGTCTCAAGAAACTTACTCTACACGAGTTCAAGTTGTCATGGAAAGAGATGTCGATGATTGGGAGATTACCGAAGCTTGAAGTCCTAAAGTTGTTGTATATTGTATTTGAAGGAAAAGAATGGAAGACAAATGATGATGAGTTCCAGAACCTCAGGTTCTTGAAGTTAGACGCACTTAAAATTCACAGGTGGAACACGTCAAGCGACCATTTTTCTAAGCTTGAGAGGCTGGTAATGCAGAAGTGCTGGAAACTGAAGAAATTTCCTTCCGGCTTGGGGAATAGTTCAACGCTGCAGATCATTGACATTCATTCTTGCAGAAAATCTTTGGCAAATACCGCTCTTCAAGTTCAAAAAGATCAAGAGGACATGGGAAATGAGTTTAAGGTAACTGTTTCTGGCACATGTTGGTAAAACACACCATCAGTTACTATGGCGAAGATTACCATGCTCTCAACAGTTTTCTTGGTTACTAGGATTCTGACCTTTCAGTTGATAATAGATATGGTGTTTATATTCACCCAAAGTATTATTCTACAAGTCAATCAATGGTCTTGAGAATATCATGTAAGTTTGTACCTATTGAAATGCAACAATATTTCTTCAGAACATTGTGTATCTTTTTAACATTCAAATGCCGCCAACAAAAATATTTAGGTCACGAATCTGTAGGTTGTTCATGGTTGAGATTTTGGTTTTATGTCCATTGTCCGATGATCACTGGGTGAGTTTAAAGCATGAGGGTGAAGTAAAGAATTGTAAGAGGCAGAAACAAAACCGTCGGAATATCTGGACATAGAATAATTTCAAAGGTTCTTTATCTATTATATATTTTGAAAGCTGTAGGGTGAAGCAAAATGGATGCATCTTCCCCACATTTTGAGATCTTGATGGTGTCAACTGATACTCCTTTTGCCGTTCATCACCTGCGGTGAATTTTAGCCAAAACATCCTGTACAAAAATATACTTACTAGTCGATATTCCGATTCTCGTTAGAGTTCAGCAAATCCAGTGGGTTCTTGAAATTTCTCAAATGAGTGAAGGATCACAGAAACAACTACAGCATGATGCAGTAACTAGCGCCTGACGAAAACCACATTTAGTACTCTTCATCTAATAGCACAACAATTCATAATATGATTCATCAATGATCAAACTCAAGATATAGTAACTTATTTCAGTTCTTGTATTAAGAGCTAACAAAACATAACGCTGATAGCGTATATCCCCGATCAATCTAGTTTCGAGCTTATAACTATAGCAAACAGGTTCCTTGTATATGAAATCAACTTGTTATTTCAAACAAAACACGTCTAAAGAAAACAATGTAACACATTAAGTAGTGGAGTTATTAAACAGACAGCCACTTCTCCAAGAACCAAGACTCCAATACAAACTCCATTATACAAATCTACAGAAAATAACCTTAACCTGTCCAAAATGAGATCTTAAACTTTAACTTTTCCAGCCAGCATAAATGCCTTGTACACAACATCTCTCACTATGTCTGCACCACCCCAAGCCTCCTCCAACTCTTTCACCACCTCCGTTGACACCAAATCCACGCCTTTTTCCTTAGCAGTTGCGATAGCAGACCAAGACCTCACTAGCCTCAAGTATCCCTCAAACGACAACTTCATTGGTATATCGAGAAGAACCGAATTCCCCTGAGAACCCAGCCCTACACTCTCAAAAGGAAACGGAAGCGTATTATAGTCATCGTGTATGTACTGAACCTTTGTGTGCCAGTAAGGCAGAGTCGTCTGGAACCAACGGCTCGTTGCAGCGTCAAAGGTAGGCGTTATCTCAATGTGCTTATAGCCCCAGACGGCTATAACGCCTCCTGGCTTCTTGAGAACTCGAGCTGCTAGAGAGTAGAAACGTGCCAAATCAAACCAGTGGACTGCTTGAGCAACGGTGATTAGATCAACCGAATTATCGCCCCCGATTAAGGCCACGAGTTCGTCGTCGGTCATGGACAGTGGTGTGTGCACGTAGCGAAGTCGTGGATGCCGCATTGCGTAGTTTAGCTGGGACTCGCTTATATCTGTCCCAATCACTTGCTCATAATATTCAGCAACCTGGTATGCAGACAGTGCAGTCAAGTTTCAATATTGAACAGATTTCGACAAGGAATTTTGTCTATAAGTTTATTATGAGTATTATGATGATGAGATGGGGTACTAACACCGATGGCAGCCTGGCCGCTCCCGGTGCCGACATCCCAGGCGAGAGTGTGGTGTGGCGTGAGTTCAGCAAGCATCTTATACCACTGCCTCGGATATGTTGGCCGACCTTCCACGTACTTCTCCGCCTGCTTGTCGAACAGCCCTGCCATTTTTTCTAGTTTATCCGATCATTGAATCTGTGATCAGCATCATATAAGGATTTTCATCAAATGTGAGAAACTGCTTGGATGTTTCAAAAAGACAAGTTTCCCACCTAACGCTTTAAAAAATTAAAGATCCATACATAATTTAATGTTTGAGCTTATGTTGTTCTGTGTCAGCACCGAGAATAATTCAAGACTATAAGAGTCACAAGAATAACTTCAGGCATACAAAACAAGCTGGCATTAAAAAAGAAAAAAACTAACAAAGAGATCTCCTACAAAATAGCGTAGTTATTAATTCGTCTTCATTCTTCTCTTTTCCTTATCTTATCTTTTATTTTTCCTACTCAATGTAACACATATTCTTTTGGGGTTCTAGTTTCAACATTATGCGTTTGTCTCTTTTGTAATCAAGATATATAGAGTTAAATGAAAAAGGATCTATGAAAGTCCATCCACAAAACAGTGGAATAGAGGCTTTCAAAATATGCAAAAGAGCGATTAACAAAAAAAATAAAAAATGCAAAAGAGCCCACTGGCTAAGCTGTAGGCGGCACTATTACAATTAACATGTTTGAAATGTGATTTGGGCCAAAGATTCTAAAATTAAGCAAAAGGTTTACTAGCAAATGCTTGGTGGAGAGTGAAATCTTGGTGACACAACTTGTAGTTGTTACTTGTTAGTAAGTGCAAGTTTCAAGTCACGAGTAACTTTAGTTCATTTAAGCAAAAAGACTTTATTCACCAAATTTTTAAGGGATAACTTCAGTGATTATCATAGTCAATGTTAAGATCTCTCTATAAAATTCAGCTTATCATTACAGTTTTTTTTTTTATTTATTTATATATATATATATATATATATATATATATATATATATATATATATATATATATATATATTAGCTTATCTTTACAGTTGAAACCACAAAATCATATAGGGATAATTACAGCTACACCCCTGAGGTTTGGTGTAATTACAGATACCTCCCATGTGGTTTGGGAAATTACAATGACCTCCCCTGAGGTTTGGAACCTTACACATACACCCCCTCTACAATTTGAGAGTTGTTTGAGTGTAAGCAGTGTTCTCATAACCGGACCGGACCGGACCGGCCGGTCGAACCGGTTCGACCGGTGACCGGCCTCTGGTCCGGTCTGGTTTGCATTTTCAGACCAATTGATAACCGGCCCGGAAAAAACCGCTCAAAACCGCCGAAAACCGGTAACCGGTGGCCGGTTTTGGCGGTCCGGTACTACCAAAGTAAAAAATAAAAAAAAATAAAAAAAATTATCTATTCTGCCCCCAAAACAAAAGAATAGACTCCGCCTCTCCTCGATCACATCGCCGCCGCTCCGCCCTTCTAGCCTTCCTATGACGCCCAACAATACGTATTTTGTTACTTTTGGCAAAAGAGAAAGAAGAAAAATAGATTAGATGAAGATAAAGGTTTTGGATGGATGGAGAAGATGAGGAATCAATTGAATAAAAAAAAGAAATAGAGAGATTCATGAGATTAAGGTGGTGTTTGCAAATGCTTATAAAAAGAGCTTGTTCAATACTTTTGCTTAAAGCTACTTTAAATGGCTTTTAATAAAAAGTCGGGAGTGTTTGCAAATATTTTTAAAAAACTACTTAAATCATTAATTAGGTGTTTGCAAAAATTAATGAGAAGTAACTTTTCTATTTAAAAACCTTTCAAAAATAACATAATTCCAAAAGCAGCTGGGGAAGCACCCATGGGCATGCTTTTAGGGCTTGTGCTTTTTCTGACTTTCTTTTAGACAAGCAAAAGCAAAAGTCAGCATTCCAAACACTAAAAATGTGCTTTTGCGGCTGCAAAAGCCAACAAGCTCCTTTTATAAGCATTTGCAAACACCACCTAAGTAGGGAAAGTGTGACTATAGGAAGTTACAAAACATAAATAAGGAGACTGAAGATTTATAAAATTTTGAGCGTGCGTGAGTGATTTAAAAAATTAGGAAAGTGATTAGAGTCATAATTAATTACTAATTAATGACTCTTGATTGCCAAAATTAAATGCTAATTAACCATTCTATTTTTTCAAATTCTCAACCACCTATACGGCTATAAGCAATTAATTAAAGTACTTTTAGTAAGTATTTTGCTTGAGTTTTAATTACTCTTTACCATTCAAATGTAATTAAGGTAAAATATTCTAATAAAGTGTCTTAACTTTAATCTTTTTTAGTAATTTATTTAATCAAGTACTCTAGTTATTTTTTGTGTATAAATAATAACCCTTGGCAGTGACTTAATTACTTAGAAGGTTTCAAACTTGCACATTTTCACATAGAATTTATAACAGTATTTTCCATTGACAAAAGGCTACTCTAACACAAAAAACACAAATACTAAAATGAGGAAGCATTTAATTATATATATATATATATATATATATATATATATATATATATATATATATATATATATATATATATATATATATATATTCTTAGTATAAGATTATGAATAATTTGAGAATATTAAAAGAATTGTATAAGATATATTTGTTGACTCTATTTGTTGGTTTTGACTTTTTGTACCGGTTCGACCTGTAAAACCTGTAACCAGTAAGATCACTGGTTCGGGGTCCGGTCCTGTTCTGAGAACACTGAGTGTAAGTCATGATAAAATTATGCTTATTATACTTACACCCCTAAAGTTTGGTATATTTATGAAAGTAATCCTTAATGTTAGAAAAAATAAAATTAAATACTCCAAATAATTTTAGAAAATACTATATGACTAACTAAAAATATAAAAAGTATTTAAATTATTTAATAATTTAATCTAATCTTAATATTTTAATTATTTTGTAAAGATATATAATTTCTTGTTTTTGTTTTTGTTTTTGTTTTACTTTTAATAATCTCATAAATTTCATTATAGTTCCATATCAAATACTATTACTCGTGCCCACAGAATTTTCAGTTTATCACAACAAAAAAAGAAGCATTTGGTAAAATAATACATATCTATGCAATCTCCGGAAAAAAAAGAGGCAAGAAATAGAAAACTCAATTGTAAAAACTCTTATTTGCAATGAAAATTAACAAATATGACAGAATTAATCAAGATTTTCACAACCCATTTAAAAAAATGAAGAATGATAACAAAACTACCAGCAACAGTAACAATAGAATTAACATCCTTGGATCAGACATGATCACTTGTTTTAGGTAGCAAGTTTTTGTTGAACTTTTGACAAAATAAATAACCTAAATGCACTATATTTACTGAAACCAATTTTCGGTGTGTTATCTTCTTCTATTAATAAAATAATTGTTAGTTAAAAATTGCAACTAGAATAAAGGCATAAAGATGAGTAATCAGTTAAGTTTTGACCGAGATTTATGGAAATTGTTTTAAAGAAAAAACTAAAAGTTAAGTGTCTTGATTCAAAATAATATTTTGGATTAGATTAACTTATTTTTAAATTTAAATTTAAATTTAAATACTTTTTATATTTTTAGCAAATAATATAGTAGTTTCTAATACTATTTGGAGTGTTTAATTTTAATTTTTCTATCAGCAATGATTATTTTTTACAAAAAAAAATACCAAACTTTAAGAGTGTAAGTATAATTAGTATAATTTTATCATGACTTAAACAAGCCTTAAATTGTAGAGGGGAGGTATGTGTAAGGTTTCAAACCTCAGAGGAGGTCATTGTAATTTTTCAAACCACATGAGAGGTATGTGTAATTACACCAAACCTCAGGGGGTGTAGCTGTAATTATCCCAATCATATAGTAGTAACTTCACTTCAAGGCTAAAATTAATACAAAAAGTAAAAGTAAGTGATTGAATAAGGTGTACATCAAAATACAGATACACTCACATATACACTTCTCTAAGTCAATTTGTTATGAAATTTTCATATTCTGGATTTAGCACCCATAATCACGTAGGTGTTTTTAATTTACTCAAGCAACAAATAATTCAACAATATACTAATTTTCTCCAATTCGTATCAAATAACTAAACCATACAATTGTAGATTTCTAACTATAGTTTGTTTGTGTTTTGAAATAATCATCTGATTCAGAATACCATCATTACCTGGAATTAAGATATTTAGTTTTGGTGTTTTGTTTAACAAAGAAAACTATTTTTTCTCATAAGATTAACATCTTTAATGTATTTAGATGACATGGTAATAATATTATAATTGTTGTATTTGCCCAATATACCTCTAAAATCATAAATTTGTGGGCCCTTTTCATCTCTTGCAAACCGATTTCGATCTTTCTACATACATGACACACACATCAACAAGAAACATTGTAATGCAATGTAATGCAATCAGCGAGGTAAGTCCCACATCATCTGGTTTTTAAAATATTCCCATCAAATATAGATGTTACCATTTGGGGTGTGGTTTTCAAGGGGTTTACGGACTAATCTTGCGAATTAGACTTAATGAGGAACCACTGTTTACAAAACTTTGAATTCCGAGGTGGGTACCAGCGATTGGCTGTTCATATTGGAAATCCCAGTCTTTCTATAAATCAATTTTTGGACAATTATTTACATGAACTGATGAACCCTATTACGGTGCCTTGTGTAGTTTCACATCAATTTTCGATTTTGATTATCTTTACTGGCTCCAGGTGGTTTGTAAGGACGTTTTGGGAATATTGAAATGTTTATGAGGATAAAATGGTCTTTTTTAATTTGATTGAGCCCAGATTTTATGAATCGTAGGTCAGGTGGTCGGATTGCTTAATGGATGAATGGTGTGCCACGTCACCCTAATCTTTAGTAACCCAACTTAGACTCTAGCCATCCAAACACGAAAAATGGCCTGACTACAAATTTATAAGACCTTACCTGTGCAACCAAACTGGGCCTTAGTCATTGGGCAAGATCACGGTCAAAGTTGGCTAACTTTTAAAACTAAACTATCATTTGGACTCAAATTATGGTACTATTAGAAGTCTTTAATATATATATATATATATATATATATATATATATATATATATATATATATATATATATATATATATATATATTAGGTGTGTCTGTGTATATATGTAATACCCTAGACTATTAGGCCTTTGTTAGTCTCTTATTTCATTTTAACTTCACCAATCCTCTCAAGAATTAAAAAATAAACCCCATGTATTATAATGTCGGAAGCAAAAGCCCTCCTCCAACCATGGATTGCTCTGCACTCACCAGATATGCAAATGGCATGGGTTCGAGAATTTTTTGTGCGAAAATTACAATTCTACCATTAAGTTATTCTTTAAGGAATAATAATTTATTAAACCAAATAAAAAAAAGATATAAATAGGAAAATAATATAGAAACATGAAACCAAAAAATATGTCTACCGGGCACCTCCACCCCCTTCAATAAGATGTTTAACCCCCTTTAGTAAGATGTTTATTACCCTTCAAGGACAAATAGAACAACAAAACCCATATCACCACGTTTTCCCCGACGGAAATCTCATTGTAAGAAAGATAAAGTATGTGCAAGAACGAAATACCTGAGATTGTACAAGAATCTTTAGTAGAAAAGTGCTCGCCCGGGGCTAGCTACACTACAAGAAATTCGCTTATTAGTGACCGACTTTTACAAACGGGCAAAATTCCGTTTGTAAAAGTTGGTTATTACAAACGGATTTTCCGTTTGTATAAGTCGAAAAACTTATACAAATGGACTGTTTGTTTGTAAAAGCCCAAAAACTATTAGAAACAGAAAATACGTTTCTAATAGGTCTTCTACAAACGGATTTTCTGTTTGTAGATATTAGTGACGGAATTTTTGTCACTAATATTTTGGGCGCCAAAAAAAAAAAAAAAAATTGGCGTCCAGCTGAATGGCAGGTACTAGAAACGGGCAACCCATTTTTGGTGCCCGCCAAATACTAGTGACGAGCAATTTGTCACTAGTAACGGCAATAGTGACGGATTGCCCGTCACTATTGCATGTGGTTATTACAAACGAATATTTCGTTTGTAATAACCTTACTAGAAACGGATATTCCTTTTCTAGTAACCCGAGCTTATAAAAGCGGGCCTTTTTCGTTTCCTTTAGTATAGGCGTTAAATCGTGTTGATGTTGTTTGTGTAGCGTATATTGTCGTCTTTATTGTATGTTATCGGTTATTTATGTATATTAATCGCTTATCGTCTTCTCATGGACCTGCAGTTGACAAATAGCAAATTAACACAGATAGTGGAAATAGGCAAACAACAAATTACAAAACAACTGATTACATAAGAATTGAATTACGTACACGAAAAACTACTTTTATTTTTGTTGAATTAATTAAGAATAGAATTCATAACTCAACATTACATTAGAATTGAACAAATTAAACAAAACAAATCTTAAATTTTAATAAATTAATTGAACTTGTTTCGACGGACAACTCCTAATTAATTAATTACATATATAATTAGAATCAACTAAATATAACTAATCTTGACTTTTCTCAAATAAGTTTAACTTAATTGAATAAATATTACATAAGAACCAGCTTACTTAGACTTAATCTTGATTTTTACCATGAATAGATGTTATTTGAATGAATAACTCCTAATTACGTAAGAATAGAACTCCGTACATGGAAAACTACTCTTTATTTTTGTTGAATTAATTAAGAATAGAATTCATAACTCAACATTACATTAGAATTGAACTAATTAGACAAAACTAATCTGAAATTTTAATAAATTAATTAAACTTGTTTGGATGGACAACTCCTAATTAATTAATTACATATATAAGAATCAACTAAACATAACTAATCTTGACTTTTCTCAAATAAGTTTAACTTAATTGAACAAATATTACATAAGCACCAAATTACTTAGATTCATAATTGAAAAAAATAAATAATTGTGAAAACCTTTAGAAACGGGGTAGCCGTTTCTAAAGGGTGCCAACACCTTTAGAAACGGCTCTCCCGTTTCTAAAGGTTTTCACAAAATTTCGAAAACCTTTTAGAAACGGAGTTTCCGTCTCTAAAAATTGTTTTAGTAACGGAAAATCCGTTTGTACTAAACGAAAACGTTTTACAAACGGAATTTTCGTTACTAAAAATCACTAATAAGACTTTTACAAACGGAATTTTCGTTTCTAAAAAATAAAGAACTAATAATAACGGAAAGTCCGTTTGTAAAAAGTACTACAAATAAAAATAGAAATAAATTTTATTTATAAATACATGCGGGTTTTTTTTTAAAAAAAATAATTAGTTTTACAAACGGAGAATCCGTTTGTAAAGGTCGAGGCGGGATTTTTCAAATTTTCGAGAATTTTTACAAACGGAAATTCCGTTTGCAAAAGTCAAGGCGCAAAAAATGAAAATTTTGAAAATGTTTACAAACGGGAAATCCGTTTGTAAAAGTTGAGGCGGGAGTTTTAAGTTTTTGAAAATTTTTAGTAACCAAATTTCCGTTTCTAAAAGTTTATTAGAAACCAAATTTCCGTTTGTAATAATGTAGATCCATCTATATATAGTTCCACCCTCTTCATTTTTTCAATATCATCAAACACAAATAATTTCTCTCCAAATCTCATCTACTCTTCTTGTGTTTTTTTTTTCAATATCATCTACTCTTGTTGTTTTTTTATATATATAGATATATCTATGAATACACTATTGTTAATTAAATTAGTTTTACATTTATAGTTATATAATTAGAGTTATATAATATATAGTGTATAGATCTTCTAGTTAATATAATTTTACCATGTTATAATTGTGGGTTAAAAAAAAAGTTTGGCATGAGTGATTTAAAGAAATTTGTTATTAATAAACATTAATAGATTATACCCAAATATTTAAAAATTACCAGATTTTTCTGCCAATTCTTTTTTTATAATTTTCGAAACACATTACAAACAGAATTTCCGTTACTAATAATCCGTGATTTATTAGTAACGGATTTTCCGTCACTAATAGTTTTTATTTTTACAAACTACAATTCCGTTTCTAATACTTTTTAACCTTTACAAACGGAATTTCCGTTACTAAAGAGTCTCTTTAAATTTATTTTTTCAAAAATATATTTCGGAATTTTGATTTTTAAAAACCGATTTTCCGTCTCTATAAGCCTGTAATTTTCCGAAAATTTTGATTATTACAAACAAATTTTCCGTTTCTATAACTGAAGGCTATTTTCGGTATTTTAGGTTTTACAAACGCATTTTAGTGACGGGTGTTTCGTTTGTAAAAGTTTTCGATCTTTAGAAACGGACCATCCGTCACTAGTAGTGGAAACGGATTCGGTTGAAAAGTCATTAGTGACGAGACCAGTAGCGACGACTTTTAGTGACCAAAAATCCGTTTCTTCTGGTCTTTACTAACGGATTTTTGGCCTTTACAAACGGATTCGTCCATTTGTAAAACTCGTTTTTCTTGTAGTGCTAGCGCAAAGCCAACCCGCATTGGATTTTTATGATCCTGAACTCCCGATGCAATGTATTTGGATCTCACATCGGTGTTATGACATATTAGTGTGGGGATTATGTGGTTTTGGACTCTTCCACCTTAATAGTTAACTTTTGATGTTGTGTTCACTCAAGATCATATCAAAATATGTTGGAGTATGAGAATTAGCTGTTGTTCTTGTATAGGTTTTTTATTTATAAAGTTGCATTCAACTAGCAAGGGTTTACAGGTTGAATTTAGAATTTAATAGTAATAACTCTTTTGCATGCTTAAATACGTGGCGAATCTATTCTTTCTAACTTTTTGTCATTAACAGTATAGAAGAGCATTTTATAATATTAATAGGGGTTCATATTGTTTTTCTTTAAAACAAAAATTGTGTGAAAGCAATAGGAGTTTTGATTGTTAAAGTAGTATTTATATGTTGAATGTGTGTGTGAAGTGTGTCTAATGCATATGGGCTTAACAGTGCGTATGTCATATGAAAAATGTATATAGATAGGTGCGGATTTGCAATGCTAGTTTTCATTAACGTGTGGAAAGTTATCATTCATGGTTTGTCTTACTAGAAGCGAGAAAATTCCATTTTTATACCTTAACTTTGGCCCTATTTATTTTTTTATACATTAATTTTATACTTCACGTTTTTGGTACCCTGATTTGGCAATTTTTTCAATTTTGGTATCCCGGTAGCGGCGATTTCAGTATCTCGCCGGAATTTTTCACGTGGGACTAAATTTAGGGAATTTAACACCAGTCAAACTCTCAATTCACCCACTTGCTACCTTAGAAGCCACGTGGAAAAAATAGAATAAATAAAATAACAAGAAAACAAAGTCCAAGGTGAAAAGTGGGTGAGTCGGAGTGTGACCGAAGTCAAAATCTCCAAATTTAGTACCACGTGAAAAAAGTCCGGCAAGATATTGAAATCACCACTACCGAAGTACCAAAATTGAAAAAAATGCCGAATTGGGTTATCGAAATCGTGATCAGTCAAATTAAGGTATGAAAAAAGAAATGGTGTCAAATTAGGCTATGAAAAATGCAGTTTTCCCGACTTGAAACAATTGATTAATGTAAAAATTTGGTGAGTATGTAAATCGACAAATTAAATTTGTGAGTTATAAAAGTCAAACATCAAGCATAATGCAAATAAAATAGTATTTAGGAATTCGTGTATGCATAAAATTGAACAATATATATATATTCGCGGGAGAACAGTAGGAGTATGATTTTAGACATATTGAAGAGCATAATTTGTGAGAAAAAACACTCTTACTACAAGTATAATAATAGTCCGAAAGTTATTTAGTAGCAATATTTAAAAAAAATTCAACTTTGGTCGTCTAACTTGGTTTCGATTCGCAAATGCTCCTCTAACTTGACACATATCAAATTAGTCATGTAACTTGCAAAAAATTCAATTTCAATCCTCATGCGTCAGAAATTACTTAAATTGATCGAAATCACATACGTGACCCCAATTTGAAGATTTTCGATTGCTATTAATTCACATATGTGAACCCGCACGTGTGACTCCACCTGGCAAAATTTGGGACAATATCTCAAAAATGCAGTTTTCCAAGTGGCGTCACATGTGCGATCAATTGTGAATCCTAAATCCTCAAATTGAGTCACGTGGGTCAACACGTGCTCGAATTCGGTTAAATTAAGTAATTTTGGCACTAGAGGACTTCAATTGAAGTTTTCGGCAAGTTATGAGGTTAGTTTGATGTGGTGCCAAGTTAGATGACCATTTGTTAATCGAAGCCAAATTAGAGAGTGAAAGTTAAAATCTTTCCTCTGATCTAGCTACACAATCACTCAGTTTCTCTGCAAGTGGCACCAATATTGAGAGTGAAATCCTAACTTTTATTAAAGTCCTTTATACCTGAGTTTCAAAACATACGCCCATATAATTGTTTTTAAGTGGCAAATATTATCATGAGCATATTTTTATTAGTATCTGCCTACTGTATAATTTGGCATTCTCCAGTATACTTTACATGTTAATAATATTAATTTTTGGGATGATATAAAAATTCCTAAAAATAGAGCAACAATTTGTAAAATTTCATCTTTACTATGTTGATTGATTGTCTTATTCATTCCTGAATTCGTGTTACCTTATGTCCACATGTAGTGTAGATACATATCAATTAAATAAACCATCTCCATTTGTTAACTAAATAATTTATTTCCAAAGTCGTCGAATTTTTTTTCAATTCATAGACTTTGTTTAACTCTTTACTTTAGGTTCTCTTAAATATAGGACAAAACAAGAGAAAATTTAAGATAGTCAAACAATTCCCATAGGTAATTGCTTTGTATGACGTTCAAGAATAATTTGAATTTCAATACAAGAATTTGGTTGTATCATATCATGGAGAAAAGATGCTTGATATATTTTGTACTTAGGTAAAAGTCACATTTGTATTGTGGATTGAGACTTTTTATTTTGTACCTTTTCTTTTTTCCCTTGGGTGAATTTACTATCCAAAGGCAATATGCTTATTTAATAATGATAATAATAATAATAATAGTTATAATAATAATAATAGTAATAGTAATAGTAATAATAATAATAATAATAATAATAATAATAATAATAATAATAATAATAATAATAATAATAATAATAATAATAATAATAATAATAATAATAACATGATCGCTTCAACAACAACAACAATGACGATAATAAAAAAAATAACAATAATAATAGTGATAGTAATATGGAGACCACATTTCTTTTCTATATTCATCAAGTTTATTGTCATTTTTATGCTCTTGAAATATTTTTTTTTTTGACAATTAAACGGTATATTATTGCATTTTTTCTTATTTTATGTCTTTTGTAACTTTAATAAGTAATGGTTTTACGTATTTGACAGATAATTCAATATGGGTTACTTGTTTTATATCAATAAATATAATCTTTCCCTTTGAAAATAAATTTTTGGCTAGTGATATTGCCAAAGCAACAATTGTTGTTGCA
This sequence comes from Misopates orontium, assembly GCA_946800315.1. Lineage (NCBI taxonomy): Eukaryota > Viridiplantae > Streptophyta > Magnoliopsida > Lamiales > Plantaginaceae > Misopates > Misopates orontium. Next base: position 15,108,836 of record OX326950.1, on the reverse strand, counting down.
AGAGCAATTCTTTAGAATTCTCTAATTTGCGCTTCCTAACAAATTTAACTGAAGTGAGTCTTTAAATTTCTATATTGCTCTTTGTCTTAATTAAGCATTTCATAATTATAGCAACTTCACATATTCATATAACATATCAGAATGCATTGAGATTTTTTATTTCCTTATATATTTTTGGTTAACAGACAAGTTAATAAATTTCTTTTTCTGGCACATTCTTTCTCCACTCTTGACTACTTGAGAATCATAGGAATAATATATAATAATATTCAAAATAAAACATCATAAATCTCGCTGAATGATTGATAATAATTAAAACTTATTAAAATGCTCAAATTTAAAACTTTATTATCTTGATTTGTATAGCAACATTATTGAACTTTAAAACTTCTTTGACATTACTTTCAAAATATAAATATGTGTTATGTTTAAAGTATTTGCAAAATGTTTGATTTCCATAAGTCCAAAAGTCTTCTAATATCTGTTATTCATTGTCAATTTAATTTCTCTGAGTATGAATAAAGGATCAACGTAATTTCTTAATGGGATATTTTGATAAGAACAGCAAGTTTAAGATTCTCATTATGATTTGTTCAAAAGAGAAATAATGCTGAGTTTTAATACATTAAATTTTATAATCTTAAGTTACTATATTACAAAGTGATATATCGAGAAATTAGAATCAATTAATTATGGAGATTTGAAGTTTACCTTTTAAACTAAATTTTGTAATCTTAAGTTGCTATGAATAAGAAGTGATATATTGACGGATTAAAGTCATTATGGAGATTAAAATGAACCATTTTTAAACTTTAACTAAGAAGACTAAATCAGAGAAATAACAAATAATGTTTTGGCAACAATAACTGTTGTTTTGGCAATATCGCTAGCCTAAATTTTTATGTCATATTCCTAATAATTTTGTTGATTACTGGTTGGTCTTAATAACGAAGGTCAATTAACTAATCGATAAAGGTGAGCATAACAGAGAACAACTAAAAATTGCTGAAAATTTAAGAATTTTGCTATCATTTGCCTTATTGTCCTACGTCTTGGCTGGTTAAGATGCGCTAAATTCGACAGGGAAGTTCAATTTCTCACAGTACTTATTTTTTATAAATTAGGGGGTAAGGTATGTTGTGTTTTAGTGGGGAAAAATAAATAAATAAATAAATAAATAAATAAATATATATATATATATATATATATATATATATATATATATATATATATATATATATATATATATATATATATATATATATATATATATATACACACACAAAAATCATTTGTAAGGTTCGGAAGACATAGGTTTACAAATTTTTCGATTTTGCTCATGCATAATTAATAATTAATAGATCCGATTCCTTGTCAATACAGCACATAATTAAATTTAACAACAATAATACCACAAGAACATTGTCATATATGATCATATCTCGCAGGAAATTAAATTACAGGAAAACTGAAACAAACTAAACCTATGTGTTAAGGAAGTTATATTACAGGAAAATTGTAGTAAAGTACATATAACATTAATTAAGTTCAGATATATAATTTTAGAATAAATTAAGGCCCATCAAGCTTGGCATTCCAGGGGAACATTCTGAACATGAGCTGCCTCAACTCCATTGTTTTTCAGGTGAGGAACTACTTGAACTTTCAATATTGGATCTGATGATGCATTTAATTTCACAATATCAATAATTTGCTGCGTCAATTCAGGAAAATTTCGCTCATCCAATAGTATAGTTTGCTTTTGTATTTCCGGAAGCTTTTGTTCACTTGTTTTGCTTGCATTTTTGTACACGAAATAGAGCACCATCTGAAGGATGCCGAAGGCAAAGCCTAGCACATTTGGAATCTGCATGCATAAAAAAATATATATATATTTGCTAAATTAGATTCATTAGTCCTTTTGTCTTTCTCATCTTCGTTTGCCTAAAAAAAAAAGGAAAGAAGGAAGAATAAAGGTTGAATATCAATGCTTTGTGGATAAACTTACAGCGATGTTAAAATCTTTGAGCAAAAGGCCATAGAAGAACCACATGACCGCGCTGAGCGTGAGAAAGAATGATAGAAGAAATGGCATGTACTCGACGCTCTTGGTTTGTATAACTTTTCTCTGGAAAAAACAAATATATAGAAAACTGATCAGTTAATTCTCATGTCTTAATTTCGTTTGAGAAAAAAATTGAAATTATGCTGCATGGTATTTATATATATATGTATAAATATATGTGTATATGTTTCTATTGTGCCTTATATTTATACTTACCACAATGCCTAGTGGAGCAACAAACACACACAAGGAGAATACTAGACAAATCCATCCAACAATACTAGCGCGTTTAGTAGCTCTCACAAGATACTGAGTCGAGAGAACAATAAATCCAAATCCACAAACAATAAGTATAACGATCATCTTCAAAGTTTGTATCTGCATTTGAAATGGCATCCCATCATCAACGTTAGAATTACAAAATAAAGAAGATATTCGTGAGCTTATATCTAGACGAAAAACATACATATCCATGACAATTTAATAAATAATCTTTGGAGTAAGCGTACCCTCGACTTCTTTGGTGCATAGAAAATGTGAAAGGCAATGTATATGGTTTCAATGAAACAGCCAACCGAGTTGATCGTGATGAGAAAAGTGGCGTCGGTCTTGAGAAGGGCATAGTATATCCAGAGCATGGCACTGAACAAAGCAACCACATATGGAATTGATTGAAAACCTTCGCTTGTTTTCTTCTTGTAGATGTGATAGAAAGTTTGTCTGCATGCAGTAAAGTTGTATACAATTATCCTAATGCATTGATGTTTTAGCTACCGCTGTAAACTCGGATAACTAAATGAAGTGAACTTACACTGGAGCCAGAAATACCATGAAGGAGACAATATTACCTACAAAAAATAAAAGAAAATACATTAATCATTATCCCATGCAGGAGTGGCTAGCTCAAGAACATTTGACTTATACAATTAAATCCAACCGATACTTAAATTTCAGTTCGAAGGAGAAACCAATCAATAGTTGAAGTTTTTTTTTTTTTTTTTTTTTCAATAACGATTAACCGTGAAGTTGGTATTTAATTATAACGGTACCATATCTCTCGGTTTATAAAAGTTATGACCAACTTGAATGAAATAGCTAAAAATAGAAAGAATAAAAATGTTGATAAAACATATGAAGGGTTAATTAAATTAGTTACCGAGTAATCCAAATGCAAATGCCCAGTGTCCAGCCATATCTTCAAGAAATACTAGAACACGTAGATCTATAGAAGGAAAATACTACAACAACCTGATGATGGACAATATCGAATGTTAGCGCTGCCTATTTATATAGAGAGACTAGGACACTTGTACAACAGTATACTATGAAGCATAGCCAATAAATTATTTAATAATAGAAAGTGATTGAAAGATTTTATTAAATTTTAATAAAGAAACGTAACTTTTCTCCAGATAATAAAATTTATAGTCCATCATGAGGGGCATATTAGTCTTTCACCCGTGTTAGTCCAAACATCATGGGATATACGGCTTTCGACTCATGGCAAATGTTCTCCGATTCAGCAATTATTCAATGAGAGGATAGCAATTATTAGTTGCCACTAGGCATCAATTATATGTAGTGGGGTCTTCATCTCTTTTGATCCTAACTTAAAGATTAATAAGGTACGAAATAGTGTGATGGATGTAAATGAAGATATGGTTTTGTACGTAAGGTTATCTTGTGTTGTGTTGGGTGCTTTATGTCATATTTGGATCAGTACTATCGTTTCAACTTTCGAAATGGCTATGCATGAGAGAACAATTTCTAGTTTTATTCTTCTTCTTTTTTTTTTTTTCCCTTTTCACATTCATTTGTGATATAACTATGAGAAGTTATTTCAAATAAAGCGACTAGTGTGGAATTGTAAACCATACATATAATGTCGTTGGGCAAATGGCAACTTCATGTAGCAATATAAACTAACTAAACAGACAAAACTACAAAAGCACTTAAGTAATTCTGGAACTAATTTGCACATTAGTCCTTTAAATTTTTGGATGTTCATGAAAAGAGTTTACTTTATAATTGGTGGCAAACATTTGAACTCATTTATCTTCCCTTAGTTAACATTTACATATGGTTTCTAAATTGTGTTATAACTTTTTTATTAATTGTAAATATTGTAGTCCTTTGTTTTTTTGTTCAAAAAATAACGTCTTTGTCTTCAGTATATATCTTTAAATTTTTATTGATCGGCGTATATTTCATAATTATTTTGATTTGGTGAAATGATTTTAATTTTTCCGATAAGCGATACTTTTTTGTGTTGGTGAACTGATTTTTATGTTTTAGAGTTTACGCGTAAGCTAGACAATTATGAACTGATCTTTAGAGAAAGAAAATAAAAAGTTGCTACCTTATTAATTAATGTGAAAGACTATACATTCGCAAGTTAAAGAAAATATGGACTAATACTGTGGGAGAAAATATGTGAATTGTAAACCAAGTGATGCCAGGGAATGTATATTCAAGTTAAGAAATTTTCAAGCCTATAATTAACCAGCCGATTTAGTTTATTGTTGTCTTTTGATGTTTACCTACTTAGTAATACTTTTATCGTTCCTCAGAAATTCCAGTTGATTGGGAAGTAAGGAGTGGTAACCTACAATATTATTTTCTCTTATAACTATATAATAAATTTAATTTTTGATAGCTAGCCTCTTCCATTGTTTTCTATTGGTTTGCTACGATTCTTTGGTGAGTAGAAGCCCGAAAACAATTAGAGGATTTGGATATAAGTTTCATTTGAAGTGTGAATGTTTCTACTTAGGGTTCATATTACCCATTCAATATTATATTTTTTTTTTTGAACACCATTCAATATTATATTTAGCCGATATTATAAACATATAATTACCCATACACGATTAAAGAAAATAGATAAAAGAAATGTTGAAATTAAATAGAAGAAAAGTCTCTTTTTCATCATATACTTGCATGCAAAAAGATAAAGAGCGCACTCCATTTTGATTGTGATATCTGTCTTCATGTGGGTGGAAATTTGTTTGGAAAAAGTTGTTTATCTTCGTTTCTGTTCAAAACTTGTGCTGCCTTATACTTTATTCCAGATGTGCCCTTCCGTTTGCCTGTTTCCACTCGTTGTAATAAGGGGTGGGAAAATGCAACTAGTGTTATGAGCCCACACCTAGATTTACATGCAAAAAGACCCTTGTTTTATTTCTGGTTGACGCAAGACCCCTCCATACGTGTTAAATTTATAACCATAATTCCCCATGTAAATATGTCATTATTGTCCTTGAGTAAAACCCTCCAAAAGCCTGGAAAGCAAACTCTTTCATTTTTTTAACACTAATTATCATCAATTAAAAGAGAGTAGCTATAACAGGGTAGCCCCGTCACGAAAAGTAGTGAATGACATCAAAAGGAACAAACTCAGAAAAACAAGACTCCTCGCCCAGCTGCCAAATATGGGCTGCAAAATTACAATGGCGATGGACAAAACGAAATTCCCATTTAGACTAAGCCTCCCTAAGCTTCCTAATTGCCAGAATGTTTGACCGAGAACTCCAGTTGCCTCAATATCTTTGTGGTTGATGAAGTCGATAACATTGACGCTATCAGACTCAAAAATAACTTTTTTCATTCAAAATTGATAAGCTAGCTGAGCCACCAAGATGATCGTCCCTACCTTGCCATTTCACTGTCAACACAATGGATGATATTAGAATAAGCAAACAACACAGAACCTGAGGAGTTTCCAAACTGTTGTTGCAGTCGAAGCACTAGAGAATGCTGCATCAGAGTTTATTTTAATCCAATTTTTGCTCGGCGGAACCCAAAACTTCTGGATCTGGGAGTTTGACTTCAATTTGATCAGAGACCTTTGAGCAACAAGGTGATCATTGGTCTGGGAATTGATATCTTTGGTCACCAACTGGATATCTTTAGGAGTTGCACCATGGAGAGAGTCGCTCCTTAGCTTCCAAATATTGGTCATAGTGACAACAACAAAGATAACCAAGTAATCCAGATTTCCATTCTTTCATCAGATGTCAGAGAGCAATTCAGATTTCCACCTTCAAAAAACTTAAGAAACTCGGAGATTGGTTTATCAAAAAAGTGGCTGAGCAAAAGGGACCATTGGAAGAGAACCAAGTAATCTCTGCCACATGACATCTAATGAACAGGTGCTAAATCGATTCAGGTTCACCACAGCAAAGCGGGCAGAACAGATCCCAACTTTTGAAAATTGAATTAAGTTTAACTATGGTAGGAAGCGCATTAGAAACACATTTCCAACAGAAGAACTTGTGGCGGTTGTGAATTACGGCTTTCCAAATGAACTTCCAGATACCAGAACGGTCACCAGATTGCCGAGCATGAACAATTGAAAGGTAAGAAGATCAGGCTGAAAGTTTCCCTGACCAAGAGGGATACCAACAGATATCCTTATTATGTTCCTGGGAAACAACAATAGGTATCTTGAGGATAGCCTTCACAATTTCTGGCAGGAATAAAGTATTTAGCATGAGAACATTCCAAGAAGTTGTATCAGTGATGATAAGATCTTTTATTTAGAACAAATATGATCAGTATTAACCAAGGGATCTTTATTTCTAACCAAAAAAAAAAAAAAAAAACCAAGGGGTCTTTATGAGATGGAATACCAAAGTCAAAATGGGGAATCCAAGCCTCTTTCCAAATATCAACCTCAGAGTTTTCAAAAATTTTAAATCTAGTTCCTTTGCTCACAAGGTCTTGGCACAACAACTAAACCGTCTTCCACTTGAGGAACCCCTAATTTCCGAAATATGAAGCTCATAAAATCAAGTTCTAGTACGGTTCTCTACTTATCTTACTCAAATTTAATGTATGATTGGCTCCTTTTTGTTTTATTTTCTTTCTCTTATAGCTCTTCTCTCTTACTCACTTCCTCTCTTCCTCAATCGGCACCAATAGGGCTAAGATCTAAGATTTCGGTGGAATTTGTGTAATATTTCAAACATAAGAGACGATTTGTATAATTTACCTGTAGTTCAGAGTAGTTTGTATAACTCTCTCTGTAATTTATTATTTCTATGTACAAGGTAATTTTGATAGATATGGTCCATATGGATGTCAACTAATAAAATCAAATATTTTATTTATTTAGACTGTATGAAAAATAGAATTCATAGGTTAGACGCATCACAAATTTACAAATTACTCAAACTAAATTATATTAAAAACCTATGTGTTGTTAAATATTGGTGTTGTTGCTACAATTGCCTTCTTCTAATTAATTACACTTTGTGTATCGTAAAACTTTCTTATCATTTTTTCTCTTTGATTCTGCGATATTAACATTAAAATGCTTATTCCAAATAATCATTATTTAATGATACACCGGATTTCTAAACTCAAATTTGCGCGGAGATCAAATGTTTAGGCTCCTGTCTTGACTCTTGACAACTATTTTCGTACGTAAAGTTCGACGTCTATTTTTGTGAATTTTTAATTAAATGGGAAGAAAATTACGCATGTTTTTCTAAGAAAAGCAACAATTATATGTAGTGCACACAATGGTATACCAAGACAAATCAACCTCACCAAGTTCTAGTAAAGTTTCATAGATGACTAATGTGTTAATCTTCTTTCATTAATATATTTGTCAACAAGCATGTAAGTTCCCCTTAATTGACAAATTAAAGTTAAAAATGAATTCCATTTCCATTTCCATCTGTTCGATTCGCAGGTGGTCAGGTGATTCCCAGGGTTCCCGCAAATTACAATTCGTATAAATTCCTGACCTTCGAACTAATTTATTTTAACAAAGAATTTTGATAGCAATTTTAAGTGGGATAAAAGCGTCAAACCCGCTAACTATATAAGATGTATAAGTTGTATTGAAAGAAGATTGTGGATGCTATAATTCTCATTGATAGTAAGAGTTACTTACAATATAAAGAGGATGACAGAATCCTAACCAAAACGGACTACCAATATACAAGGAAAGATATACAGTAAAATTAACAAAAGATAATTACAAAGCAAGAAAAGATATACAAAGATTGAGCCTAATCTTTGTTGTGTGAGGAAGTATCGGCAGTTGCTATATATTGTATACTTTGCCCACTATTCTTTAATATTTTGCAATTTGCCCCAGTACTATGGATAAATAAGATTTTTTGCCCTTTCGAATTTCCGGCGAAAATTCTCCAGAATTTGAAACGTTAATATCGGGGTTCATCATGATTTAACCTCAATTAAAATAAAATGCTCTCTTTTCCTTCATTGTTTTGTACATTTTCTTAATTTTCAAACCCTAGTTTTTATTATAAAAGTTTAGCGTTTGAAACTTAAGAAAATATAACAAAAATTGAAGTGAAAAAATGGTATTTTATTGAATTTGAGGTTAAGTTGTGATGAGCCCCATGTTCACGTTTCAAATTCCAGCAAAAATTGGCTGAAAATTCAATCAGGGGCAATTTTATTTTTTTTTTTTTTTTTTGAGTCACTAGATGATGGGGCAAAGTACCTATTTATCCATAGTACAAGGGGACAAGTTGCAAAAAAAAAATGATAGAGGTCAAAGCGCAACAGGGGTATAGTGTAGGGAGTTTGATGCTTTTATCCCTTTAAAGAATGTGAAGTACTCATACCCTGAATTAAATAATCCTTTATACAATTACTAAATTAATTAATTAACTAGTCATTGAGCCTATTGCGCTAGCTTCTAAAGCTACAAAAAGTAATGTTATTTAAGTCTTAACTAAATTTAATTTGAGGCGCTATTATGTCCTCTTCTTTCTTTCAAGTGTTGATCAATATGGATGGGATAAAGATTGGAGAGGAAACAGCTCCCTTTTCTACTTTCGAATTGCAGTCTTTATCTTATTATTTGCGCCCCCTCAAAAAAAGAAATAGACAGATCAGACGAGTAGTCATATTTGTGCTCCATATTCTGTATTGTCAGTGTGCTAGCTAATTACAATGTTAGAATTCTAGGGAACGTCTTATGTGCATGTGGCGCTACATCCTTCTCTCACATGCATGTGGCACCCATAAAATGTTATAAGCGGGGCAATAAGTAGTAAGTGGTAACCATAAAAAGGTCAAGCGGGAGAGAAAGTATTCCGAATGTAACTATAAGAGCAAATCTAAGATGATTAAAGGATCGACAACCTGTATTTGTAAAATAATTGTCTGTACTTATAAGTTGTAACATGTAAGTTATTCCAGTTATGAACCGCTTTACATGATTTGTGTAGCTATCCAGATCTTTCACAGAGAAATACTGCCAACTAGAATTCTATGATGTTGGAACCTGTACAAAGGAAATTTAAACATCTACATACAATCTTTGTTCTGACTTGTTCTTGTCATTTCTAATACAAGCATGCTCCCAGAAAATTGTGATATATATATATATATATATATATATATATATATATATATATATATATATATATATATATATATATATATATATATATATATATATATTACAGATATATTTTTCCTTCGTTCACGGTGAATGGAAAATGTGAGGATTGTCATTACACGATTCGATCATGCCCTGTGCCTCTGGTAGCCATCCTACAAAAGGGCGTTCCAAAGAGTGGCTGGATCTTCAGCACACTTGGCATGAACATTTTTCATTCTTTTTACAGATTTACAAATTCCGCTGCAGCTCCAATCATACGACGCAACACAAAAATTTCCTGCTTGTGCTCTCCATTCACATTCTGCACAAGCATGTGGATTTATAATGTAGGATTACATGGAAGATTAAATAACTCAAAAAGGATATATGTGAAAAGTCGAAAAAAAAAGAAGACACAGTAGCCATATATACCCGGTGGAGTTATACAACACATGCTGGGATCATTAACGTGCTCAACTTCAAGACCGATGAACCAAGCCCCAACTGATACATCTTCATTAGCAAATTCGTGCAGAATCGGCCTGTAACCAGTTTTAAAGGATTCAGAACACTGCACATGATAATATTTAATAACCAGTCTGATTCTTTTTTGCGTCAGATATAACTGGATAAAGGCGTAAAAAGAGATCAAGTCAGAGCTCTTGTAAGGTTCAGGCCAAAAGCATGTGAGCTGTAACAAGTGAGCATAACAGGATTGCTAAGTCCTTAATTTTACATACTGATTGTTGGCTATATGGCTTGCTAGTTGCTTTGATATGGCATATATCTGTCCACTTGCATGTCGAAAGTATTGATTTCCCTCCCCTCCGAATTTCCAATACTCAGGTTCGTGGTACTTTGAATTCCTACCGCAGACAGTTACGAGATAAAGGATATTTAAGTATCTATAAGATCGAGAAAAATAAGTAATTATAAAACAGCAGCACGGAAAAGTTCTACAGAAATACTTTTGGTACAGAACTGGTCCCGACTTCATACATCCTGCATATACTCTGGGCTTGGAGCGGTGGCGGGCGAGAGTTGCAGCTAGTGTGCCTGTATTGTCACCAACAGATGTTCAGAAGCTAAGTTCTGAAAACTTATACCTGATCATGATCTAGTTTCGTCTAGTCTGCGGGACAGTACGTATGTGTACAAAAAGAAAGCTAATATACCCAAATTCACATGAACATCATCATCCACCTTGACATAGAACTCAGCATCCCATCTTTTTACTGCAGTGGAAAAGAACGATTTTGTCTTTGCTGATAATTGATGATATCCTTCGACATGTTCCTTCAAGATGATATACTTGTCGTAAACCACTACAGCAAAAACCACTAAATGGAGGGAAGATGTACATTTGCAAATACTTACAAGCCTAAGAAAGTCATTATGGTGGCCGTCTTCTGAGTCAATTGCTTGATCCAAGATGCTGCTAGACGTTGCACTACATCAACAAATATATCAGAGACATTTCAGGATTTTTGTATCAAGATGATCAAGAAAGAAGTATAGCACTTCACCGACAAGGAAGAGAAGACTCGTGACTTTGGTTTCTTATGCATAGTAGAAAGTATTTTCTGAACAGAAGCTAAAAGGTAGACGATGACACACAAGAAGATTTCATTTTCCCAGTTCTTGCATGACTTCTCAACATGTGAGATATATATATTAAATTTTTTGACATATGCCAGATATGTCATTGCTTAATGGACAAATGCCAATTAAAAGAGACCAATCAACTAAATCCCAGAAGAATTAAAAAGAAAAAAGGACTCCTTCATTCATTCTCAATTTTTTCCTGTTTTAGGGAAAACTTGCAGATACCTTGTCATCATATGGTTATATGCTACGATCTGGATTATAGGCTTTATTAGTTATATGATTTGTAACCACTCTGAAGTATTATAGATAAATAGAACTCAGATAGTTAGCCTACCATGAAATATACAGTATAGCTTATTACTGATCAATATCAAAATCTATCCCAGAATCGGCAAGGAAAAAGATGATAAACACCAGCTGCCAATTGCCTCAGACTGACAAATATTAGTTTGATCAACAAGAAAACCAACGGAACTTAGAACTAATGCAATTCTAACATTAAACCACTACTTACATATTTGTCATGCTAGTGATATTTCAGTAATAATTAAGTTACATAACTGGACTTCTCAATATCTCGTTCTACAAGTTCAGGAATCATGAACATTTTTTTATCATCATGGTATAATAAGTAGATATATTTCCGGTTCGTGCTCAAAGAGTTCATGGTGCTAATGATGAAGCTAGATATGTATTAATAAAAAACTCCGATTACACGTTACGTTATGCATAAGCATATAACTGTAAGATGATAACTAGGAGCAACAGAATTCAGACAAGACTAAGATACAAGGACTTGAGGCAGTAAGTAACCAGACCCAAGCTTCAGGTGATGAAAGAACACAAACTTATATGTCGCATGTAAATGTTGGAAGCAGGAATATGTGTATATTCACAAAAGAAGATTATAACAGGAGACAAGAATTTGAACTGTTTTTTCTATAATTGTTTGTAACCTTGGAACATCAACTCACTGACTTTTGGCACGAATGCTGTTCGAGTACAGTATTTGGACAAATTTTTCTTTTCGCTTTCCTCTTTTTTCATAGTGATCATTTAACAGAAAACATAATCGAATCATATCCCACTGGTAAGTATTCATTTTATTAAGTAAAACGTAGAGAAACAATTATATATCTAATATGAAAGCTGTACTCATGGAATATATAGTGAAGTAATAGCTGATCAAAAAAAAAATATAGTGAAGTAATCAAATCATTCATCATAAATACATAAAGTTTGAATGCAAATACTTATAAAATTCATTAACCTGTGTCCAATCACGAAACGAACAATGATGCCTTTTTCTTGCTCGAGTTGAAGTAAGCTTTTACCTGATCAAACATAGTATGACAACCTTTTTTGAAAAAGTCACAGTTAATTGTGTTCAAGAAGAGCATAAGACAATAATTACAACCTCTTGGCATCCATGTTTCTCTAATAGAATCGCGCCTCTTTCTGCTGCTAAACGCAGTGTTTATACCTATAACCATAAATGCCTTCTTCCTCGTGACAGTATAGTCAGTATGCATGGCAATTGTAGTCAAATTCTCAAAGTTCCCTATCTTGTGAGATATTTTACTCGCTGGCAACTCCAGGCGCAACTTAGAGATAGAGGAGTCCAAAGATCTGAGATGCAAGAAGAAATCCACAAAATATATCAAATACCTTGGTCGGCTAAAACAGAAAATTACACCAATTACTTTAGGATTCCCTTCTTATGCTTTTTCTACATGTGCTATGCGTAAATTTCTTTAAGAAATGCTACTTTCTCACATTGATATGAAGGTAAGCACATATATATGTATGGATTGAGATTATTCGTTTGAAGAAGTGACACCGTATACTCACTCTATTGATTCATGTGCTTTGCTGAACTCTTCCAGCACACCGTCGTGATCCTGAATCAATTTCTATAATGCAAACAATTAATACATAAATTTTAATACTCTAATGTTTTGTCTAGCTAAAGTAAGATTTTAGAAAAAAAACTGAAACCTTCTCTGTTTCGCAGTCATCCGAGTCCTCTGAATGCAGTCTCGTGTAGGTAATATTATCCTCCATTTCATAAGCAACCCATGTTCTGTAACATAAACAAAGAATAAAATCGTAAACTTGTAACCCAAGAAAGAAAAAAGAACAGTCTAGTTCTAGCTATTCTTCCAGCAGGAGAAAACAAAACATTAAAGTAAGGAATTTGCTCATACAAAAACAGGCATGGTATCGTCGCAGTATGTTATACGACTTCTAACACACAAAACAAACAAACAGTTTGCATAGACGTCAAGATGTATGGCGGAAACGATTGAAACCTGTTGCCGTAAAGCATGCCTAGGCCAAAGCTTAAGATACATAGAATTGCAATGCATTTGAGTGACACTTTCCCCTGATTCATGCTCTTCATCCCGATTCTCGAATATTGTATCGAAAGTTCTGATGTTCATTAGTACTGCATAGAAGTATTTATTGATCATCATGGGAAGTGTAAACTAATCTTGTCTGAGGGAATACATGCAATTTGACTCCAGAACTGGCGTTAGTAGTTTGAGCTGATGATGTTGCGTTAACGTACGTCTTATTGACGCATATGTTAATTTTTAGTGTAGGACTGGACAGAAGTTCGGTATCAATTTGATTCCAGAACAAGACTGGACATGTTGGATAATAATATTCATTTCATGATTAGTGATTTTCCACATTTTTTGGAAAAATTAATTGGTCATCACTTACAAATGTATAAGTTAGAGATCACGTTGTGTGGAACTTCTTTTAGGAAAAGCAAAAATTATGCATGTATTATTTTTAGGGATAAAAGCATCAAACTCCCTATACTTTACCCTCTATTGCATTTTGCCTCCTATTTTTTATTTCTGGCAGCTTGCCCCCTATACTATGAAAAAATAAGCACTTTGCCCCCTGACTCGTTTTTCACCGTAGGATTTGTACACATGTCAACATTTTTTGTCGTTGAATTTGGACTCAGGGTCAAAGTACTTATTTATCCATAATATAGGTGGCAAGCTGTCAAAAACAAAAGAATAGAGGGTAAAGTGCAATCTGAGGTAAAGTATAGGAAGTTAACGCTTTTATCTCTTATTTTTAATGACAAAAAGTTTGTATATTCTTTTTTTCTTTGGCAAAAACTTTTGTTATAAAGTGAATAGCAAGAAACTCATTCTAAACTAAAATTCTAACACACACTTCTTAGTTGTAACGTCCAACTATATAGCATAATGTTGTCAATGACTAGTAGGTAATGAGGGATAGAAATTAAATATTAAAAAAAAACAAAGCAAGAATACAGAGATAAAAGAAATGAAAGAGGAAACAAGATAATCAAAACCAATTAAATATTGAAAAAAAAACAAAGCAACAATACAGAGATAAAAGAAATGAAAGAGGAAACAAGATAATCAAAACCACTTGGTTGTTAGACATTGAACATGAATATCTAGAAAAAAAGAGTGAGATTGACTAGTGGTTGACAAATTCCTTATTTTACAAGAAAAGAAAATTAAAAAAAAAATGAAAGAAAATAAAAAGATACAATTACTCTTCAAATTAACTTCGACTAATTGATACACACATAGGCATGAATTTAGATCTACATCTTAATTTGATCATTAATATACTTATAAATTATCATTTGTATTATATTTTAATTAGCGCATTAAGGCGCACTCACATTCATAAAATTTTAAGTTCGACGCATTGACTCATATGCTATTGCACTCGCACTCGCACTCGCTCACGCATTTGCATTATGTGACTTAGCTTGTAACTAGCGCCATTTTTTTTTTATTTTAGGTTACCGTATTGTCCTTTGACTAAGTTATAAAAAAACAAAAAACTAAAGTATTGAGATGGTATTTTTGTGAATATTTATAAAAAAGAGTTTATGCACTTTTGGGTCTACATAAGCACTTTTTAAGCGTTGCATCATTGACTTTCGCATGTACTTGTTATGAAAAGTCAGAAAAAAGCCACAGAACTGAGATATTAGATGCTTCTCAAACTACTGTTGCAAATACTTTATCAAAAACTTTAGAGTGCAAAAAACAATAGTTATAGCATCTAATTAAGTTGTTATAAGAGTTTTGAGTAAAAGAGTTCATGTTGCTGCTGAGTCAAAAAAATGTGAAAAAAAAAAAAAGAATGCAAAAAAAAATTATAATATTATTTCTCCCTCTTAGGTAATTAGTAACGGTGATTGGATGACCATTTTTACTTTTTCACATCTATTTCCATCTTTTTTCTTTTTTTTTTTATTTCATATTTATTTTCACGTTAACAGACGACTAAATTTGCGAATAGTTTTAGTTAAAGAACCAAAATCTGAAAAATTTAAATTAGGGGATAATTATTGAACAAGTTAGCGGACGACTTTTGCAAAAATTCCACTTTCCTTCCCCTCTTTTTCTTCCCGAAAGCTTCTACAGTCTACTATAAATTTTGCTCTTTTCAATTAAAGTCGATGCATGAAACTCCGAGATCCCTAGCCGAGGAGGTAGACTTATTTAGGGTGACGGATTGGATATATTCAGTTTTAGGAAAGGAATGACGACACACATGATGATATTTTGGGAATAGTGAAGACGTTGATGTCTAATTTGATTGGGGTCAAATTTTGTAAATCATTTTTGTTTTTAATTTTGAGAATCATCATTTTGAACAGGCCAAACTGGATCACTGGTTACTATTTTCTGGCATGTTTTGGCCGTTTCGAACAGGGTTGTTTCTGAATCAGACAGAAAGATAGGGTTCGATCGTCAATTACGTACACTGGTTCACCCGTAGTGATCTGATCTATTTTAAGAACACTAGTGTATTACACATTTTGATTTATAGAAGAAAAAAAAAAGAAAAAAAAAAAAAACTTTGTCGCCCCAGCTTTGACATTGCATTTTGCCCCTCAATATTTCATTTGGCCAATTTCACATCAAATCTTGACGAAAGGGCTCAATTCCAATGGCGGGGATAGCAATGTGGCTCACTAGAAAAAGGTGAAGAAGGTAACTCCAAATCTTAAAGGTACGTGGGACCAATGCAAAAGAATGACAACAATGCATAATTATTGTTTAATTATTATTAAACATTAAGATTATATTAGTTGAATTAGTGGTTGAACTGATTGAACCAATAATTAGTACTAGTAATGTCTCGCGTAAGCCATACAACATTTGTTTGATGCAAAAGCATTACCATTTAACAAAATTAGTAGATAATATTTGATGAAGTTATTAATTGGTAGCCCATATTTATGCCTTTTAATTGAAGAAGATAAAGTAGAGAGATGAAGTCATAAACTTTTAGCAGCTGTAAGATTAAGGTGATGTATGCAAGTATCTATCTATTACTATATTAAAAGCAAACTCTTCACCCTCGCATATTTTGGCAGTTGTTGTACCAAATTATTAGTTTTCCTAAAATAACCTTAACTCTATTAATTTCTGACAATTCAAAAAGGATAAAAAAGTAATTGCCTTTCATCCCACTAACCCACTAACTCACTTTCTCACTTATATTGCAATTGCACTTCTCTCTCTCCGTGTGTATCTATTTAAATATGAAAAAAAAATATTATATATACTTTAAAAATTTTACACACGCGGTCCCGCGTGTGTTTTGGTGGCTAGTTAATAATATAAAGGGATAATATCAGTGACACCCCCTGAGGTTTGCTCAAATATCAGTAACACCCCCTGAGGTTTTGATAATATCAGTGACACTCCCTGAGATTTGGAGTGGCATATCAAATAAGTCCATTTACTTGAGAAATATTATGAAGTTCCTATTTTATCCTTGGTCAATATTAGGGTAAAAGTTTACCAATTTTTAAAGACTGAAGTACCCTTTTGTACTTCGGTCATGACAATCTTATATATGTACTTCAGTCATGACAATCTTATATATATATAACATTAGCAATTCTCAAAATATTTTAATGTTTAATTATGAAATTTATTTCTAAAATATTTAAACAAATGACTTTCATTCTTTTGTTATGTTTCATTGCATGGGAAGATTAAAAATTTTGATAAGTTTTACATATTATAGGAGGTATCTTTTTAATATAAGCAATTATATAAATCACATTTTGTTTTTTTTATTCATTAAAAATTTCTAATTACCTTTACCAATATTACATTAATAATTGATAGCTAATATACTAAATTTGAATAATATAATTTGAAGTTATTTAATATTTTGTAGGAAAATGCAGAAATATGTTCATTTTCAGGCAACAAAATTACTTAAATAATATAATTCTAAATGTATTGATAATTATTAAAAACTTAAATAAGTATTTAAAATTTTAAAATACTAAATAAAATATAAGAAAAAAAAAACACCAGCTTTTTCCAAACATAAGGCATTTCAATGCCTTATATTTGTTCTAAAGCAAACTGGTTGCAACGAACAGAAAAGCAAAATTTGCCTCCGGTACACCGTAGAACAAAGGCGAGAAAATGCCTTTTAACTGGACAATAAAGCAAATGGAACTCGTTTCAATATTATTTATTTTCGAATATTTTATTGTGTTCGTAAAATATAAGAAATGGATCTCTAACTGTACATCATCGCATGAAGTTTGTAAATCTTAATTATTTAATAGTCGTCGGGACGTGTGCTAGACAACCTATGGCGAAGAAAGAGTGAAGATGATAACGGAGATGGAGAGAGGAAAGAGAAATAATGAAGATGGAGAGAGGAAAGAGATTAACAAATCTAGGGATAGAAATGTAAAAGTGAAATATCTTTCTTTTATTTTATTTTTCTTAAATTTATTATAAGGGTAAAATAGTTATTTAACAAGACCTTTTTGGTGATAGGGAGTGTCACTGATATTATCAAAACCTCAGGGAGTGTTAATTACTGATATTTGTCCAAACCTCAGGGGGTGTCGCTGATATTATTCCTAATATAAACAAACATGTTTTGTGAGATAAAATGTAAGTTGTTGTACAAATAAAGTGTTTTTCAAATTTGCCCTTATTTAATCATCCAACTTTAGTTTCTAAGAGCCTAATATTATTATTATATTAACACACCACAATACGGTTCTTTTAACTACCAAAATATTTGTAACCATCTTTCAAAACCACCTCCTAAAATTTAGGTTGATAGATTCAAATACAGAGTATCACGTTCACCACCTCTTTCCTTATATTAAACAAATTCAAAATTTTAAACTTTTTCTTCTTCATTTTTTCTCCACAAACTACCTCCTTTTACAGCTTTAACCATGTATTTTTTGGCAATAGAGTATATCAACCCTATTTAATCTATTAATTACCAGCCATTTTTTATACCTAAAAACACAATGCACGCGGTCTCTGCGTGCACACGGTGGCTAGTTTATTAAAAGGATTCAGCATTTTTTGAAACATCACCTCATGTTTTTCCAAAAATGCACCAAATCTGCTCTTGTTATCAAAAGTTATGCACTGATCACGTAAAGAAAAACCTATGCACCAAACCCCTTGTTGTAATTAAAACCAATGCACTAAACATTTAATTTCAAAGCATTACAAGGGTCAAAATTGTCAATCATATTTAATTAACATATATTATATATTTATGTTTAAAGGCGGTTTGGCGCAAGATTTTTGAACAAGAGGTGATTCCATGCATGAAAAAGAAAAAGTTCACACCAAAGAGTTTGGTGCATGTTTCTGAAACATATAGAGGTTTATGCATTTTCCCCGACTAGGGGACGCTGAAATAACAATCAATCGCGAACTTTTGCTTTGTAATTCATCAGACTTTATATAATTGGACCATTTGTGTTACGGAGTGTACAAAATATTTACATCGGTATCATTTATACAGTGTACTATACAATGCTGGAAATTTCTGCAGATGAGACCTCATTGTTACATATTGGACAAATCTGCAAGCACCACATAGAGGAATTAATAATCCTGATGCAAAAAGGTTTTCATTGCGAAAAATACATTATAAAATGATAATGACAAACTTTACCTTCTTAATTTGAAGCCATTTGGTTATACAATTTGGATGGTATGGATGATCACAATGTAGAGTTACCAGTTCTTCCCCTTGTTCATACTCTACTTGACATATCACACACCTAAAATTTGCGAAAAAATAAAATACGAAAAATTATACATACTCTAATTCTCAAAAAGACCAAACAGGATCTCCTAGTCGGAGGGATAGGAATAAAAACAGCCCTCCATCTTCCTTGGTTGTAATGGTAAACCGATATTAGCTATTTGCAAAAATTCAAGAAAAAATTCCAAGGTGTACGTATGCAAAACTGTAATACATATATGGTTAAGTTTTGAAAATTATCGTAAGTTAAACAACTTAAACTATGTGTATGTAAAGTGAAACTCAATGACTAACAAAAGAGAGATCATACATTCATACCTATCAATAAGTAAATCGGTAGGAGATTGACATTTAAGGGGATGCAAATGTTTACTAATTTCAACTTCTGATAATCCCCTGCTCTCCACCCCGACAGTCTCTCCCAGAGCAATCAACTCCTGTCATCATAAGGTTTATATTAATTCCATTAGGACAATGCATTTTTTGTCTTTTTGGCCCGGCCACGTTTATGAAAATCCATACATCGTGTCGTGTCACCAAAATTTTCGGTGTTATATAGAAAAGTATAAAAGCAGATATATGGTTCGATTACTGACTACAAATTCTGATCTTTTGAACAAGAAATGTGGCTAAACGTTAAGAGGAAATTTCGATTTCCTTACCTCGTACGACAATTCATCTGGATCAACATCATCCTCTTCCATTCCCTGAACAAAATGGTAGGAAGATAATGTTTAAGGTACTCGACTATGAAAAATCTATAGACGAATGCGGAAATAATACTAAAGGGTTTCAGCTATTAAACTAAGTTATTTGAGATGAACCCACCAGTGTGTAGTAATCATACGCATCCTCTAAGAACTCTAGGTCAGCTGCAATACCATACACGGATAACCATATCATTCGAATATGAAATTTATACGAGATTCGGTTCCCAGTGGTATGGTTCAGGAGAGTAGTAAAAAAGTTGTATACATGAAAGCTTTCACTTACATCGACTAAAGTCTTCATCAGAGCTGTAATCAACATCTTCTTCGTCTGTATCAGAACCAATTGCCTCGTCCCAGTCGCTTTCGCTTTCAATTGTCGCCAACACCGGGAAAATTCTCTCCTATTTTCAAAATACCAAAATCAACATGTTAATAAACCTTACCCAATCCTATAATTTTGAATAAACCAGTAAAACACATTTTTTGGTAAAACACATCTCTACGTTCAACGTCAAAATACTGGTTGGTTACTAACAAAGTACAAAATAATCATCCAGAAATGTTCACAATATCAACTAAAAACTAAGATACTAACTTTAAAAAGTGCCAAAAGTGAGAATCAAATCCTCCAGTCTTGTTTTAGTAAACCATGCAATGAAAATTATCACAAAAACTTGGCAAAGATGTTTCAAATAACCGAATACAGATTCAATAAGGCGCAATCGACAACATATATATATATATATATATATATATATATATATATATATATATATATATATATTGAAGACAGATAACTATATATTCAAAATTCAGAATAACGAATTCGTATTAATGAATTAAACGGATAGAAAATGGGGAAACCTCTTCAAATTGGTCGCTGATTGTTCTTCTTGCTCGTTTTCGTCGTTCATCGTCCATTAAAGCCCTATTTCAAAGAGATTCTTCAATCACATGCACGGTCAAAATACGATATACGCGAATATATATATATACACATGTGTGTGCGTGTATTACGCGTGTTGTAATAAGTTAACTTTCTGGGGACGAAAAGCAATCCTAAAACATGTCTTCTGGTTTTGGCTCTCCAGATTCCAATATTCCATGCAACTCTCCGTTTGGGAGATTCTTCTACCAAGAATTCTTTTTTTTTTGTCTTTATACTTTTTATCGATAATTAGAAAAGTTTTGTTCTCAACTTATGAATCTAAAAATGTTATAATATCTACTCATTCTCCTATTATTTGTAATGACTAAAGTATATATACATATACTACTTGTTCAAAAAAATAAAATTATTCATTAACTACATTCATTTGTTGATTATTTATTTAGAAAAAAAAAAATACATTCATATGTATGAGGTAACTAATGTCATGTATACCTTCTTCTCGATCATCTGAAGTTCCTCACTCTCGAGCAAAACAACCCACTATATGAATTGGACGCATCGTCGATTAGGAGTTGAATCGATTGGACCAACTAATTCGCTCTGGTTTTAAAAAAAAAAAGAATGTTTGGAAGTCTTTTTATTCCACTTAATTTATGCACTTAGTATGCCCAGATACTTGTTCTAATATAATTATTGATCTTTTCGTTGGCTATAATCGATAACAAATTTCGGTAGGTGGGGTATCTTTAGATGGTTCATTAGGACGTACAACGTCCATTACAAATTTAAATTATGAGATGACAACACAAAGCATAAATTCCCCTTTTTCTGTTTATATTGTTGCCATTAGCAAGAGAAAATTGCAAGAACGCAACTCAAATTCTCCTGAAAATGAGGAATATATTTTAATTGCCTATGCATGTATTTGGACAAATGAATTGCTTCAAACAATAAATTAGTTTTAAAAAACAAATCATATTTTTTGTCGAAAGGTATTGCATAAATTAATACCCGTACAATGCAATTGGAATTTAGCAAATAATATATATATATATATATATATATATATATATATATATATATATATATATATATATATATATATATATATATATATATATATATATATATATATATATATATTAAACCAACAAGATTTCTGATTTTATCGTTATATTATAAAGTTAAAACAGTGGAATTCTTAACATAAAAGAAATCTATATATGAAAGTGAATATTCGGGCTATCAACCTAAAACCCTCTTGTGGTTTCAAAAACTTGCACAAAACCCCCTTGTAGTTTGTAAACTACTTAGAAAAAACCTACACAAAACCCCCTTGTGGTTTGTAAACTATTTAGAAAAAACCTACACAAAACCCCTTTGTGGTTTGTAAACTACTTAGAACCCCCTTGTGGTTTCATTAACTCTGCACAAAATCCCTTCCGTTAAGTTTCTTGTAACTACATTAGTTTTTTTATTAAGTGACTATAATGCCCTTACTTCACTATCTATAGATATATATTGTTTAAATTTTAAAAATATATTTTATTTTAAAAAAAAAATTCAAACATAATTTTATTTGAATATATAAGACAAATAAAAATAATTACGTATATTTTTTTATAAACTATAAATTAAAATAGGGATTCCGTGCAGGGTTTTTCAAACCACAAGGGGGTTTTGTGCAGGTTTCCAAACCACAAGGGGGTTTTGTGCTAAAGTTTTAAAGGGTAAAATTTACTTTTTAAAGAGAAAAAAGTACACAAAAACCAAGCCAACTCTCACATAGAACGAGTGTAGACCACGCTCTAACGGAGTTGGACGGAAAGGGAATTTTGTGCAGGATTTTTGAAACCACAAGGGGGTTTTGTGCATAGTTTTTGAAACCACGAGGGGGTTCTAGACAATTATCAAACCATAAGGGGGTTTCATGCAGGTTTTCGAAACCACAAGAGGGTTTTATGCATTTTCCCGTGAATATTCCATAAATATGAAAGTGAATATTCCATAAATTTTTACTTAAGTGAAGTTATCAATTATATTTATCACATTAGTCAATTAGAGAATAAATTCATTTAATTAAACGATTTCTAATTAATTAATGAACTATTCTTAATTATTAATCTGAGCAATAATTTATTTCTACATACATAAAATTGATTATGCATGAACAAAAGATTTGTACATCTGATCGAAAGATACTGGATAGACCTATTGGTTAGAGATTCAATGTCACAAATCTATTAAAACTCTTGTTTAATTAATTCGTATATTAATGTAAGTATATTTTCACTAAATATCTTATATTTCACTCTTGTCCTCATATGTAAAAATTACTTGAAGCGAGTTATAAGTGCCAAATGGTTTAATTGTTACAAGTTATATTGATACTCCTTGTTATAACACGTGATCTGCATATAAAATGCGTTAGTCTGTTAATCACGTCTTATATTCTAGATTGTCATATATTCCAGTCATACCATTATAAAATAAATGCACGGATCGAGACAAGTAGTGATTAATCGTAACAAAGGCCAAAGGGAATCATGTCATTCAGTATTCAATTCAATCTAATTGCAGCCCCAACTTTATGGTGAAAACTTTATATCCATACTCGAGCAATCTTGATTCAATTTGGAATCGGGTTAGAGAGTGAGTACCCTGTATTATCTTTTTACTTTTATTTTTCACTAGTGTATAAAGTAGTACACCATTTGTCAAAATATACTGCTAGAGAAATTTTACTCGCACAATGGTAGAATACTAGAATTTATGATTCCAATTGTTAAAATTATGTTGTGTTAAATTCATTTCTTTTGTTTTTTTCATTCAACTAAATATATCTCAAATTCTCAATATATATATATATATATATATATATATATATATATATATATATATATATATATATATAACACGAATATAAGAAGAATCTCAAGATGATTATGACTCCATTCTCCTACCAACTTTCTTTATCAAATATATTTTCTCGTCGCTATGAACTAATGTACCACAACTTTCTTTATCAAACATATCCTATTCTCCTCCTAACTATAATACATCGTAATATGTTGAGTAAGTAGTATGATAGCTTCGAATGACACATCATACATACATAAAGTCACAAGCTATAAACCATCATCACGTTTTGACCATAAACCACAGTACTTCTCCAAAACTTAAGACAAAGAACGTGTATGTAACTTGTCAACTCATACGCAACCCGATTATACAATTAAATTGCCCACGGACAGGACAGAAGCACTTCTCCTCAAACCTCAAACTAAAAAACATTAAAACACCCAAAACACAAATCAACACCCACCCCATCTTAACTATGTTAGCATCTCCGCTTTACCGGTAAGCGACGTCGTTCCTAAGACTCCACCTCTGACTTTATCGTCATTTCATCTTCTTTCTTTTGTTCTAATCAACAACATAATATTTCTTTTTTCAGTGTCAAGTAATAATAATCTGTATCTGATCATAATTCTGAAGTAAATTTTTGTTGATTGTATTTTAATCTGTTATGTTTATAGTAAAAGACCCTTAGTTTTTTTTCCCAGGTACTGTATTTTTTTTTGCGGTGTTGCTGGCTATGTTTATTCAATTTGAAGTCTTTATGATTATATAATGAAGAGTTCTTTGGAGAAAAATATAGGTCCTGTTTGTGACTCGAGTAAGAAATATATGGACGTAGATTCTTCTTCACAGAACGAAGAAGTTCAGGATTCTGTGACAGAACCAAGTGTTGCGAATAGCGAGAATCATAAGTCTGCGGCCATCTGGTCGGGAATCTGGCCGTTGGATTTGTCGGTTTTTGGAAATTTCAGTAGCAGTTGTAGTAAAAGTGAGTCCACGGATTGTGTCGGTGATTGTAGTAGTAGTAGCAGTAGTAGTGGTAGGGGAAAGTCTGTTGGGAGCAACTATTACGAGGGGTGTAGAGCTGCGGTGAGGAGAGTGATGATGAATGGTGGATCGATGGGGAGAATCCTCGGGTTTAGTAGGGCTGGGATTTCGGTGTCCAAAAGCGATATTTGGCTTTTGGGTGTTAGCTACCGGATTGCGAAAGAATGCGATGATCCGAATGCGTTGGACCCTACTCAGAGTGAGGGATTTGCCGCATTTGTCGAGGATTTTTCGTCGCGGATTTTAGTCACATACCGTAAAGGTAGTGTCTGCTTGTCTAGGTACGAGGGAGTGAGATTTGGATGGCGTTGATGTTGAAACAGGATTTTCTCTAATATTGCAGGGTTCGCACCCATTGGGGACACAAAATACACTAGTGATGTTAATTGGGGCTGCATGATTCGAAGCAGCCAGATGCTTGTCGCTCAGGCATTACACGTTTTTACAACTTATATCTATGTTGGTCCTTTAAGGAGATAGCGTTCATATCTCATTTCGTGTTCTCTTTCTTCTGTCCGCAGGCATTTTTGGTTCATAAATTAGGAAGATCATGGAGGAAATCTCCAGACAAGGTAACGTATATTTTAGTCACACTCTGATTATCATATATAGAGCGTGACTATGGAAGTCTGAACTTCGTGGCCACGTCTATAATGTCAACAGCCAAGTTCATATTAGTTTCTTTCTGATTTAGCAGTCACTTGACGAAAGTTACGTGGAAATACTGCATCTTTTTGGAGATGCTGAAGAGTCAGCTTGCTCTATACACAATCTTCTTCATGCTGGAAAGGCTTATGGTCTTGCTCCAGGTTCATGGGTTGGTCCGTATGCTGTGTGCCGCTCCTGGGAATGTTTGGTTCGTAGTAAGAGGGAGGAGAGTTTTAATGGGATCTTGTCTTCTATGATGGCTATTTATACGGTTTCTGGTGATGAAGATGGGGAAAGAGGTGGAGCTCCTGTTATCTGCATTGAGGATATATCGAATCACTGCTCCGAGTTCTCTGGAGGCCAAGTTGAATGGTCTCCTATTCTATTGATGGTCCCTTTGGTTCTTGGACTGGAAAAGGTCAATCCAAGGTACGGCGTGACTAGTAACACATGATTGAAAACACAATGCGGTCAGATTCCTTCTATTTTTCTTTTTATGTATTAGAAGTTGCTATCCTCAAGTTTCAGTCCTTAATTAAGAGATGACTGACTATGTGGTACCTAGTTATAATCAGAGGATTTCAAATTGTACTAGAGACATCAAGAAAGCATGAGGCTTGTGAAAGTTGTGATCTTCTCACTTGTAATTTGATATTTTCCAAGTGAAATGGGTCAAGATTACCAATCTAAGATTTGCATAAATTAGTTTTTCTATGAAACAGAAAGGTACACTTGTGGCTCCACATTTCTGAACCAATGGATATACTCTATGATTGTGGTTTCACATGATTCCTTGTATCATCATTTTATGCATAGATATGCAACTGTTGTAGTTAGACTGCATAGGATATTTGAAAATCTTGAGGATGGTTCTGAAATTGACTGTTCTGCACATATGAAAAATGCTCGTATCTAACTTATCTCATCTGTTGTCCGACTTCTTCACAATCTGTTATATTTGAAGGAGTCTAGTTGCTGGTTGTCAGTATCCTTAAAACAACCTGTTCTTCTCAGAATGAGAGTACTTTCTTAGAATGATCTTGAATGTTTAACTTGTGCGCTGCTCTCAACCTTTTAAGAACCCTTCAGACATAGGGATCCCTATTAATTGAAATATTAAGGCTGTACATAGAAAAATTAACCATCCTTTCTGCAGGTTGAACGGTTGAGGGTAGATTACATAACCAAGTCTACTAGTTGTCCTGAATTTTTAGCTGCGTGAGAATATTTGCAATTTGTTTAAGGGTCATTCTCACTGCTATAGTTAATAGTAAATGAAGAAATGAAGGGTCTGAAACTATTGCTATCTAGCAACTAATATATGTATACATGTACATTTAGACTAAGAAGAGTATGAGAATTGAACACATCTCAAAGCAGATATGGGGTACATGAGTAAAATTAGTTTTTGATTTTGTTGTATATACTATCCAAGTACTTGGAGAAATTTATATTAGAAATAATTACAAGTAAATTCAGCATAACTCTATCAGTATGTATGGCCCATTCCAGTTAGTATAATTTTGCATGACTTTTAATACAAAAAAATATATGTTTCTCAATTCACAGAAGAAATTCATTTTGCTAAATGCATCCAGGTATGTTTGCTTAATATTTATTTGACCGAACAAATATTAATTTGTTTAAAGAAATAACGATATCGTCAGCGAGGCGTGAGAGGAAATTTATGCAACCTCTTCCACCCTGTTACTGTTCCTCCACTGGGAAAGAAGGGGCAATTGGTCTAGATGAGGAAATTTATGCAACCTCTTCCACCCTGTTGGTTAACTGTATCATATCTATGAGTTTATGGCATTGCCATTAAACCCTCAAATTAACCCCCCCCCCCCCCCCCCCCCCCCGAGGAAACGGCATATTACTCCGTGGGTATTTTGTACGTGGCAAAATATCCCCTACCTACGGCAGTGTAATTCACTTGTAGAACCCGAGAGTGGGTATTAATATTTGCCAGCAAAAGAAATTTATTCCTTTTTCTTTTTTTCCTTTTATACTTTAAATTATTAAAATACTAGGTGGTCATCAGCTCCATTATTTTACTTCAGGTTCTCCCATGTCCCAGAATTTCTGTTTAGTATGTCTGTTCAGCCCTATGAATTCATCTGTTTTGGCATGTTTGCTACAGGTATCTTCCACTTTTGAGTGCCACATTTACATTTCCACAAAGTGTTGGCATTTTGGGTGGCAGGCCTGGTGCTTCAACATACCTAGTTGGTGTACAAGACGAAAAGGCATTTTATCTCGATCCACATGATGTTCAACAGGTTCATGCAATCCCTCGTCTAAAAGCTGCTTATACAATTTTATAGCGATGGTTACATACCCCAATCAAAATCTACCCATTAGGCCATTACCCTACTTAAAAATTGTAAATATATCATGATATACAGTTTATACTCCAAACGCCTTAATATTAAGGATTTTCTGTGGCACTGTTCAAGTCTGGTAACAACTTCGTTCATTAATAAAAAATAGAGTAGATATAGATGCAGATACTATCTATAGAATCTCCGTGGCATCTTTGCAAGTCATCATTTATGTACTTATAAAATGCTATAGAGGTCATGGCACTTTCTGCTGGCGCGAAGCAAGATTTCCTCTATAGATCAGGAAAAAAATACACATCAGGGAGGCATTGACTCTACTTCAGATGTTTACACACTTAACAAGGCCACACAAATGGAGTGTTATACCTGGACCACCGTGAATGCTGAGGCATAACTTTTATTCCAGAGTTATATGGTTTTTAAGTCTAACGGGCCATGCATGGTCTTATTTATTATATCCTGCATCATTCTTCATGTTTCCTCCTTGAATAAGAAACTCTTTATTTTCTCAATATACCTGATTTAGTGGTCAAAGGAATAATGATGATATTGGAGTATGGAAACTGAGAATCCTATTATATTTCTCGTGCTTGACTCCGGAGAGTTCCACAATATTGAGCATTCATCACATCCCATGTTTGGTTGTTGTATCTGTAGCTTTAAGCTTTCATTTTCCAGTTCATGAAAAAGGAGTTTAATGAAAAAGTCCAAATTGTTTTAGTTCAAGATACAAAAATTAACTTTTTTCACGAATTCGGTTCAGTAGACATGAATTCAGTTGCGCCATTCGGTCAGATCTTTTGCTGAACCCATTTTCGGTACATTTCATTCTTTTGTTGAAACCCTTATCCAAATATTGAGCCTTATACTTATCCTATGCAATTCCCAAGAATGATGATATAAACTCGGTTGTTTTCCTTTCAATTGTAATTCAATGAAAGCTGCACATTGCCACGATGACAATTAAGTGCAACAATTTATCACCCTCGTAGCTTTTCTTTTTACGTAGTAGTATTGAAATCTTGCTTACATCTTTGAATGACATTGTCATTATGAAGTTCTGCAATGATTTACTACTCAAGTACTGACCAATTATTTTTCAATGAGCAGGCTGTTGACATTAAAAGCAATAATCTAGATGTTGATACTTCATCGTACCATTGCATGTAAGTCAATCCTGATTAAATTTGCTTCCTCAAGTTATATTTCACATTCCACCCAATTTTACTATCGTCATTCCGTCATTTTGACTTAATTTCCTGGGTTTATCTCACAGTGTTGTAAACCATATTCCTCTGGACTCAATTGATCCATCATTGGCACTAGGATTTTACTGCAGGGACAGAAGTATGCTTACTTTTCCATTGCATTCTTCAGTTTCTTTTAAATTTAAGCCATCGTGGTCGTTGAGTTTCTTGCCGTTTACTGGACCTCATTTTCAAACTTTGGCAGGTGATTTCGATGATTTTTGTGTACGCGCATTGGATTTGATCGACCAATCAAATGGTGCCCCATTGTTTACGATATCGGACACCCGCAGCTCCACAAGGATTGCCTGTCATCACATAGCATCGAAAAATAGTGCTAACGAGCCTCAAGATTACGATCCCACCATTGATCTGGCCTCTGGTGCAACAGAGAACTGTGCACAGGAAGATGAGTGGCAAGTTCTTTGACCATGAATTATGCTGATGAATGAAGCCCGTCAAATTTGGAAAACTTGTATATATGTTGTAGGCTTAATTGGTTTTGGTGTATCCAAATCATAAAGCATGTTTTTAAATCATAAATCTTCATACTTTCTCATGATATGTTGGTTTAAGCTGGAAAAAGATAATTCCTATCCAAAAACAGAAAAAAAAAAAAAAAAAAAAAAAAAAAAAAAAAAAAGAAAAAAAAAAAAAGAAAAGAAAAACAATACTACAAAGATAATTCTTGGAGGGGCTTAATGCTTTTTTTCTCCTTTGGTTCCGAATTTGTGAAGGAAACCTTACAGTATATGATGGAAATTTGTGCACTTGTCGCTTTCCTTTAGTTTAGTGATGCTCTGTGTATTCTTTTGGTGGATGCTATCTTAAGTTCGTTTTCAATTAACTAGAAGGTGAAATGCAAAATTTGTCCTCTAACTTACTTTTTTTGCGCTTTGACTTAATAGCTTTTTGAGTTATGATCTTGTCTTGTATATTCGACTTTCTATTGTTAATTATGTTGAATTGGGCGCAAAATGGATATTTTGATGATGTGTAAGATCATGTGAGTTGTCGCATTTTTAGGTGGAGTACATTGTCCTACATATAATTAATCACTCATACATGCGACTTCAGTATTTAAAAGTTAGAGGGCATTTTTGCAAATTTGTTTGATAAATTTAGATAAATTCATTTTCAATTCTAATTTATATAAAATCTTATATTTGTTATCCAAATCTTTTAAATTATTTCAACAAACTCTCTTTTCTTATTCTTTTACAAACTCTCTTTGATTAACTATTAAGTTCTTTAAACATTTGAGTAATGTAAAAAGAGGAAAACGAAATTAAAGAAAAGAAGAACAATTGACTTGAACTTGGTCCATTGGGTTGGTAACATGCATCATTAGTAGAAAACTCGAGGAAGTGCTTCTTTGTTCTCAATCTCAAGGGTTCATTTGATAGATTACAAACGCACACCCACACACCCAGACACACACACACGTATTATATATATATATATATATATATATATATATATATATATATATATATATATATATATATATATATATATATATATATATATATATATGATTATTATTAAAAGGAGTTATTTATACAAACCTCCTCCCCGAGCTAGTAATGCTAATATAACACAACTCTAATAAATTGAGAGTTATCTATTATTTCTTCTATCAATAGCCGTGACGTGGATCGGGCCGGATAAGGATCAAAATTATAATAAAATTCACAAATTTAAAATAAGTAACAAGAACATAACAAGAAATCAATCATTACTATACATCCGATGTATTACTAAGTTTTGTCAAACAACATACTTCAAACATATTGCTATTATTAGTGAATAATAGAAACAAAATCCTTTTCAATTAGTATCATACTGTGACGCCCTTCCTTTGTCGGAACATAATATGAAGTTTTCACCCACCTCATTAAATTCCAAAGAGACATACTACCTACGTGGAGTTAAGGATTGGGGAACCATATGCTAGGATGTTTATATATAAACTTTGTGGTAATAATTTTTTTTATTTGTAGTTTTATACCCTGGCATCTCTGGATTAACCGTAGTAATGATAGCCACAAGATCTAAAGTTTTGAGGTATGCAAGAAATGACGTACAATAGATTTGTTTTTCCTTTTTGTTTTAGTATAAGGTAGTGTTTGGGTGAGTTAGATTACCTTAGCCTAAATGAAAGAGACAAACGCAAGCAAAATTGAAAGACGTTCATCATTACAATTAAGCATATTGTGCTCATTTGCCTCACTAGGTCTATATGCTCACGTTTCCATGTTTGGATTTTTATGTCGAAACATCTTCTACCTTCTTGCCGGTTCTAATTACCTTTTCCTTATTCAAAAACGGAGTAAGATGAGACCACGGAATTTAGTGTATAATGCGTCATATCTTTTGGCCTATAAGGCTAAAAAATTACGGGAATTATGGAGATCATCTGATTGATAAACATTGTGCAACATGGACATTTGTGATTTAATGACTAAAAACAAATAGCATCATGTTGCGTAGGTACGTCAACCTATCCTGTGTAATTAGTGGAAACAAAATACTGTGCATCTATTTGTAATTTGTGAATGACATTTTAATTGATCGATTCGATGCGATTTAATCGAAATACACAGTCTTACACTTTGTTATTCAAACTAATAATCGATGAATACCATATTCAAATCAAATTAGGAGTCTGAATATCATCACATTTGAATCGAATAGAGTACATGAAATAAACTCCATTATCTCCACATCAAATATAGCATCAATTCAAAAAATGGTTCCAATATTATTTATTATCTAAGCTTAGATATAATTTTATATCTAAGATATATTACACCAAGTTCGTTAACTAATACTGACTTTCAGCATCAAATCACTTCATTATGTCATATTCAGGGCGCATAGTGCAAAAGTGCCAGGAAAATATAGTTGCATTACCATTTTATGTTTCTCGAATTGGATGCTATTATACTTCAGGAATCCAAAGTGACAATGAAAATGGTGTTTTAAAAGAATAAAGTGCTAATATCCGAATTAAGAGGATGAAAAGTGGCAGACCCCTATTTCGAGGGTGCAGACGTGTAAACCACCCTAAAATGTTCTAAAATCCTTTTCAAATTTTAAATCCACTACGAAAAGAAGTGATATATAAAGGAGATTTTAGAATATAACATATTTTATTTTTCATTGAACTGCAGAAAAACTTTTGAATACATGTATATCCATGATCAAACTTGTTGAAATCTAATCCATTAGTATATGCGGAAAACCTAATTGCGGTAAGTAGCTAATTCTCCTAGTTAGGCTTATTCCACAAAATTTGAATAATTGCAACCTCAAACTTTAAAAGCATGACAACGAAGACGACACCGTTGCAATTCTTTTCAAATTTAGAGCTGTTTATGTAATTATACATATATACATATTGATTTTATCTATTTTTAAAATTTGAGGGTCTTTCTATATAATTATCTAATAATAGAAGAAGATTCTGTTAACCCATTACTAACTTCACATTCATATCAAGTCTCCCTTGGATCTAGACTAAAAATTAATCAAGTCCAAATCTCACCAAAAACACAATCATGTCCATGTCCCACAATCACATTATATAGTGCGTAAAATGCTGCTATCACGACGTTTACCGATGCTTATGGACTTTTCCCTTTTGATGATTAAACTTACCAACTTTCAGTTTATTACAAATTACAACAGCCAATTGCAAATGAACAATATCACTTCATTACAAATTATAACAGCCAATTCCAAATGAACAATATCACTTTCATTTCAATATATTGTCCAACTAACACTACAAGAATAACGGCCTAAAGCAACGCCGGTACTGCAACGGATTTATAATCCGTTGCAGTATTTTGATGTACCAACGTCACCTGACGTTGGTACTACAAAAGTTAAAAAAAAAAAATTACCTGCCAACATTTTCGGACGTTGGCAGGTATTGTGCAGCGCACAATTCAAGCAGCAACGTCATAAAGACGTTGCTGCGTGTGGTTTTCCTTTTTTTTTTTAAAATTTAAAAGGTACCAACGTCCTACAGACATTGGTACCAGCTTTTACTATTTTTTTTTTTAAATTTAAACGGTACCAACGTCCACCAGACGTTGGTACCACCTTTTACTTTTTTTTTTTTTTGTTTTTGTTTTAAGTCAAAGCAGCAGCTTTGTGTCTACAAGCTGCAGACACAAAGCTTCAGCCTTTATTAAGGCTGCGGCACGGCACCAACGTCTTCAAGACGTTGGTGCCTTAATGATATGCCAAATTCGCAGCAGTTTTCTGCTGCGAATTCGGCCATTGCAAAACGCCTTCGGTTTTATTTTTTTCTCACTAAAACTCACCTAAAACTCACCTAAATCTCACGATTTCAACCCCAAATCACATTTTTGTTGAAGGTATGTGTTCAATACCTTTAAATTTACGCTTTTACATGTTTTTTTTTTTAGTTTAATCGGTTAGATTTTAGTTATTTAGCATAAATATGATGTTTTTGTTGATTTGATGATGTATTTGTGTTAATTATGTATGATTAATTAAGATATTAGAAGTAATTTTGAACGATCTATGTGTATTATTATTATTATTTTTTAAATTAATTGTTAGATTTGTGTAATTAGTATTTGTGATTAGTGTATTTATGTTAATTATTTATGCTTAATTAAGGTATTAGAGGTAATTAATTATGTGACGATCTACGTATATTAAGGTTTAATTTAATTAATCGGTTAGATTTGTGTAATATTATAGCATAATAGTGATGTATTTGTTGATTCGAGTGTATTAGTATTGTTAATTATATATTTATATGTATGCTTAATTAATTAATATTAGATTTGTGATTATGACAATATAGCTACGTATTTTCTTTTTTTTTTGTAGAATTTAATCGATTAACTTTGTATTATATAACATATATAATTGTGTTTATGTTAGAACGTATTTATGTTAATTAGATATGCTAAAAATGTTAGTAGCATTGAGAAAATATATTTGTAATAAAAATATGGGAAATATATTTTGGTTAAACTTGTTTATATGAACATGATATGGTGTAATTATTGATGCTTGATATAGATAGAGATATATGTAGAAGATGTAGTTATTTTGTGACACGTCCGTACGTGATTAGTTGTGACACGTCCGTACGTGATTAATATATTGAGCTTACTTAATTGTAATACATTGATTAGAAAAATTAGCGGAGATTTGTATAATTTAGACGTAACAGATGTATATATACTTAATTAGTCAATTTAGTAAATGAATAGATAGTATATATTGTCGTGTATCCCTTTTATATTAATTTGACCATTCTAAATATTTATTTATCAGATGGCCGGCTCGTCAGATCAGGGTAAGGGGAAAGGAAAAAAGAAGGTGTCGAAGAACCAGGTGCCATACCCGGAAGGGGTACCTCGAGGATCATTCTCTTCGCAGCCTGATCTTGGTTCGATGGGATCACTTTCAGCGGTGATGCCGATGTTTCCCGGAGGATCAAATGACGCAGGAGCCCGCGCTAGTGGGCCGTTTACCAATCAATTGATGGGTGTAGGATCGACAATGGGGGGTGTATATGTTGGGGGTGGTTATGGTGGTGGTGGATTCGGTGGGGCTGGCTATAGCGGGGTTGGTTATGGTGGGGGTGGTGGATTCGGTGGGCCTGGATTGGGTGGGCCTGGATTTGGTGGGCCTGGATATGGGAGTGGAGCTGGGTTTGGTGGGCCTGGATATGGGAGTGGAGCTGGATTTGGTGTGCCTGGATATGGGAGTGGAGCTGGATTTGCTGAGAATAACGTACGCTTTGCAAAAAAATCACAGGGAAGAAATGAAATTTTGCTGAAAAATAGAGAAGAGAGGGGGAAGAAATGCAGTAGATTTTGGGGAAGAAACGCATGTTATGGATAATGAAATGTGTGGAGGAGAGGATATGAAGCTGATAAATCTATTGCAAGGTCCAAATCTCTTGCTGCTGTAAAAACAGCTTTTCTGACACAGTTGCATGGGAAAAAGGCCCTTGCAGTAGCCTTTCAGCTTCAGCAACCTCCTCTTCCCTTGCAGGTTTTGTTTTACTTATTTTTTAATATAATAAAGCTGCATTCTTCATTCTTTACATATATATACATATATATATATATATATATATATATATATATATTTATTTAACAAAAATAA
Source organism: Misopates orontium (assembly GCA_946800315.1). Lineage (NCBI taxonomy): Eukaryota > Viridiplantae > Streptophyta > Magnoliopsida > Lamiales > Plantaginaceae > Misopates > Misopates orontium. The sequence continues at coordinate 15,073,796 of OX326950.1, read as the reverse complement.
AGAGTAGTTCTCCTTGTACGTAGTTTAATTCGTATGTAATTAGGAGTTGTGCATTCAAATAACATCTATTCATAACAAAAATCAAGATTAAATCTAAGTAATTTAGTTCTTATGTAATATTCGTTCAATTCTAATGTAATGTTGAGTTATCAATTATATTCTTAATTAATTCAACAAAAATAAACAGTAAGTTTTCCTGTACGTAGTTGATCAATTCTTATGTAGTTAAATATTATTCATTCATATAATTTCAGTTTATTTAATGAAAATCAAGAATCGTATTTGCGGTCAATCATAAATTTTTTAAAAGGGGAAGGACTAAATTGTAACTTTTCAAATCTTTTGGGGTCAAAATCATATTTTCAAAAAGAGTTGTATTCCTTGTACGTAGTTCAATTCTTATGTAATAACACTATTCATAATAAAATCAATGTTATTAAATCTAAGTAATTTAGTTCTTATTTAATATTTGTTCAATTGAGTTAAACTAATTTGACAAAAGTCAATGTTAGTTATATTTAGTTGATGCTTATATATTTGTAGTTAATTAGGAGTTGTCCATTCAAAGAAGTTCAATTAATTTATTAAAATTTAATTAAGATTAGTTTTGTTTAATTAGTTCAATTCTAATGTAATGTTGAGTTATCAATTATATTCTTAATTAATTCAACAAAAATAAACAGTAAGTTTTCCTGTACGTAGTTGATCAATTCTTATGTAGTATAAATATTATTCATTCATATAATTTCAGTTTATTTAATGAAAATCAAGAATCGTATGTTTAGTTTGATTATTATTATTTAATGAGAAGTTATTGATTCTAATAACTTTAATTAATTTTACAATACAAGATTAATTCTAATTAGTTCAGTTCTCATATGTTATTAGGATCTTATTCATTCAAATAAGTTCACATATATATATAGCTATAAATATCAAGATCAGTTCTATTTTCTTATGTAATTAATAATTATTCAATCAAATAAGTTTTATTAATTAATTAATTTAACCAAGATCAAGATTAGTTCTATATATTTAGTTCATGTCTCATGTAATTATGATTTACAAGTCATAATTATATATGGATATAATTAAATGAGTGAATGAGGAAATATATATAATTAAAACATTTTTCTAATAAAGCTATTGCAAGGTCCAAATCTCTTGCTATTGCTACTTTTCTGACACAGTAGCAAGGGATCCCAATTTCCCTTGCAACAGCTTTCTGACAATAACCTGTTGCAAGGGATTTGGACTTTGCTACAAAATTTCAGAATGAAATTTTTGGCGGAAATTTCAAATTTCCCAAAAAATTTCATTCCCTCCCACTATACTACTATAAATACCACACTATATCACTCATCCATCCCACTTCTCCCTCTCATACTATTATCATCTTCTTCTCTCCTTCTCTCCTTCACTTAATTTTTTTCCTTAATTTATTTTGCATCATCATCAACTTATATATATATTATATATGCATACATGCATCTTATACTATATATATATATATAAATATATATTGTATAATTATAATTAGTGAGATTATTTTATAATTATACATTGTAAAGTTTAGTGTGTGTATGTATATATATATCATTATAATTTTTAAAATGTTATCTAACATTTCTTAATACTATATATATATATATATATATATATATATATGTGCGTGTGTTTGTGTGTGTGTGTGTGTATCTTATAATTTAGTTATTAGTATTATATTTTTTAACACATACTATACATATATAATATTGAGGTTTCAATTAATGTATAATGTGAGTGTGTGTATATATATATATATATATGTATATATATATTAAAAAATATTTTATTACAAAGGGGCGGTTTTTACCGCCACTTTTTTTTATAAAAAAATATTTATCTACAGCAACGTCCGTGGACGTTGCTGCCAAATTTGAAAAAAAAAAAAAAATTAAGGACACTATAGCAACGCCCTTGGACGTTGCTGCCAAATTTGAAAAAAAATTGTCCGGACACTATAGCAACGTCCATGGACGTTGCTGCCAAATTTGAAAAATAAAAAGTGTCCGGACACTATAGCAACGTCCGTAGACGTTGCTGTGTTTCATCGAAAAAAAATAATGAACAAAAATGAAATTTAAAAAAAAAAACGTGCGTAAATCAATTGCAAGATCAAAAGACGTTGCAATTGAGTCTTGTGTCAGAATGCATAGCAACGTCTAAGGACGTTGCAATTGACTTTTGTGTCAGACTAAATAGCAACGTCTATGGACGTTGCTGTCAATTGTGTGTGTCAGCACACTACAGCAAGGGAAATGGACCTTGCTACAGGTGTGTGTCAGAACAGCAATAGCAAGGTCCATTTCCCTTGCAACATGCAAAATACCTGCACCCACGCCACCTATAGCAAGGGATGCTACCAACGTCCACATCCCTTGCAATAGATCAATAGCAAGGGAATTTGAACCTATAGCAAGGTTTTTGGACCTTGCTATAGGCCACATTTCTTGTAGTGTAAGTATTTGCAAAAAAAAAAAATTTGTTCAAAAAAACAAGGTATTTGGAAAATAATATTCGATTATCACCATAAAATTGAAGTGTAACTGACCGACAGTGCTAAACACTTAATAATAATGTTCGATACCAAATACGAGTCCCAGCAAGAATTACGATGCCGTTATCTGTTGACCATCGGTATCGAATAACGATGGATCGCATCTATGAACTGTTCGCAAAGAGGCCCGTCGTATGGATGAAACCACGATCGAGAATACGATGGCGCGCAAGGCGAAAAAATCATCGGAGGCGAAAATCACTATGTTGTCCAGGTCAACCCTGTGGCAGGCATTTATGAGTGTCAGAACATCGATTTCAGGGCCTGTGGCCATTGTTTGGCACGCATTTACCCCGACCCTCGGTGCAGGCAGCTCGTAAATAAGGCCTTTAAGACCTCTGACGAGCAGAGTATTTACGAGCTGCGTTGACGCCTCAATGGACGAACCGGTAGCGAAACACTTGGCATCGAATAGTCACCACGTGTCCTTATTCATCTACTTATATATATCACAATTGCGCGAACCGAATCACCAAGGAAAACATATCACACTTATACATTCTAGAGAGAGGATTTTCGTATCACTTACCTAGTTCCGATTGAGGTACGCTTCGTACGAACACTTGAGTTCAGGAACAGTGTATTCCTACCTTAAAACACTACGACCTTGCCCTCAGTACACATCGTCGTATCCTATATAGCTGATATACCCTTATCACTTAAAATATTTATATTTGATCCATCTTGCGCTTTACTTAATTTTCTAAAATACGTATATGATCCTATTATTATCTGCTATAAGCGTCCGAGCTTGTTTTCAAATCCAACTTGGAGAAAATACGTTGTTAGGCATGCTGTCATTATCGTTCATCCCAAATAAATATTGTTAGATTGATCTTTTGCTTATTGTCCAAGATTCTCCAAAATTATGTAAGATAAAATCGCAAACTGCACTGTACATCATGGCTCTCAACCTTACAAAACATGTAAACCATCCAAACATATTTGGAAATCAATATACAAAACTAGGGTAAATTGCAACAAACTCCCTATCCTATAGGGTCCGTCGCAATGTCGCCACTTACTTTTAAGTTTTAAAAATGTGAACTGTCCCATGAGTCTTTATTAACTCTTCATTTGGAACACAATTTCTGTTTTTTTTTTTTTTGTTCATTAAATTTGGCATCAAGAGCATGAATTCACACATCTTTAAATATATATGTTGGAGAGCACATTTAACACATTTGTAAGGTTAATGGGCATACTACGGATTCAACAGGTTGGTGGGTTCACTGCAACTGTCCATACAAATTAACATACACAATTTTACGCTCATTAAAAATAATTTATCCGAAAATTAATGAGTAAGTTCCAAAAAGTTAAAAATAAAAATATGACATGTTAGTTCAAACAAACATTGGTTATGCTGAGATACGGTCATACATTAATGAATGAGAATTTTTTGCGGTCAATTCAAACAAACATTGTTTGTATATTCGGACCAGTCCATGCAAGAATAAGATCCCACTCAGTAATTAAGAGTGTGAGCTGATACTATAAGAGTTTTAAGAATATAATTGTAATGTGATGATTATATTAACACGAAGAAGATGAATAAATAGTTACAAAAGAATCCTAAGAAAAAGGAAAGAAGATACGAAACTATCTAAAAGATACAAAGATAATTACAACAAATATTTACAGAATATATACTAACTAATACGCCCCCGCAAAAGTGACGTGCCATCAGCCACGGAAATTTTGGAACGAAGCAAGGCAAAGCGAGAGCGAGCAAGAGGTTTTGTAAGAAGATCAGCTAGTTGATCGAGAGTGTTCACATAAGATACACGAAGCAGACCCTTCGAGACAAGATCACGAACGAAATGAAGATCAACAGAGATATGCTTCATGCGCGAGTGTAACACCGGATGCAGAGACAAGCGAAGAGCCCCCATATTATCACAACGGATGGTAGGCAAAGAAGTAAAAGAATAACCAAGTTCACCAAAAAGGTGCTGAATCCAACGAACTTCAGCAGACGTAGCAGCCAATGCACGGTACTCGGCCTCTGTAGAGGAACGAGAAACCGCCTTTTGCTTACGAGACGACCAAGATATCGGATTGGACCCAAGGAAGATGATATAAGCAGAAGTAGACGTGCCATGAAGAGTATCACCGGCCCAATCCGAGTCACTAAACGCTTGAAGAGATAAGGAAATATCCCGACGAAGCAAAACACCATGCGAAACCGTACCCTTAAGGTACCGAAGAATACGCTTAAGAGCAGTCCAATTGGACTCGTCCGGGGCAGCCATCCTTTGTGCTAGGCGATTGACAGAGAACGCAATATCAGGGCGAGTAAGAGTGAGGTACTGAAGACCACCAATAATTTGACGATATTGAGTGACATCAACCGATGTAGAAGAAGAAGAAGGAGGCAGCGGGTTTGAAGCCATCGGAGTAGACAAAGGCTTGGCACCGTCCATTTTGTGTCGAGAAAGCAAATCCCGAATGTATTTGTGCTGGGAAAGAAATAAACCTTCCCTACAGCGCAGCACTTCGACACCAAGAAAATAAGTCAAGGGTCCCATATCCTTAATCGCAAAACGAGCACTAAGACTCGAGATAACCGAAGAAATAGAAGAATCACAAGAACCGGTGACAATTATGTCATCGACATAGACAAGTATAAAGATACGAATTTCACCACGAATCAAGATGAAGAGAGAAGTGTCGGACTTAGCTTGAGTAAAACCGAGAGCCACAAGAGCCGAACTGAGGGAGAGATACCAAGCTCGAGGAGCTTGCTTCAGGCCATAGAGAGATTTGCGCAATAAACAAACATGATCAGGGGCCGAAGAATCCACAAATCCCACTGGTTGGCGCATGTAAACCGTTTCAGCAAGCTCGCCATGCAAAAAAGCATTACTAACGTCAAGTTGGCGAATGGACCAACGTGACATAGTAGCAAGAGAAAGAATAGTCCGAATGGTGACAGGTTTCACAACAGGGCTAAAGGTCTCCTTAAAGTCAATACCCGGGCGTTGATGAAACCCTTTTGCTACTAACCGAGCCTTATACTTGTCTATAGAGCCATCAGGGTGGCGCTTTATCCGGAAGACCCACTTAGAGCCAATAATATCACGACCCGGCGGTGGAGGAACAAGGGTCCACGTACCATGCTGAATGAGAGCCGTGAACTCAGAGGCCATAGCCGCGCGCCACTGAGGGTCAGAGAGAGCTTGAGTCGCACACGTGGGCTCAAGTGGGCCGGCAAGAGGATGCTTCGTAGCAAGATGAGCAAGTTTAGGCTTAAAAATATTATTCCTAGAGCGAGTAACCATCGAATGCGTACGATCAGAAGTAAGCACTGGTTGCTCAAGGGGCACAACAGCCGCGGCACTATCTAATGAAACCGGCAGATTAGCCACGGGAAGCGGCGGAGCTGGAGGCGAGGAGACTGGCGGTGGCAGCGGAAGAGATATAAGACGGCCAGGCTCAGGGGGTGACGCGACGGGGGAAGACGGAGCTCCAGGAAAATTATTTTCAACAAACCGAACATGTCGGGAAACATAAACACGGCCAGATTCACGATCAAGGCACTTGTAGGCAGACTGAGAAGTCGAATAACCCACAAAAATGCATGCGCGGGAAGGCGGAAGAAGCTTATCAGAAATATAAGGGCGAAGGTGTGGATAACATAAACAACCAAACACCCGAAGCCGAAGATAGTTAGGAGCCGTGCCAAAAAGAGCCTCAAACGGCGAGCGATGATCAAGAACCGGTGTGGGAAGCCGGTTATATAAATACACCGCCGTGCAAAAGGCGAATTCCCAAAAATCTGGTGGTAACCCAGCACGAGTAAGAAGAGCACGACCAATAGTAGTGACATGGCGGTGACGACGCTCACTTGTGCCGTTTTGTTGAGGTGTATGAGGAGCTGTGGTAAGCCAACTGATACCTTGCATGGAAAAGTATCGACGAAGAGCAACAAACTCCCCACCATTGTCAGAATAGAAATTCTGAATAGAGCAACCAAATTGTTTTTCAACCAAGGCACGAAATTGGACAAACACATGATAAACATCAGACTTCGCAGCAAGCGGAAACAACCAGCAATATTTTGAAAAATGGTCCACAAGTATGAGATAAAACCGAGCACCACTAATAGAGGTAGTAGAAGCAGGCCCCCAAACATCACCAGATATATAATGTAAAACATGCGTCGAAACAAGGGAGCTTTGATTAAAAACAAGTTGCTGACTTTTATTCAATAAGCATGAATTGCAAAAATCCAAATCCAATGTATCATTACAAGGTAAACCAAATTTGCGAAAAATCAAAGAACTAATGCGAGAAGACGGATGACCCAATCGATCGTGCCAGCAAGCTTTGGGAACTCGTTCACCAACCGATGCAATAAACTGAGGTTGTCCAACAAGCGGAAGACGAATGCGGTAGACCCCATCAATGCAACGCCCCTGAATTAATTTAGCCCCTGAACTGCGATCCTTAACAAAAAAATGATAAGGGTAAAACTCAACAGAAACATTGTTCGCCTTAGTAAATTGATGAACAGAGAGCAAATTACAGCGAGAACTCGGGACGCACAGCAGATTATCAAGAGCAAATGATCGATCACGATAAATAAAGCGAGAAGAACCAGTATGAGAAATAGTCAAACCTGTGCCATCGGCAGTTGCAACCTCATCAGGGCCTTCATATTCAGAATGAACGGAGAGATTCTGAAGGTCAGAGGTAAGATTGTGAGATGCACCCGAGTCCACCAACCAGTCAGCATTGACCGTGTCTCCAGACGGCGGGGAAGCCGCAAAATTGGCTGTAGGAACCGGATATTTGCGACAGGTACGGGCACCGTGCCCCGTGATGCCACAAAGTTGGAAAATTATTGGAGAACGAAACTGATTCGGCTGATTCTGGGATGGCGAACGCTGAAAATTCGAAGAACCCTGATTACCCGAATAATGCGGGCCACGATTGTTAGAGGGCTGAGTGCCGCGGCCCGAGCCATTGCGTCCTCGTCCATTGTAATTACGTCCTCCACGATGATTGTTACGATGTTGAGTAGTGGAGGGATTGGCCGTGGCAACCAGAGTCGCATGATCACTCTCAAGACGACGAAGGTAAGTTTCCTGACTGACCAAAAGGTCGTGGAGTTCAGGAAAACGGATCGGATGTTCTCTAGCACGAATTGGACCTGCAATATCGCGATACGCCGGACCCAAGCCATTGAGGATGTAAAGTGTAAGATCATCGTCCTTCAAGGGACCATCGATAATGGCAAGCTCGTCGGCTTTCGTGCGAACAGCCTGAAGAAATTCTGAAACTGATTTGGAGCCAAGTTTCATCGAGTTAAGTTCATCTTTTAATTGCATAACACGCGAACGTGATCTATTCGCATACAGACGCTGAAGGGTGGTCCAAGCCTCAGCGGAGGAGTCGGCATTAGCAATGAGTGGAACAATATCAGCCGACACAGAGCCAAAAAGAGCAGACAAGATCAAGGAATCTTGTCGAGTCCAAAGGACATGTGCAGCCCGTGATTCAGGAGTAGAACCGGGCAACGGACATGGATTGGTGCCGTCCAGAAAACCAAACAGACCATGACCGAAAAAGACGTGACGAACCTGAGATCGCCAGGACGGAAAATTATTCGCGTTGAGGCGAAGCGGAAGATGGTGGTGGGCATTAATCGGTATTGGGGAATCCCCACCCGATGCCGGCGCCGTGGGCGCTGAACGAGCAGCCAACTCCGATCCAGTTGAAGAACTGGAGATCACATCAGGGTTGGCGGTGGAATCGGAAGCCATAGGATCGAGATTCTCGGTAGAGATATGGCGGCGTGATACCATATAAGAGTTTTAAGAATATAATTGTAATGTGATGATTATATTAACACGAAGAAGATGAATAAATAGTTACAAAAGAATCCTAAGAAAAAGGAAAGAAGATACGAAACTATCTAAAAGATACAAAGATAATTACAACAAATATTTACAGAATATATACTAACTAATAGATACATCATCATACATATATTAATTAATTAAAGATATAAATAATGAGCTTTGCTACCACTCTGTTATCAACTCTGACGAAACGGTTAGCTCATGCTCATCACATACTTCCAAATATACTTGCTTTTTTTAGTCCTCCTTCTTCGACTAGTCTCACAATAATTAATAATAGAACTTAAAGTTAGAAGCAAAAGAAACAAGAGAAGAGAAAAAGAAAATATGGCTGAAAGAGAAGACGGGAAAATCCGAAGAGTAGTTGTTGTTATATCTGCTGGTGCTAGTCACTCCATTGCTCTCCTCTGTAAGTTTTATTCACACAACCATCAATTTAATTTTGTATGTATGTGCTAATTCATTCATATACATGCATGTATGTATCTAATTAATACGAAAACATGAGCATGGCTGCAAATAAGTCTCATGATTATAAGTTTCAAGTTTCTTAAAGTTATTTCTGATTTTGGGTTATTTGATTTCAATTAATTTCCTAGGTAAGAATAGTAACTGTTAATGAGTTATACTGTGTGTGGTAAAACAAAATAGTAATCAAATTTGGTCTTGGAAGTCGTAAGTTTGCATGGACTAAAATGATCCACATAACTCGTTTAGGCACTTGTGAATTAAATAATAAATGGGGCCAATAATTAAAGTAACCTGATTCTAATGTACTCAACTGCTTCCTTTTTATGGCGGGAGTGAGTGAGTGATTAATTGCCGTATGCTATGGCGTTGTTGGAGGATGTGTAGCGTGGTATATATATTTTGAAATATGCATTAGTTAGTTCCACTGAGTTGTTTAACATTATAATATGAACCGAAAAATAAACTATTACTATAATTTGGTCAAGATTTCAACAGGGTTTTTCTAGACTTTCTAGTGTACCAATAACTTTTCAGAAAGTAAAATTTTTCTGTTCGTGGGGTCCAAGTTGTTAATTGAGTTAATTAAATTACTTAAAAAAAAAGTAGAAAATAGAAAGATTATCAGATTCAAACAGAGGAGAGAGGTACTTTTAGTTGTTAGCATGCTAGATTATATAAACTAAAGTTGTATCCTTTTAGAAACTAGTCACCCAAATTAAATAAAACCCATAGGTTATCGTTCTATCCATTAGGCAATTAGATTATCTAACATTTATATTACAATTTTTTTTTTCATATAATAACTATTATATCGCATTTATAATTTCAACTATATAAACTATAATCTTTGTAGTAATATGGACTTGTGTTGAAAATGAAATAAAATGAAAACTCTAATCAAATATGCATAAGAAAAACATTGTTTCCTATTCTAGTGCTTGCATGTTAGTTTATAGATGGTGAAACTTTGATGTTTGTTATGTCTAATTCTCATTAAGTTATTACTTATTGAGATGGTACTAAAATTGTTTTAAACAAAATGAGGTTGAAGTTGATGTTTTAGCTTAATATATTGCAGCTGGTGATGTTGTTTGTTCATGGGGAAGGGGAGAAGATGGACAGTTAGGCCACGGAGATGCCGAAGATCGGTTTTCTCCTACGCAAGTTAGCGCATTGGATGACCAACAAATAGCATCTGTTACTTGTGGAGCTGATCACACAGCTGCATACTCTCAATCAAAAGCACAAGTATATAGCTGGGGATGGTAAAAGACTTTTTTTCTCTTCTTCATGTTCATATACTCTGCTTCTGCATTCAACAACTTTAGAAAGCGCAAATCTTTGCTTTCGTTTATGTATCTATTTAACTTTACGTTGTTTTTTGAGTGTACTCAAGATCTTGAATCCTTGAACTTATCTCGATTTTTGTTTTCGTTGTATTGCATTAACGTTCGATTGTCGCGCAAATGTAGGGGTGATTTTGGGAGGTTAGGCCATGGAAACTCGAGTGACTTATTCTCTCCTCACCCAATTAAAGCCTTAAGAGGGATACGGATAAAGCAGATTTCTTGCGGAGACAGCCATTGTTCGGCAGTGACTATGGAAGGCGAGGTTCAGAGGTTGCTTCACTTGAGTCCTTGACTAAGTTTCTTTTTTGATGTCTAGTAGCCCTGAAGAACATTCATTGTTTGTTCTCTTTTCGCGTTTTTTAACTTATCTACATCAAAGTTCATACATAGACGAAGATGGTTTGTTTATAATGAATGATGTACTTAATATTTTTTGAGTGAAATATTCTAGTTACCTCTCTTTGATTTTGCCTCTATTCAAATGAAGCTGGGGAAGGAATCAAAATGGTCAACTTGGGATTGGGACGACGGACGATTCTCCTTTGCCACAGCAGGTTGAAGCTTTCAAGGTAATTTGCCATCAGGAATTCGCATCACTCTCAAAGAGTATCAAATAAGAAAAGGATGTTGTGGGCAAAGATAACTTTATATACCACCAAAAGAAGATGAGTGAATAAAGAAATGAATTTGGTGTATATAGAATTTTAATTATTCTATTCAAAACTGCAGATTAAGCCTCTTTCTCTTGTTTTGTAGGGAATATCAGTCAAGTATGTTGCTGCTGGTGCTGAACATACAGTTGCTGTAACAGAAGATGGTGAGCTTTATGGTTGGGGCTGGGGTCGATATGGTAATTTGGGATTAGGTGACAGAAATGACAGATTAGTCCCTGGAAAAGTAGCAACTCTTGAGGTATGCGGCACTCTTATTTGAATATGTTTTCGATCATTTGATGATATGTTATCTAGTACCACATCTCCTTGTGATCGAGATGCGAAAACTTGTAAAGGGTGGAAAGGTTTTTGGAAGAAATAGATTTAAGAACTTGAACTCCAAATTAGAACTTGTTTCTGTGTTGTCTATGTCCATCTGGCACCTGGTTTTCAGAAGGTTGAAAGAGCATATGCTTTTCTGCTTACAATTTTTAAACGTTTACTTCACGGTGTGAAAGTAAGCCGTTCTATATATGTTTTGCACGTCTGTTTGTTCATTATGTTAAGTTCCATTCGTTTATTTAAGTTGACAGTGGTATCTCTTTGCATATGTTTTACACGAATCTTGAATTTCACCTTTTTCACTTTCAAATATTAAGAAATAGTTTTACTATAAAATCAAGTTCATGCATTTTATTGTCATCTATTATAGAAACAAGTTCATGCATCTTATTATTATTGATCTCATAATCAATCCATGTTGCAGGCAGAAAAGATGGTCCTAGTTGCGTGTGGATGGAGGCATACAATATCTGTTTCTTCTTCCGGTAGTGTCTATACCTATGGTTGGAGCAAATATGGCCAACTAGGACATGGTGATTTTGAGGATCACCTAATCCCTCATAAGCTCGAAGCTTTGCATGGACATCAAGTATCACAAGTAAATGTTCTTTCTGGCAAGTTAGAGTTTGAATACTCTATTTCGATCAATTTTACTTTCCGTGCAGCTGAAGTGGAAAGAGGAGAGGGGTTTAATTGGATTCAACAATATTTGTTTTTTGTGAAGTTAAAACCATATTTTGAAAATCTTTTCATACTGCGTTCCCTGCTACCTTATATTAAAGAATGCTTCCGGCATTTTATATAGCTGAAAATACGTTTTCCTCGCTTTATGCTTTTTTGTTTATGACTTCTTCAAATGGTTGTTCTTTCCAGATATCAGGTGGCTGGAGGCATACAATGGCAGTGACAATTGATGGAAAACTTTATGGTTGGGGCTGGAATAAGGTTCTGTAAATAGATTTTGGTTTGAATTCTTTCGTTACCTAGTGTCCTGAGCATATTTGACAATATAGTTTTGCTGCACCTGTTTCAGAACATCACTGTTCTAATGAATAGAGCTTTAGTTTACATCTGTTAGAACTTTCACATTACCAGTTACGAACGCGCGCAGTTTGTTCCTTCTGGAAAAAAGTTGCGCAGGAAGTGTTTTAGCTGTTATATGATATACAAACTGGATTCTTGACAAAAGTTCTGTTATGAGCCGAGATAGTTTGGATAATCTTCCCACTTTGTATACTTGATTCTCTGCCGATTATTTGTTCTTTCAGCCGTTTGTTTCTCAACAACTTGGTTTCATTCTTAAAGTAATATATCTCTTTGTTCTGCCATTGCAAGTCAATTACCTCATTAATTCGTCATTACTTAGTTTATCATATTCTCCCTTTGATAATGTTCTTTAAAAATAAAAATACTTCAAACTAATTCTAAACTTTCTATGTGGACAGTTTGGACAAGTTGGTGTTGGCGATAATGTAGACCATAACTCGCCTCTACAAGTCAAATTTCCTCTTGATCAGGCATATTCTTGTTCTCAATTCCTTCCACCCTAGATCATTTTTTACAATATCGATTTTATACATTTATGGCCTTCTTTTCGTTTAAATAAATATTCCATCAATGGTTATCTACTGCAGAAAGTAGTGAATATCTCATGCGGTTGGAGGCATACGCTTGCCGCCACTGATAGGCAAAATGTGTTTTCATGGGGAAGGGGAACAAACGGCCAGCTCGGCCATGGCGACTCTATTGACCGGTAATATTACTTCTCCCGCTCTCTTTTGTTAATAACTAAGCGCAAACAACAGAACTATCTCCCAAAGTCTTGTGTGGTTCATTCGATTTTACTTACTACGATTACCAACTTGAATAATCACACACTTACCTCTTAGGATCCTGTTTCCTTACATCTTAAGTTCAAGGACTGTTACCTGATTTCTTGTCTTACTTAATCTGTCCTTCTCTCGTTATTATGGATTTTGTAGTAATGTTCCCAAGATTATCGAGGCATTAAGCACGGATGGATCAAGTGGACAGCGCATAGAGGCCTCAAAAGTTGACATATCATCAGGTATTTTATATAGATTGGGTGTTTAATTAGCTTAATATATTGTCCTAGTTATTAGTAATCGAAGTTTCTTATCGGCAGAGACATCTTGGGTATCCCCAACGCAGAGGTACGCAGTTGTTCCTGGCGAGAATGTAAGTAACCTCGTTCGACTTTTAGCTAGAAATACTATTACATACTACGTAAATAAATCTCCATTGTGCGTAATGGTGTCTAAGACGAAAGGGATTAATGTTGATGTTATTTCCTTGCAGGTTCATGGCGAGCCCGTAACGAGCTCTGATGGCAAGGGAAATGATGTTAACGTCCCTGAAAACGACGCGAAAAGAATGAGGGTCTGAGTTACAAACTTTCATAAAGCAGGGACAGTATATATAGTCATTCCTTACTTATGTGTAACTTGTTAACTCGTACTATAGAACTTGTACTGTTTGATTCGAATCAATCTCGTATTACAGATCAGGATGCAAAAACAAATTATATTTGTAGTTATGAGCGGGTAATTTTGTACTAGTTAAGTTCAACCACTGTTATTTTGAGTATACTTCTTTTCTATTTATGATTAAAGGTGTGAAAATACAGTATATTGTTTTAGACGGTATAAAGGTCGTTTTTCATGCAAAGTTCAGTCATAAATTGATTTTTCATCAAATGGGTTATAGCTACCAGAATTCTTATATTATTTTGGGAGGTGATTTAATTAATATGATGGTTATATGAGTAATAAACATATATATGGTCTTTATGGAAGTTGAGAAGTTCTTATAAGTATTTTTCTTTTTCTGCCTTTGTGGAGGTTTACGAATTGTTTGCTTTTCTTACTTTCCTGAAAAATCAATAAGGAAAGCTAAAAATTGAGTTGTCCTCCGCCGAGACGAATTATCATTGCACTAGAATACTAATTTAGCATGATAGATAAAATATGCGAGAATTCGAGCTTTGTGTCTATACTTATGAATTAGACCTAAATAATTAACAAAACTTCAAGGATTCAAATTAATCTAAAACATGCACAAGGATAGTCGATCAATTTTGTATTTAGTATCTATTATTTAAAGTTAGTAAATTGAATGAGAAACTTCAAGGAATGTTGCAGAGCTAGAAAGATGAGGAGGCTGTCTTCGCAACTTGGACGACCTTTCTTTACCCTAAAAAGACACTTCTCATCTAGGTTCACTATCCATTCATGTATGTAATATTTTTTAGAACCTTGTTCGTAGGAGATTTCTAACAACAAAACTTACTTCTTTAGTTTATAATATATAATCTATAAATGAACGACTGTAAGAATCGCGAGGCATAAGTGTTAAAATCTTTTAATTATTTAATCCTAATCGTTCAATGTCCATGTCATTTAAAAATCAATATCAAGTAACAAAAGAACAAATGAGTCATACTTAAAAGTTGCAGATAACCTTTAGAAACTCTCACAAGTCACATATGACCAAAAAGCCTAAAGTGATTAATTAACTATAGTTCATTGCACTTAGCAAGACCCTTTAGGAAACCATCAAGAAAGTTTTACTTTTACTATTGAATTATACGCAAGTAATATGATCCTATTTGACGTTAATTGACAAGTGGGAATAATTAAATACAAGATATGGGATCCACTAGGTGAGGTCTAACTTCAATCTAGATATGCTACACAATAATTACAAAAACAGAAAAAATGTGAAGAAAAAGGTGTGATCCGGACAGCATTTATTCGAAGACAGAGAGACACATAATAAATATTGGTGTTACCTAGCACCTTCGAGGTTTTGAAGAGAAATAGACATCCTTATCTAAGTTAAGGTCATGGAGCACGTCATGCGGTTCAACAACAAAACCATCATGTCATACGTCACTTAAACCCGTCATTCACTTAAACCCGTCATTATATATTAACAAGTTCTTATTGAAAATAAATTAAATGTGTCATTAGGCATTAAATATTCAAATACTCGTAGTATCCCGTTAATACTATAATTTAACTAATACAAAAATAGTAAATATTAAGACGACCTAAGCATTTTCTGATTTTTATTTGTTGTTTCATATGACTTGAAAAACGAACTTCGTAATTTTATAGACCATGTCTGCCCACCTCTTAGTAAGGTGTTTTAAACAACTTAATAAGAAAATAGTATATATCTCGTAGAATTATCAATATTCATTTATATTATGAATTGTGTTTAAGGACAAAAGAAGTTCCACCTCATTTGGATACAAGTGGGACCCGTTTGCCTGTGCTGGTCTGTTAATGGGGTTCCCGAGGAGGACTTAGCTTGACTTTTACAATGTTGAATGGTCAAACATGATTTTTTTGTCCTGATCATACCCTTAGATTTATTGCACCTCTTAAGAATGAGTTCAACCCCCGGTGTACCCCACCGCGAGTGAATTGTCAAATTAACAGTCTTGTAAAAAATAATTGTCAAACTAACACTTTTGAAAAAGTAAATCCCAAAATAACACTCTTAAACAATATCTTCCAATTCTAACTTTTATCTTTTATAAAAAAATTAACAAAGTAATACTAAATTGTAGTTAGGGTGTATATATTAAAATCTTGCGTAGTTTTTAACAAAAACTTCTAGAAATATTATATAAATTTTAAAAAATGTATTAATTTCATATTCAATGAAATCTCAAATATTCTAAATTAATTAAATTTAAAAAGAAAATTTGTAAATAACTTCAAAAATATATTCTTAAAACTTATATTTTCTTTGTAAATTTGTATAGACCCTATTATTCTTTTTAAACCAATCAATAAAATTTGCACCAAAAATAAATTAAGCAATAAAATAGAAAAGAGAAACATGTGTTTTAAATATTTGAAAGAGCACATTTGAATTTTATTGTGAAAATAGCATACTTATTTGTGTAACAAATTTTATTTTAAGAGAAAGTTTCTAAAGAAAATAAAATTTGTTTAAATTAAAAGTTAAAATAAAAACAAACTGCTCATCTTCCTCACCCAACCCACCGTGACCAGCCCCAGCGCCGCCCCCCCCCCCCCCCCCCAGTCCCCAACAACCACCCGTCCGCAGCGTAGCACAATAGAATGGCTTCTCTATTGTCAAGTTCAGTGCATTGGTTTCCTTCACCTTCACAAATGCATCTGTTAATACCTTGAGGATTTAGTGTTGCACCAGTCTGTACGGCTCAGAACTTTTAATTCCACGCGAGGGTTTGGGGTAGCGGCGGCTAGGGGGGGGGGGGGAGGGAGTGTTACGTGAGGAAGACAATTGCAAAAAACATTACTTTTATTAAACTTATATTTTTAATAAACTATTTTATATATGTACAGTAAATGTCTTTTACATTCCTGCTAATTATGAGACAAAAGAAAAAAGGTAAAGAAGTAATATTTTGTTAAAACGTGTTATTTTGGAAATTATTTTTTTAGGAGCGTTAGTTTGGCAATTTTTTTTTTTTAAAAGTGTTAGTTTGGCAATTGACTCCACCCCACCGCTATGTAAAAGTATTTAGTTTACATAAAAAAATTACTTAATCAAGATTTCAAGACCCACTGTATGTGTGTGTGTATATATATATATATATATATATATATATATATATATATATACGTATATTCTATAATCCGCTAAATTCTTTAAAATCTGAACGAAGCTTTTTTTTTGCAAATAGGATGAAATTAAATTAATTTATGAGTCAAGTAAATTATGCTTATGTTCAATGTATGGTGCGTATATCTATATGTATGTCTTTTTAATATAAAGTATTTTATATAATATAATGCATCATTTTTTATTTTTCTCTAAAAAAACGTTTATGTTTCCTTTTGATTACAATAATTTCTTAATATATATCTATTCACATTGTGAAAGGGAAGCCGCACCTTCTCTGATTATTATTGATTTAGTAAATGTATAAATATTTCTTTTGTTTATTATATAACGAATGATTGTGACTTTTGAAAGTTCATTTATTTCACGTCTTTTTATTTTGCATCGTTTTTAATTAAATAACTTCTTTATATATATATATATATATATATATATATATATATATATATATATATATATATATATATATATATATATTACTTGCCTTTAAATTCATAATCTTCTCCAAGTATAGGAGAGGGAAAGATCTTTCGTCAAGCTCTCAAAGAGTCAGATGACTATTGTTAGACACCAAAAAGATTGTCAATTTGTTTAGAGTGATATAGTACAAATAATAAAATATTACTGTGTGTACTTTATATAATATTTTGGTCCACTTATATTATTTGGTATACAATACAAGGTTACATTATCATAGATACCCGTATTTATCACATGAATGGAGATAATGAAAATGGGGAAGTACTATTTTTTTCCTTTGTTCTTTCAAGTGTCAGGCTGCTCTATGTAAAGCAAAGTAAAATTGTAACTGCTAAGAATTCAAAACAAAAAACAAAATTATTTTCTACCTGCCATCTCTAAAAATAAAGAATTGAGTTGCTAAAATTGGTTGTCAATTCCAATGCAATGAACCGAGACAACTAGATCAGTAGATTGTGCAATAGTGTTATATATTACAAAAAAAAAAAGAGAAACTAGATCATGCTATAGATAATACATTCGCCCAATAGCAACTTAGCTTTAAAAATTAAAATAATGAGAGAATAACTTCGTTTGAAAAGTATTTGAGCAATCTTCTTCTTCAAAAAGAAAAAGTATTTGAGCAATAATAGAAATATTCTTTAAAATTTTAAATATGAGCTTCAACTAATATTAAATTTTACTGTCAAATAGATTTTTCCCAAACTCCAATTAATATCTCCGATCAGAAACTTAGGTGGGGTCAGGTTTTGATTTTGACTGAACCAAAGAGAAAGTCAGTCACATGCATGCGAGTGGCAGCCGACTTTAACCACTTGCCGGTGTGGAAGCAACTGACGAGCGCAGTGACGTAAGCCCACACGTGGGGCTCATCGTCCTACGTGGCATCTCAGGATTAGACCGTTTCCCTTGTTGTTTGTGGGATACGGTCAGCCGTCAACACAACCCCAAATACTTTCGCCCCAAGCAAAACGTCAATCATGTTTGACTAGGGGTAGGCATTGGCGGGTACCCGTCCCGAATGGGTACCCGCAGCGGGTACCCGACATGTTGGGTAGTGAAAATTCATTTCTCGATCCCGATCTCGAAATATGCGGGTACCCGTTAGAGTAGGGTACCCATGAAGGCGGGTAGCGGGTACCCAAATATCTCATTGTTTTTAGTTTTTGTGGTGAAAAAAGTTGATGTTTTTCAATTTTTAATCTTCCACACAATGCGATCTTATGTTTTTTGGTACTATGGTGAAATTTTTTTGAATAATTACAAATTAGAAAGATGACTTATCTATTTTGTGTGTGATATTCGTAGCTTAGTGAATATCCCTTTTTGGACTCTTAGTTGTTAGTCTTTTTTTCTTTATTTTAACCTCAACTACTCTAATATAAGTATAGTTTTTTCTTCTTTAATTGTTAAGCACAAAGACTAATAGTATAACTATATATATATATATATATATATATATATATATATATATATATGTGGGTACCCGATTGGGTTCGGGAATTTGGTTAGCAATACCCGAACACGACTCTTTTGAGGCGGGTACCCGACATTTGGGTACCCATACCCATATTTCCCGTCCCGAATGAGAAAAACCCGATTGGGACGGGTTTGGGTATGGGTACCCAAATCATTTGCCCACCCCTACATTTGACACTCATTGATCTAACTCACAACAAAATTGAAAATAATTTGTGAGATTTATAATTTCTTTTTGTTATGATTCTTCTCCAAAAAAAAAAAAAAAAAAATAGGCACATCGTTTAAGTAGTTTTAGACTCAACACTTTATAAATAGCTTAGTTATAATTATATTAAGGATTTTAACTAGAACAAGTTTAATAAGAAAACACTAATTTTTTTTCAACAGTTAAAAAATCAATATTTTGTTAGGTCAAAACATCATGTGGGTGATTACTTAATCAACTTTAGATATCACCTTGACTGAAAAATTATCTTTGAAGGCTACTTTTAGTCGTCATTTTTTACACCAAAACGGTCATTTATATTTTTTTAGAATAATTAGAATTACGTGATTTGTTATATGTTATACTTGCACTAGGGATGAACCTAGCCTGTAATATTTCGGAACAATCTAAGTTAATTATGCATATCAAAATGGAAACAATCACTAGGGAACTGATTTTAAAATGTTCCCATTGTACTATACATGAAATTGATTATATATCAAATGAGGCGAAATTTATAAATAAAAAATCGACATAACTATTTAGGCTTATGCGTTTACACTTCTATAGATACAAGTGAACCTAAGCCTAATTACGCCACAAATCATTCAATTGACCTGAAATAATCAAAATCTTACCATAACACCCCCCCCCCCCCCCACCCACCCACGTCCTGTACACATGCCCGCACACGCCTACCAACACACACACAGCTATAACACAAGAAAAGAACACATATATTATTATTATTATTAAAACATTATTAAAATCTGTCAGATACAATGTCCCACGTTTTAATAAAAAACATACACCTACACAGAAGTCGCCGCATGTGTATATAAGCAACTTAACATCTTCATTTTATTCGTTTCAAAGCACTCATTCAACAAACAAAACTAACTACAAGAGAACAAACAATTCAATCCAACTCATCGAACAAAAACACTAGTTGAAGAGTGAATGAAGGGTGGTGATCAACAGTTGAATTTACCTGCCGGGTTCAGGTTCCATCCGACGGACGAGGAGCTAGTGGTGCACTACCTCTGCCGCAAGTGCGCGGGGCAGCAGATTACAGCCCCAATTGTAGCTGAGATTGATCTCTACAAATTTGACCCATGGGAACTTCCTGGTACTCATCATTTCTTTTTTATTTTATTTTTTTGGTGCTAAAGTTTTTGTCTAATGTATATCTTAAATTCGTTTAATTTGCCTTAATTGAGCTAAAGTTTGAGTGTTTTTGCCGAATACTCTGATGTTTTTTTCCTGTTGTTTGAGAGTTTGAGTAAATACCCTTTAGAGGAATCAAATAAATTAAAAGAACCCAGTTTTCTAATTTGGATATTAATCTCAAATTAACTCCCCTTTTTGAGTTCCACTGGTAAAAATTGAATCTTTCTGCATTTCAATAGTTATTTTTTTTTTTTTCCCTTGTTTCTGTTTTTTGGACCCTGTAATTTTTGGATAAAGTTTGATTGTGGTTTTTAATAAGTTTGTACAATTTGATAATAGGTATGGCAATGTATGGTGAAAAAGAATGGTACTTCTTTTCTCCGAGGGACCGGAAGTATCCAAACGGTTCGCGCCCCAACCGGGCGGCTGGGACCGGTTATTGGAAAGCCACCGGAGCCGATAAGCCGGTGGGGAAGCCGAAGACTTTGGGGATCAAGAAAGCTCTCGTGTTTTACGCCGGAAAAGCTCCTAAGGGCGTCAAGACTAATTGGATCATGCACGAATACCGCCTTGCCAATGTCGATAGGTCTGCTGGCAAGAGTAAAAACTTGAGGGTACTTGCTCTTATACCTTACTTTGTTAAGTGTTTAGAGACTTTTTTGTGACACTTCTTTTGGTTATGAATTGGATTTCAATCAGTTAAAGACTTAAGTTTATGGTTTTGATATATGGAATTGTAATCTTGCGTGATTAGACGACATGAAGTTTTTGATTTCTTGTTCATAATCCATAGCACAATGCTAAGTTATGCTTTTCACAAACATTTTTTGACATAAAACTGATACCTACTCATTATTGTCTCATTTGGTGATGTATATATGAGGCATTTCATAGAACTAATGATTTTGATTCATCCTCTATTGCAGCTTGATGATTGGGTATTGTGTCGAATATACAACAAGAAAGGAACTCTTGAAAAGCATTACAACGTAGATCAACAGGATGTGCAATTCTCTGACAGCGAGGAACAAAAGCCCGACATTCACTCCTTCCAATACAACGAGGTTGTAACACCGCCGCCTCAGGTGCAGGCGCCACAATACTTGGCATCACAGAGGATGAACGACTATTTGCATTTCGACACCTCCGAGTCAATACCTAAGTTGCATACCGACTCGAGTAGCTCCGGGCACGTGTCTTCTCCAGAATTCACAAATCATAAGGAAGTTCAGAGTGAACCTAACTGGAACGAGTTTGAAAAATCTCTAGGCTTTTCTCAGCTGAATTGCACGGATGGATTTCAAGATGACCCTTTCGGCTCCCAAATGCAGTATAGTAATGATCAACTCTTTTTGTTACAAGACATGTTTGGTTACATGCAGAAGCCCTTCTAATTGTCAATACTTGCGTAGTGATTCCAGAATCTCGACGAAATTATGCAAGAGCAATTGCAAATATTTGAAACTTTAAACGCACGGATGATAGATTAGCGCTGGAAAATATAAGACCAGCCATTCCAATTCGACTTTGGTGAGAGCCGAAGGTGAACACAAAGATAAGAAATGCAGATTCTGTGAGCCGAAGATGACGAACTGATCGAGCAACCGGGAATGGACATTGGATCATTTGGCCGGGCATCTATATAGATTGCAGTATAGTTTATATGTGTAACAAGTAGGACATTCTTGTATCATTAGCAACTTAGCATTGATGCGTTAGAGTTATTAGTACATTGTAGCATGCTGGCATGGGGACTAAAGAATCAAGTTTTGTAGTAAATTCCTATGTACATATAGTTTGAGTATATATTTATCTGTTTTTTTGGGCTAGTATAGAAGTGTCTTGGCACCTTTATATATTGTGTCACCATGCCGCCTTTATATATTAGTAGTTATCAATTTTCAAATGAACAGTCAACAATAAAATCATGGATTATTAGAATACTAATCTACAATTTTTAATCATTACCACAATGAAATTGCAATTGGGTCAAATATAATAAGGCGGCACTTTTTCACACTGTCCTGTTTTTTATAAACTCTCAAGGACAGCACCTGATTTGATAAGTAGAGATCCAACAACCTTCTTGGATCATTATCCCAACATATGCGCACCGGTTCTTATGTGGGCCTTGGCATAGATTTTCTTCAGGCCCACTGGACCAGTTTCCTCATCCGATATAGAATTATAAAATCATGTTTTTACTTTGTCTTGGGTTTCACTCCTCCAATCATGAGTCCGTTTTTGATAAATCAAAAATAATTCAACACCAACTAGATTTGTGAATTTATTGAGCAACAAGTCAAGAGCTATTTGCTTGTCCTCTCAAATTTGATTAAAAGTGTGGTAAGAAAATTATTAACTTCAGGAATTTTAAACCCTACGGTCTGCTTGTCGTAGCCAAAATATATAAAAAGGAGTTCTACTTTCAACTTTGGAGCCTGCTCTATATTCAGGAATATTCTTTATATCCCTATGTGTATTCCATAATTAAAAGAAACAAACAAGCATATCACAAATTAATTTATTGTAACTATTGCTAACGCAGGACCGACGGGATTATTTAATCACAAACGGGAAAACTATAAACCATTAGTCAGTCTTGCAATACCTATTTATTTATTTTGTCGACTATAGTTGAACTTGGAAAAAGATAAAACAAAAAGAATGGATACATTAATTTAATGTGCCACGCCATGAAATGTAGAACGTATTGTAAGGTGAGGAGGATGAGGATGAGGAGAGGTCGAACCCTTCAATTCATGCCCTCCCGTTTGATGTGAAATGTGAACATATATATACAACTATGCAGAAGTTCCATTTTGAAAAATCAGGTTAAAAAACCTTTGATAAGTCTTTAGATGAAAGAGACAACATCATTTTAAAGTCATTCCCAATATTATACTAAAGCAACTCCTCAATTATTACAATAAGTATCTATCACTGAACTATTTGAATTGGTTAACGTTGCAATAACAAATAATATAGCACAACCAACTTTGTCCCAACGGCATGCAGCCTCCCCTCTCCACCAAATATCTATATGTCATCATGCCAAATTACTGCCCGACTCATTTATTTTATTTATCTGTGTTCCCATCATAAAAAAACAACTTACATACAACGTTAAAGAGGACGATTCTTGATTCCTTAAATCTGTAGTTCCTTTTTGTTCCCTAGAGTAAGTTCGTGTCGAGGGAAGAGCTTGTCTTGTGTTTGTGCAAGCATGGGAGTGAAAGCCAGTAAACTGGGCAGGGTGATCTTGAGCTTTCAAAGCATAAAGAGCTTGACGTGTCCTTCTCCATCGATGACACCACGAGGCTATATTCCAGTTGCAGTCGGTGTGAACGATGAAAAAGTGAAGCGTTTTGTGGTTCACACAACGGCTTTGTGTAATGCAGAATTTATGGAGTTCTTGTGCAGATCAGCGGAGGAATATGAGTTCCGCAATGAGGGGATTCTAAGAATTCCTTATGATGCAAACGCCTTCGAGGAGAGGATGATGAGAAGATGCGATCATAAACAGAAGATTATCAGGATTCAGCCCACAGTTACATAGCCAAATCGATCGTTTGATTCATGCTGGTTTTTCTTCAGTATGTCATGTTCTCCCTTGTTTTCCCAAAGGCTGATAGAAGCTCAGGGAAATAATATAGCTTAGCTTCTTGTATATATGAAATTTTACTATATGTAGGTTATTTTTTATTAGTTGAGTTTGGCTATGTAAGTAACAGCTTCTCCTCCATGTCGAATGCCCAAGAATGTTAGAAAAACATCCACTATCTCTCTCTATTACATTATGTCTTTGGATAGATTTGTCATTTAGTACCACATTGGTGTAAAATGTTCTTACAGAGAAAAATAAATCAGCTGCATATATACAAACATATTAAACACAATGTCTTCTCTTTTATGCACTATTTTAATTTACTGGACCGCCACAACATTTTTTCGCATGTATATCTGTAATCTTTAACATAGCCATGGGATTTGGAAAACAAACGTCAGGTTAAATAGTGAGTAAGCGTCATTACGCTAAACTTGTTATTGATTAGATACTATTAGGATTAACATGAACCACAATAGCCGCACATTTAACCCGCAGATTCTACAGATACAACAGCAAACCTCTTTTACATAATCATCATTCAGAAAAAATAATGAATTACCAAACTAAAAAAGAAAGAACATGCCATAAACATTTAATCTGATTCTCGTTCCACGCACCACCAGATAATCTGGGAATTCACAACCAAATAGTTAAACTGAGCCAGAGGTGACTCAATACATTACTGGTTTACCCAGACAAAATGATAACGAAGATAAGCACGAGGGTTCATACAGATACAAGCCCCGCCATGATTTCCTAAAAGACTGTTATCATACAACAAAAGATGCTAGACATACGTAGGTCAACTACTTTCATTAGTTACATAATTTCTACTTGAGATCCCCTAGTCAATGTTCAGGATGTCAAAGCAGAAAACCAAACCGTACGTTTCTAAGTATTCTCAGCGACCTCCTTGTCAATTTCATCCGCATGATCTCTAAGTATTTTCCACTGCAGTAAAGATAAATAAACTTGTAAGATACGAAAAGAAAGAAAATATGTGATGGTAAATGCAAAGTTCTGGGGAGCATTTCTCTCTATTTCTCTGGGAGGGGGTGGGTGGGTAGGAGGGAGGAGTGAAGTATATACCTGGTCCATGCTCAATGAGATACCTGTAATCAGTGCAAAAGTATTAGAATTTGAAGTTGAATTATTTCAAATCAAAACAGAATTAGACTGAATAAGTTATAGGAAACACTAAGCAACTCTGACATAAAACTTTTACGTACGTATATATCACGAAATCCAGCTCAACAACTAATAAAGAGTAAGAAAGCCACTAGATTTCATGATAATTTTGGCTGGCTTCAGCATATGTACATCGTCTCACTTACTATCAGATTAATAGAGCACTGCAACCCCAATAACTTATGAGGCCACCGGATGCACTTCCCATTACAATCCTTAAACATAGGAAACTATATGAAAAATGACCAATGGCTAAAGCAAATATATTAAGACTATAAATCCAATGTCCTTTGCTAAAATGAGACAGCCCCCAAAGTGTTTTTATTCTTGTAGCATTAATGGGAACAATTTTCCTTTGCCTGTGTAAAAGGGCTGGCAGAGAAATTGGACGCAATATCATCATAACTCTAACTAATGACTTAGCAATGATATGGCAAATTGATCAATGATCATAAAAAATTTCCAGAGGACTTCTGTAAGCATTAATAGAAAACGTCATCAGCAAGGACAACTTGTATGACACGACTTTCGATGAATGAACAGTTGGGTGAAACCTTTATGGAAAAATCTCAGTAATAGCAGGCTTCTCAAGTGCAAGACACTTCACTTATATTAGATTATGAACACTGTAAGCATTGACAACTATTACGAAAAGTTCAATCTTCTCCCAAGAAGTGTTGGCACAGTTTCACTTGCAATTTTGTCCACCTCTCTTTGTTTTACAAGTTGAAAGAGGATTTACCAGGAAAAAGGCAATGATTTGCAAGATATCTAAGGGAAGACTAGGCTTCGGAGCCAGAGGCTTGGGAATGCAAATACTAACCCAAAGCCCTAGCTTCATCCCTCGACTATCATCTATAATACGGGCATACCGACATTGGTCACTCATGTTTCCTTAGTTCCTACGCTGATGCCGGGGAGTCACCAATAAAACACCAATCACAAGTTGAATTCATTATACTAACTCCTTGCCAACACTCACCGAGCCCCCTAATAGACGCAGCCCAAATACCAATCCAAAACCATACTACAAACCAAAACCAAACTACCAAACCACAAACATACAAGCTTTGCAGCCATTCTCATACATAGAACCGCAAGCTGAGCAACCATAGCATTCACTTACAAAGTCCAAACCAACAACATTCTCCAAGAATCCCGATCACTCAAACGCGAAACACAACAGCGACTACAACTTACTAACACTAACAAAAACGTACACAAATTCTACCCAAACCCAACATTAAGAAACTGAAAAAAAACAACAATAACCACAAAACAATTACAACACCCCAGTCACATTCAAGAAAACACTTCAAATTCTCAGTCAAAACAAAAAAGGACAAAACTTTGAACCTTTTTTTCCTGGAAACTCTTTTCCATCTTTAGAGTAGAACTCCCTAATATCCACAACCACTTTCCCCTGCCAGTTCCGAACCGACACTTTACGATTCTTCGACAGCTACATACACATTCATTAAATTCACAACAAAATCACAATAAAAATCAAATCTTTACGCTAAAATGAAAAAAATGAACCGATAAATACCTCGCAAATGACGATTTGGTCAGAGTCCTCTGAATCATTGTCGGGCTTTGAGAACTTCTTCGGAGGCTCTTCGCCATCGGAGAGAGCTTCATCGTCTCTCTTTTTCCCTCTCTTCGACATTTTTTTTGGTATAAATTTGGGGGTTTGTGAGAGAGTACCAAGGGTTTTTGTGGTACTAAAGTCGTGTTTTATGTTATCTTTTTTTGTGTAGGAAATTAAAAGGAACGCGATTTTTATGTTGAGATGAACTGTGTTGGGCAATATGTGCAAATATTGGAGAATAGGAGGACTCTCAAACAAAATGTGTTCTAGTATTGGTTTGAAGAATTTGTTTGAAAGTTTTGTTGGAATAATTGGGACATTTGATGAGATGTGTTGTGGAAATTATTTTGGAGTTGTGAAATGCTTTTCGAATTTTATTAGTTTGAAAGTAAAGGCTCTGTTCGGATCCAGCTTCGCACAAATGTTTTAAAGTTTCACCGACTAAAGTCAGTTTGGAACCCATTTGAAAGTTTCAGTTTTGAAAGATTTTTGGCCTAATTATTGAAAGTGGTCAAACACTACTTAAATTGATGTGATGCTTATATGTCTATTCTTTTTCATAATTAATAAATCTCTATTTAACTCATCAAACAATCATGTCCAATGTTTTTAATCGTCAAACAATGATTATTAATTATTTAATTACTTTACACACTTACTACCTATATTGATTTGATGCCTATATAACCTATTTTTCTCCTTAAAACTCTAACACTCTTAACTATATTCAAATCATATTTCAATTATTTCACATACACTAAATTATTTTGAAATTACATCCAAACTATATTTCAAAAGTTTTGCACATTTTTCAAGTTAATCTTCAAAACACCCAAATAAAAATTGAGGAAACGAAATAGGTGAAACTGCATCCAAACGGGGCATAAATGTTTCTTTCGTTGTTCACATTATGAGTAGAAAAGTAATGTCAAGTCATATGTTTAGAAGTAGGCGGAATGAGATTGTAAAAGAAGGTGCTACTAAATTTATCTATTCAAGTCGTATGTTTTTTATGGTCAATGTTATTATCAAAATAAAAATTGTTGTATAATTTTCTGACTATTCATTCCTATAACATGAAAAATCAATCTTTTTTTATTATATATACATTTCGAACTCCAATCAATTCTTTAACACTAAAATAAAATTGTAAGAGATAATAGGAAATCAATATTTTCTTACTAAGGTGGTGTTTGCACACTTTTATCCAAAAATAGAAGCTCATAATTTAAGTTAAAGCTATAAAATTATGCTTAAGTCATAAATTGATTTTTTTTTTTTTTTTATCAGCAAAAGGGAAAATATATTTCACAAGGAGCAATAAAATACTCTAAAAGTTGAGGGTGTTTGCGAAAAAATTCAAAAGCTGACCATAAGCCAAGGATGTTTGAAAAAAAGCCTAAAACTAACATAAATATAATTATTTTTATTAAAAACAACCACCACAAGCTAGAAGCAGAATGCATAGCAACTTCTAGATTGTGAACATTTTTAGTTTAAAATAAGTGCTTATGAAATTTAAGCTTGTTAATCAAATACTTTAACAGTGCTTGAATTAAATTATAAGTTGATCATAGGTTTTTAAAATTTGCAAACACCACCTAATTACATATTAATTGATTCTTTAAGTCATCGATTAGCTATGAATTAGTAAAATATTATAGATTAAGTTCAAGCTAAACTTATAATGTAACATAGGAAAGAAAGAGAATTAAAAGTATAATAGAAACAAAGAACAGAGAAGTACAAATTTTGAGGTGTTGATTTCATTCACAAACGTACAGAGAGTATATACACAGGAATCCCCTAAAACTAGGTAACAACTATATTTAGATAAGTGTTACAAGGAAACAAATTAAATCTCTATCAATAAAGGAAATCAATCCCCGGACTAGTCGGGCGTGGGGGTTACGAAAGAAAGAGTCAGTATCCGTTAAATTAAAATATAGTATTTTGATCAAAAGAAAAAAACATTAAAATACAGTATACGTGCAGCCAAGGAAATGCTCATGTGACGTCTTTCTATTCATGTAATTAAATTGTCCTTTACTTTAATGTATTAATAAGATACAAAATATGTCTAATTTGAACTCAATTCCTTTCTAAATAACTAGAAACAACAATATTGTTTCTTTGAGGAGACGATATTAAATATTCATCCACAAGATTAAAAGCAATGTATGTTAAATAGATTAAAAGTATTGATTCATTCAGGAAACTACCTTTTATATTCTTTAGAAATAATGTACATTTCTTCTACTTTTAAGTTTATTTGTTGCCTTCACAAAACCCTCCATTGGATCATCAATTTGATAATTTTCCATCTTCTCCACTGTCTTCGGTGGATGCTCCATATTTATTTTTTCGACCAAACCTTTCATGTTTTCAACAACAAATTTGAAGTTCATCTAATACTGTCACCGTTATTGTCCTAACAACATCTTATAAAGGCTTGAGACTGCCATGAACTAAATCAAAACTTCATTAGGTGCAAATTCACAATGAACATCAAAGTTATCAACCTTAAATCCTGATTTCTTGCATTGATTCTCCCGCCTCTGGTGAATAGGCAGATTTAATGCTTGTCCAAGCGGTGTGAGCAAATTTTTATCACCAAGTTCCTCAAGCAGCAGAGCTACTGCGCTAGATCCTGACTGTCATAAAACCAATGCAGCATGTTGGGTGTCGATACGGTCGCCTCGGCTCACGGATTGTCCAACTCCAATCACAATGATTGCACCATCAAGAACCACAAAGGTTTTTCCGTAAAGGAAACCCACACCCACAAAAGGATATATACACACAAAGTACTAGGGTTTAGTGAATAAGAATTGCACAAAGCTTGAAAGGTGGGTTCTTCTCTTTCCTTCTTCCTTTCATCTATATTTTCTCTCTTTCTTTTTCCTCTCACACGCATGCCATACTCTCTCTCAAAACTCACGGCTGTTTTGACAAGGAAAACACAAAAGAGGGCTGATTTGGTTAATTGCATTTTATGGCTTAAGAGAATGAATGGACTTTGGGCTATTATTGTTAGGCCAAACAAATACCCAACAATCTCCACTTTTTGGCGTAAGATGGTGCAACTAAGGACGTAGAAATTGTAACCTCATCATCGCCGAGACACCTGCAAGTTCACAAAGAAAGTGCAAGTGACGATGGAGAGCACAAAAAGTACACTCCTGATCAAAAAGATCACAGAAGGTAATAACCGTCTTCGCAAGCACAAAGGAAGCTAACTGATAACGCCTCCGATTCGCCATGCCCGTCACCGAGGCAGTCCGAACGCCGGTCCCGACCTACGATGACCCTGGACCCAGCAAGCTCTTGGAAGGGGGGAGCGTTGAGAGCTTGTTGAAGGGATTCTAGTAGTTCTTCAGCCATCCGTGGGGATCCGCACCTTGTTCGCTGCTTCCTCTCCGATCCTCTGCTGCCTGGTGGGGCTCGTGCTCTTTCGACCGCGCTCTCTCGCTCCTCTCTCTCTCTCTAGGTGTGACCTTTTAGCTATCTTCTTGCTGGGATACATTTATGACCAGCCTGCTTCCCTATTTATAGGGTGAGGGAATGGTATAGTTGTAATCTTACTAGGGGCACGTGTCGGCATGCATGTTGGTTTTGAGGGCAATAGAGTACTTGAGTGTCTTCGTAGAGTAGGGCACGTGGTGCCTGAGAGTCTTGTCGAAATAGGCACATGATGCCCGAGTAGGCTTGTAGAGTAGGGCACGTGGTGCCTGCATGTTACCCTCGGTGTATGTCGTGCTCCGCTTACATAGTATAACTCCTATTCCCTCGCTCTTTATTGGGGAAGCAGGGCGGTCGAGCCCTGAGAGGGCGACAACGCATTCGGATAGTAAAGGATAATGTAGGAGCTGATGACAACTGTCTGCTCTAGTTGGTCGGATGGTTCGGTGGTTTTTGCTTAACAACCAAAGAAGGTTTTCCTACACGTGTAAAATACGACCCTCCCTCGTTGATCCAACGAGGGGTGGGCGAGGCATATATTTTATATTGTAAGTCTTACCGGGGTCGGAGAGCGAGAGGGGGTCGTGAGATAGGCTAGGATTAGAGGATTAGGCCACGTGGACGGGTACGATCCCAGGAGGGAGAGTTTGCGTCATCACTAACTATTGGGACATAGAACACAAAGTTCAAGAAAAATCACCAAAGCAAGCACACAACAAGCAACTAAGACTTTGTCACATAGATCATCTAAAGTCAAAGTTCGAGGTCCTTTGACACGCAACGAGTTTTTCAACTTCTAAATACTTAGTACCCATATCTGCAGGATTGAACTCAGAAGTAATCTTGTTTAACTTAATTAAGTTCTTTTCAACTATGTCACAAATAAAGTGGAACCTAACATCTATACGCTTAGTTCTATAATGAAACACGGGATTCTTACACAGTTGAATAGAAGATTGACTATCAGAAAATACAATTACATCTTGTTTTTGAAAACCAATTTCAGACACAAGAAGCTTTAACCAAATTGCTTCTTTCAAAGCTTCAGTAGCAGCTACATACTCAGACTCAGTAGTAGACAAAGCAACAATAGGTTGTAATTGAGTTTTCCAACTTATGCAAGCACCACACAAGGTAAGCACATAGGAAGTAGTAGACTTTATATTATTCCTATCATTTGCATAATTAAAATCAACATATAAACTACCTTCAGAACAGTTTGAAAAAGTCAAACCAAGATTCTAGGGGATTTCAAATATTTCAAAAGCCATTTCAAAGTATTCCAATGCGGCATAGCAGGATTAGACATGTTACTCAAGCAACTCAAAGAGTAAGCAATATTAGGTCTAGAACTAACCATCAGATACATGACTGAGCCTATAACACTAGAATATGGCACCTTCTTAATTTTATCGATTTCACTTTCAATCTTAGGAGATTAATCCTTACTTAACACAAAGTGGGAATAACATGCGCATTCACAGGTTTAGCACTCAACATGTCAAATTTACTCAAAGTCTTTTCAACATATGAAATCTGATTTAACACAAGAGTAGACTTGCTTCTATCCTGGACAATATTAATGCCTAAAATCCTTTTAGCATCATCTTTCATAGCAAAATTTTCACACAGACATTTTTGCACATGCTCAATATACTTAAGACAAGGACAGATAATCAACATATCATCCACATAGATTAATAGAGACACGGTCACAGAAGCTGTATTATTAAAATACAAGCAATGATCTCAAAAACTTTTGGCAAAACTCAAAGATTGCATGCATTTGTCAAACTTTATATTCCATTGCCTAGGTGACTATTTAAGACCATACAACGCCTTTCACAACAAACAAACACAATCATGTTTCTTAGGATCTACAAATTCCTCAGGTTGTTCATATAAATTTTCTTGTCAAGATCACCATGCAAGAAAGCAGTAGTTACATCCATTTGTTTCATTTCCCAATAAAAATGAGCAACTAAAGCAAGCATAATTCTAACAGTGGTGAATTTGACCACATGAGCAAATATTTCAACATAATATATTCCCTCATTTTGAGTAAACCCCTTAGCAACAAGTATAGCTTTAAACCTAACATTATTCGGTTCCTCTTTAACCTTAAACAACCACTTAAATTCAACAACAGAATATGTAGCAGGTTTATGAACAAGAACCCATGTTTGGTTTACATGCAAGGATTCCATCTCACTTTTCATAGCATATAGCCATTTTTCGGAGTGTTTAGATTCTAATACTTCACGATAAGTTTTAGGTTCATTGCAATCAAGGGATTCAAACACATTAAAGACAAAATCAGACATTTCAAACACATTGAAAACAAAATGAGACATTCTATCAGCCTTTTCTTAATGTTTCTTTAACCCCTATCTCTAGTGAGTTGATAATCATGCAAATCATGTTCATCATATTCATCATGCTATGAATGCTCGTCATGCAACACATGCTCCACCTCATTAGAGGTGTTCTAATCTTGATTGTCAACATATAAATCATTCAAATTATCATGCAATTTATTCTGAGATTCAATAGGCTTCACAGAGTGATCAACAATAGCCAATTGCTCCACCTTAAAAGGAGCACTATCAGATTCAAAAACAGAAATAGGCAAAGAAACACATTAAAGCCAGGTTCATTTTCATTGAATATACATCTCTACGTATCACCACTTTAAAGCCAGGTTCATTTCTATTCCACAATCTCTAACCTTTAATTCCATCAGGATACCCCAAGAAACACATTACTTAGATCTAGGTTCAAGTTTATCACCACTTTGATGCACATAAGCACTACAACCAAAGACTCTGAAATAAGACAAATCAAGTGGTTTTCCTGTGAAAACCGTTTCTGGGCATTTCCCTCCTAAAGGTTTAGATGGGGACCTATTGATAAGATAGGTAGCAACACACAGAGCTTCACACAAGACTTCTTAGAGAGCCCAGATGAGGCTAACAAACTCCCCACTCTCTCTAAAAGTGCTCTATTCATTCTTTCAGCAACCCCATTATGTTGGAGCATATAGGGAACAGTCATATGACACTTAATACCAAAGAAAGCAAACAAATGATCAAGTTTCTTGTTACAAAATTCAAGACCATTATCAGTTCTAAGAATTTTTATTTTCTTTCCTGTTTGATTTTCCACCAAAGTTTTCCGGTTTTTAAACTCATCAAAAACATCAGATTTATTTTCAATAAACAAACCCAAACTTTTCTAGAAATATCCTCAATCAAGGACAGAAAATAAAAGTTACCACCATGAGTAGAAATACTAGTAGAACCCCAAACATCAGCATAAATATACTCAAGCACATCAAAACACTTAGACTGATTAGGGTAAGAGGAAATGGAGAAAGAAGCCTTATGTTGTTTACCTAATACACATGATTCACAGAAAGGCACAGAAGACACATAATCATTACCAAAATGACCACATTTATGCAAAATGTCAAGCCTTTATTTCTCATATGACCCAACCAGTTATGCCATAAAATAGACTTATCATGTTTTATAGCATTCACGCAGTCAACAACAGGTTCAACATGACAAACATACAAGTTATTTATGTTTTCAGCCTTAAACAAAATAAGTGAATTATTTAAGATTTTCATAACCCCTTTTCCCACTTTCCCTCCAAACCATCATCCTCCAGAGCAGCAATCGATAGCAAATTATGACAAATATCAGGAACATGTTTCACATTTTTCAAACAAAGCACAGAGCCAAATGAAAATGTAAGACAAATATCACAAATTCCTAACACATTGCACTTTTTATCATTTGCTAATAACACATAGCCATGCTCAAACTTTTTTTAACTAGAAAACAAGTTTCTAAAAGAAGATACATGGTAGCTACAACCTGAGTCAAGTAACCACTCATTTTCACGCAAAGAACTAGATACATAATTCGCATGATCACTCATCACAAAGACATCACCCATATGAGTATTATCAATTGCTACATTAGCTTTAGCTACATTAACATGCTCATTTTTATTTGGATGAGGACAATCTTTAACAAAATGGCCAGGATCACCATAATTATAACAATTTCGTCTTTTAGACTTATGCCTCTTCTTCCCTTGACCATTTGTTTTCTTACTATTGTTATCATGCTTTTGGTGTTGAGTTTTATTCTGAGATCTACCCCTCACATACATAACCTCACCAGAATCTTTAGATTGACCATTACTACTCCTAACATGTTTTAAATCAAGTTCTTTACTTCTCAAACCATTCACAACAATATCAAGAGTAAAGTCATCTCTACCATACTTAATAGTAGATTTAACATCATTATAAGTGTCAGGAATAATATTCAATAAAACAATAGGAGTCTAATTATCAATATGTTTATCACCCGCTTATTTAATATTTTGCACAAGCTTGTTAAAAACATCCAAATTCCCATCAATGTCTTTGCTCAAATCCAACTTGAAACGAAAGAATTTTTCAAGTAAGAACAATTTGCCAACCAGAAGTGTCGGTGTATTACTTATCCAGTTTTTCAAACTTCTTTGGCAAAGTATAAAATACCAACTTTTCTAATCTCACAGTCAGATAAATTCAAGTAAATTGTGGAGCATGCCTTTTCATTCATTTCAGTTATTTTGCCCTTATCATCAGTTTCCAAGTTATTTTCACATATAGCTCTAAAAGCTTTTTGTTGGGCTCAAGCACATTAAATCTTTTGCTTCCAAATATCAAAGTCGGATTTTCCATCAAAAGGAACCATACCATATTGATTACTCGAGGAAGATATAGCAACAAATACACAGAAAATAACACGCAAGAAACTAACTAAGGCACATAGCCGGAATCACACCGGTAGTACAAATAAACTAAAATTACACAAACATGGAGTGACACCGATATCAGAATATTGCTGAAAATTAAACCGGAATCACACGGGTACCAAGAGGGAGTTTATCGCCAATTTAATCGAGCGAAATTCAACGAAAGGAATTCTGACT